>CAEMYA010000127.1:1171531-1186067 GCA_903131615.1 Diplodus sargus
TAAGTCATAGCACTACAAATACACCTGATGTGAGCTCAGCTCCTTTGTGCCAACTTTGGAAACATGGAGGCAGAAAGAGGAAGAGGGAGAGTAAGAGCAGCAGCAGGATGAGGAAGAGGACGAAGACGAAGAAGGGGAGCAGGCAACAGTGACACTGCATCACCTCTCCATCCTCGGTCCTACAACACAGTCCTCATTATTCGCTTTCTGAACACACTTCATGACACAGTAGCCCAGGACGGGCCAGAGCAGCCCCAGTTTGTTGTCGTCTGGGATAATGTCAGTTTCCATCAGGCTGCTCTGGTCTACCAACCATAATAGATTTATTGCTCTAAACTTGCCACCATACACCCCATTTTTTTAAGGCATAGATGCCTTTATTTGATAGTGTATAGTCATGAAAGGGGAGAGAGAGGGGGTGTGCAGTAAAGGTCCTCTGGCTGGATTTGAACCGGTGTTCACTGCATATGTGGCACATGCTCTAACCACTCGACTACCTGCACACCCCACACGCTGCACTTTTGAATCCAATTGAGGAGTTCTTTTCAGCATGGCACTGGAAAGTTTATGACCGTCAGCCACATGCCCACATGCCTCTTCTACAAGCCATGGAAGAGACATGCGGCGACATTGAGGTCCATACAGGGTTGGATACGGCATGCAAGGCGATATTTCCCCCGTTGCTTGGCAAGGGAGGACATTGTCTGTGATGTGGATGAGGTGAGTGATGAGGCCAAGTGCCAACAAGAGACAGGATCGACAGCCTAAATGTCTTCCAATTATTCCCTTTAAACACTATGTTTTGTAGAACATTCTAGTTGTACCACGTCTTTGTGGATTTTTTGTTTTATTCTTACTTTTGCAAAAACCTGAAAAACAAAAAACAAAAAATACATTTTGTTTTTATGTGTCTAGATCAACTGTAGTGGATCAATCTTGGGATTGTTAGGTTTTGTTTCAAGAGTTTCATTCTGCCGTATTATTTAGGAGATTATCTCCATGTGCTGTGTCTTACTCGACCTGTGTGTTAAGATATGACACAGTGAGCCAAAGTCTGCAACGTGTGTGTAAGCATCCGGCAAAAACTGTAATCTAGTATGGAGCTTGGCCAGTGGTTTTGTATTGGCAGGAGTCATTTGGATCAGGCCAATGAGATCCTGCATAGATCAAGAAGTCATGTTTATGTTCTCTCTTTCTATATCCATTCACACTGGTAGTGTCTTTGGCAACTCATATGAGGGAAAGAAATACCATATTTATATTTGGAAAAACATCTGTCATCCTGTCTGTCCTACCGACTTGTCGTTACACCTCTGCCCGAAAAACAGCATCTGTCATGTTCATCTGTCCCACATACTGCACTGAATACTGTCCCTTGGGTAGCTTGCTCCACAGGTCAACTGCAAGCGAACCAAGTAAACCAGATCACCACCACAGCTCGTACTAATGTCTGGTGGGCTGGATCGGGCACAGACTGGGCCAGTTATGGTTAATTTGGTCCTCCGGGGTATGAGGGCTTGATGAGGATATCTAGTAATTTCTCACTATTTGTTTTCATATGACAATTACTTACACTGGTTCTATTACTTACACTGGTTCTACTGTTGCTGTTATTGGTATTGTATTGTGGCACAAAAAACAAGTGTTATAGTGTTATTATTATTATTATTATTATTATTGTTATTATTATTGTTATTATTATTGTTATTGTTTTGTTGTTGTTATCGTTACTATTATCATTTAATAGCTTCTGTGCCCTGTACCCTAATCTCCATGCTACCTACTTGACGTGAATTGACTGGTTATGGCTAAGGAGTTTATTAATTATTCAATAACAAACCAGAAACAGCAGGGATCTCAGATTTTGAAAAAAAATAAATAATAATAAGTACAGATTGTCAGTGTTTTCATCCACATTACATGAACATACGTACAGTTACACTAGATCAGGGCTGCTTAAAGTGGAGCCTGCAGGCCAAACTTAGCCTGCCATAAGGTAAATTTTTTGCTGATGTTTCTAGCAAAAAGACATTACTTTTTATTATTATTATTATTATTATTATTATTATTATTATTATTACATTTATTATTATTATTATAATTATTATAAAAAGGTTTATGTTGTTGTTCACAGAAAAAAGTTTGGGCACCCCTGCACTATATGACTAGGTGAGAATGAATATATTCGAGATAGTTGGCAGTGGCCTCATTAAAGTATACATTTCAGTCAGTGACTAGGAACTAAAATCATGTTTGTTCATGAAGTCAATTATCTGTCATCCACAAAAAAAAGAAACACGACTGTGTTATTTACTACATTGTGTAAATCATTACCTGTAAAGCCTACATAAAAGTAACTGTATCTATTTATTTATCATCCATTTCATTCAGCAATCCCATCAAAGTATCAAAGAGCTAAGTAGTGACCACCTTCATCCCCAAAGAACAAAATTCCTGCAACATTAGCAGGGAAGATATTCTTCTCAGTGGTGGCCAAACAAGTGACCATCTACTTCCTGGGCAACAATAATATCTACACCAGCTGCCAGAAGAATTCCCTGGCTGTGTGGAACATACAACTATGACCACCTCCACGTAGTCTTGCTGGATCTAGAGACTGCCTATGGCTCAGTCCCCCAACCTGTATCAAGAACCTTGTAACCAGCTACTTTGGCAGTTTGCACGTCTACTATATTACACAGGAGGCTAAAACTGCAGCTTGAGAAAGGCATGGCATGGGCTGCTCAATATCTCCCATCCTTTTCACAGAAGCCTTCAAAATCATCCTGATTGGCAGGAGACAGCTAGTCTGAGGAGTCAGATCACATTCAGGGCGAAGACTGCCAGCCAAGGAGTTATATGGATGATGTAACAACCCTTCTCCAAACAGTATTGAGAAATCTGGTCTGACTACGTGACCGATATTGACCTTTGAATATGAATGTGCTATTCTGTTTCTGGGGTCTGAGATAAACAGAAGACTGGGAAATAGGAATGGTATCATCCATATATCAGTGCCAAGTCTTTCCCGCACACCTGGTTCCAGACAAAAAAAGCACTCACACATACACGCATGAGTAAACGGCCAAACGTTGCAAATAGGCCTACATCAATGATGCAGAACCAAAGACACGCAAAACACATGCAAAAACAAAATGCTGCAAACAACAAAATGCTGCAAAGAAACGATGCAGACCAAAACGACACAAACCCCGATATAATATATCTAGTTTAAACAGATTATTATTATTTATTTTTTTTGCATAAGCAAATTGCCTCTTGTTAACACTAGAAGGGCCTGAACTCCAACACTACTAGAACGGCCATAAGCAGTCATTGTGACCGGTAGATATTAAACTCTATAATCTCTCATGTAAATCCCAACTGAGTGACAAATGCATTCAGTGTATCATAATATTTTTTTTAAAAACGAAATAACACCAATATGTGCATTTTAACACACGTAATTATACATTTATCAATATTCATATCATGCACATAGTAAGCCGTAATTATTGCATATATTTCGAAAAGATCTTAATAGAGAGAACTCAGAACAAGAAAATTAACAATTAAAAATAACTTATTTGATTATGAAGCATTTTATTTTAACACATAAAATACTAGTAATAACAATAATAATAATAAAAATAATAATTGTAATAATAATAACAATTGTAATAATGATAATAATAATAATAATAATAATAATAATAATAATAGAAAAAGCTGGAAACGAGCTGATCTAAAACAAAAACAAAGAGCTGTTGTGATCACTGATCACAGTCTGCAGATTAACTCCACTCTCCTCGCACAGGTACCACACACAGGCATGTGGCATTTCAAGTGTGCGACGTTTGGTTCCGTTTGCAGCTCTTTCGGACCGGCACTGCCTCCGTCTCCGTGTCTGCTGCGGCGGTTGCTTCGCTGCTGCCCACCTTGTGCCGACTGCCGCAGCCGCTTTCCCCTCCATGTATTCTGCCCTCAGCTCCTCTGCCAGCTGCTGCAGGACTTTCCTTCGGGCTCTCCTGCTGCTGGTGCTCCTTGAATAAGATCCCAGCCAGGTCGAGGATGTTATAGAGGACCGCCACTGACCATCTTCCGTACCGCCTTTGACGGAGTACGCCCTCGCACTGGGGCGCCGAAAAGGGGGGGATAAGGGGAAGGATTCTAGGGGCCCATCATTGACAGGGGCCCAGAAAGGCCCCTAATAAAATTATAATACTGACAAAAATAATATGATACTAATTTGTTAGCTCATAATCATAAATAGCCTATGCATCACTTAATGAACTGATAATAACACTAAGTTTATTTTGGAAACATTTCTCAAAATCTGCGGCATTTAATGTAATAAACCCACAAATGCAATACATTTTCCACAAACGTAATAGCCGCTGCCTACTACAAACGTATCTGACTTCTGACTTTCTGCTCCGCTGTCACAATGGATTATGTATTACTGATACTTTGGGTTATTTTATGGATTGCACAGGATAATAAGCCTTGGCTTCAGCCTATTCCTTTTTCGGTTACAGGGCTTGTTTACATTTTTTTGTGAGAAAATGTTGAGTGGAAGTCTGTTTGATAGCAGTTGTCAGTTGATTGCACATAATTTAAGTATTTCATATTGTAACCGAAATAAAACTATTCATTCATTCATTCATTCATATGTTTGACCTATTTCGTCCATAAGCGGTCATATTGGCCAGACATCATTTGGCAGGGTTTCATTGTTAAATTATTTGTGCTTCCCCGCGAAGTTACTTGTGAGTTAATCATTATCTAGTTGTATTAGCCTATAGCCTGATTGGCACCATGGGCAAACAAAAACGGGAGTTCCCCCTCTATGAAACAGCAAGCGGAGCTGTTCAACACTGAAGTGCTGAAGTGATGCGACTCTGACTGTGTAGCAGGGAAAGCAGAGGAAGAATGTCTGCATCCTGAGCACCGTGCACAAAGGTGTGGGCAGCTGTAGTGGGGCGAAGGCAAAGCCAGAGTCTGTGATGTACTACAACAACACTAAGTACAGCGAGGACATGCACCAGATGGCGAGGGCGTACTCCGTCAAAGGCGGTACGTCAGATGGTCAGTGGCGGTCTTCTATAACATCCTCGACCTGGCTGGGATCAATGCCTGCATCTTATTCAAGGAGCACCAGCAGCAGGAGAGCCCGGAGGAAAGTCCTGAAGCAACTGGCAGAGGAGCTGAGGGCAGAATACATGGAGGGGAAAGCGGCCGTGGTGTTTTTCAGGTTAGTATGGAGTGAAAACCACCCATAATAACTCCTAAAGTGAAACTAAATGTAGCGCAAGTGTATTGAGTTTGTTGACAGACTTGAGTGTTAATGAGTTTTAAAAAAGCAAAACTGTTTAGCGCAGATCATGGCGGCACACACGTTACCTCAACGTAATTTGTACACAATGATTACATTTGTATAGAGGTTAAGCTCGCTACTAACATGTTTTTGCACATTGCTAACCATTTAATTTGAAGCTGGGGCCCTGAACATTTGGCATATGTTCATATTTTGTTATTCCTGTGACCGTGATTTTTTGAGGGTTACGAAGAAGTTTATGCAGAAAAGCACTAAGTTACAATTAAAGATTCAAACTGTGAATTTTGTGAATTTAAGCCAAGCTGTTTCCCTATGTGACATGAGCCAAAGAGCAGAGATAAGAGAACCCCATTGAACTGGAATAATTGCTTTTGTTGAGCTGTGGGCTTACACCCTGACCTGAGACTAAACAGAGGATACAGCTGCTGCATTTGATCTTCAATTATGCTACAAAATGCCTTATTAATTCTTTGATTTAAATTATGTATTGCTATTTATTGTCAGCAAGGTTTGTGACATGCAGTAGACTTTTCTTGGATCTTCAATTTGAAACTGGCAGCCATCAATGTCTGCTGGACAGCAGGGTGTAAAATTTACCATTATAGGACTCTATCATTGCCATGGAAATGACCAACCACAGGACAACTTTTAAACGTTCCCCACCCCAATGTTTCCTTGTGGTATTATTGTTGGCTCGACTGGATTGCCATGACAGTGATTGATGGCAAGATGGCGGCGCACGTAGTTGCAGCGGCTCCGTGCTTTCCTTGTCGGTACTTTTTACGTTGTGTGTGCATGTTGTTGTGCATCCAGTATTTGTTCCGGTATTGTTGTGCGAAAAACAACTACGGCAGACATGATCTCCTTAAGCTTGGGGTTTGCAGCAAGCAAAGCATTTCCGCAGATTTTCTCTGCTCACACAACATTCCTCCAGACATCGCGAGGTGCCCCGGCTCTACATGGATTACCATGGAGAAGGCGGCGGAGGGAGAGGAAACAAAAGCGGGGCTGCAGGGCCGGCGCGCTAGCAAGGATACAAAGGTTGCCACACAAACCACAGCTTCCCAGCATTTTCCTCACCAACGCAAGATCGCTCGCTAATAAAATGGATGACCTGAGGCTTCAGGTTGCAACTAACAATGCCATCAAAGACAGTTGCATCCTGTTGATCACGGAAACCTGGCTCCACTCACTCATCCCAGACCTAGCTATCCAGCTAGCAGGCTACACAGCACAGCGCCAGGACAGGACGAGTAACTCCGGTAAGAGCAGAGGAGGGGGACTGCGTGTGTATGTCAACAACATCTGCTGCACTAACACAGTGACTTTAGACCGTCACTACTCCCCAGACCTGGAGTATGTGACTATCAAATGTCTTCCCATTTATCTACCACGAGAGTTTATGTCACCAGTAGACTGGAGGCTTTCCCTAGAAATGAGAAAGTGACTGTTTTATGGACTGATGTGTTGTGGACTGGCATTGTTAAAATAACTTTGTACATGGACAGATACTGATTGGGACGTGAACTCATTCGTTGAGGAAGCATGGGGACTGGTGAGACTGTGGGGGGTGGGTTCTTTGTTCACAGCTGATATGGATGAGCCTAAAGATTAGGGATGGTTGCTGATTGGCCGGCCGCAGGACGAGCCTTCCAGAGGACCATGGCGATTGGCGGAGCGGGGGGTGTGCTGGGGGCTCACCTGAGGAGAAAAAGGGACAACATGAGACGCGGCGGGAGGCTTTTTGGTTTTGGTTTTTGGGCAGGCCAGTGGTGACGACAGGAACGAGGAGTCGAGAGCCCGAAGGAAGTCATCGACTGATCGGTGCAGGCGGCGGGGGTGTGTAATCGCTGTTTGCCTATTTGGAATAATAGGACCGAAGACGGACTCCGACCAGCCGGGGCGAACGTGGCGAGGCCCGAAAGACCCTTTTACGACGCTCGCTATTTCCTGGGTGAAGGAAAGTGGAAACGTCAACCTCCGTGACGTGTGTGAGTGAAGCCCTGTTAATAAAGAAATTGCTGCTAATGTTCCCTCTTGTTTGTCTCTGGCAGCCGTCGGCCTCGGGATGCCTTGGAAGAGCATCGTTTGATGGCCCAATGGTGGAGACGCTGCGCCACCACAGACAGCCGTGCTGTCGCCCTGTCATTTGGGAACCCACCGGTGGTGCCCCAGGGCGGTGAGAGACAGTATTCTTTAGATTCTAGAGCGGACATTTAATTTCTTTATCCCGCTGTGTAGCCAGCGGCCGCTACCCCTGAACCTCGTCATGACAATGTTATATGCTAGGTAATTAGTGCCACCTCTTGCTAAATGCCACCTTTGCTTGTAATTGTCTATACTCCCCTATAGTGGCTAGGGGGTGCCATAAGGGTGTTTCACTGGGTATTGTTTGCTGTGATAAAATGTACAATCGTGTGCAGTGATTAACTTAAAGGGAGTGTCTGCAGTGAAATGTCCTCTCTTCAATGAGTATGTGTAGTGGAAAAGTGTGGGTTAATTTCTTGTAGTGTCTGTTTCTTGTGCTACTCCTCTAGCACCCTTAACCAGGAGGAGAGGGTGGGGGTTGGGATACAATAGTGGCTATAGTGATTTACTTGTCTTGTTATTGGTCGAGAGCTGGGGGAGGGTAGGTGACTGGGCAGGTGGGATTGTGTAACTATTTTAATGTATGGAAATATTAATAAAGTTGTTATATTTTTGTTACCTGACCTCGATTACTGTCTGTGTGATTTGGGGGATCTGAGAACCTGATTTTGAGTGTTCGTGAAGTTAGAGCTTCGCGACATTTACTGTAGTCCTAATCACTGCTGTGTACATTCCACCGGATGCTAGCGCTAACGCAGCTCTCAGACTTTTAAATGGCAGCGTTAGCAGTCAGCAAAGCAGGTATCCTGATGCAGTGTTTATCATTGCGGGGAACTTCAACCACGTAGACTTAAAAGCAGTGCTCCCAAAATTCCATCAGCACGTAAAGTGTGCGACCAGAGGAGCTAACACACTGGACAAAGTGTACTCAAACATCAAGCGGGGCTACAGGGTCAGCCCACTACCATACCAAGTCCGACCACCTGTCACTGCCTTCAGTCCCGGCATACACCCCCCTCAGGAAAGCTGCTCCTACCATCACAAAGACTGTTAAAACATGACCTGATGGAGCCTCTCAGCAGCTGCAGGACTGCTTCGACAGGACCTGCTAGGACATTTTCGACCATCCAGACCTGGATATATCTATGGACAGTGTTCTGTGTTACATTAAAAACTGCACAGACATTGTCACAGTAGACAAGCGCATCTGGGTCTACCCCAACCAGAAGCCCTAGATGACTAGGGAGGTCCAGCGGCTGCTAAAGGAGAGGAAAACTGCCTTCAGATCAGGTGAAGGGGCCCTCTACAGCGCAGCACGTACCAATCTGAAGAAAGGCATCTGAAAGGCCAAGTCGGACTACAGGAGGAGCATCGAGGACCACCTGTCAACCCGCGCAAGGCAGCTGGACCTGACGGCGTCTGTGGACGCATGCTGAAGGACTGTGCGGACCAGCTGGTGGGGGTCTTTACCAAGATCTTCAATCAGTCACTCTCTCAGTTCACTGTCCCATCCAGCCTGAAGTCCTCCACCACAGTCCCCCTGCCAAAAAAAAACGAACATCACCACTCTCAACGACTACCGGCCAGTAGCACTCACTCCTGTGGTGATGAAGTGCTTTGAGAAACTGGTCCGTAGTCACATCATGTCATTCCACCCTCCCACCTTTGATTCACACCAGTTTGCCTACAGGGCTAAAAGATCTACTGAGGACGCCGTGGCCACAGCCCTCCATGCTGGAGCAACAGGGGAGCTATGCTAGGCTGCTCTTCATAGACTTTAGCTCTGCCTTTAACACCATTCTCCCCCACAGACTGATGTCCAAACTGTCTGACATTGGAATACCACACTCCACCTGCCTTTGGATTAAGGACTTCTTGACAGACCGCACTCAGAGGGTAAGAGTGGGTCCCCATACATCCAAGGCCCTCAGCCTCAGCACTGGCTCCCCACATGGCTGCGTGCTGAGTCGCTTGCTCTACACCCTCTCCACCCACGACTGCACCCCCATTCATCACAGCAACACCTTTGTCAAATTCGCTGATGACACCACAGTAGTGGGGCTCATCACGAGGGGGGATGAGTCCGACTACAGAGACGTGGTGGAGCGACTGGCGGAGTAGTGCAGAGTAAACAACTTGCTCCTCAACACATCAAAGACCAAGGAGCTCATCGTGGACTTCAGGAGGAAGAAGACGGACATCCAGCCACTGCTCATAGACGGGACCTGTGTGGAGAGGGTCTCCGACTTCCACTTCCTGGGAGTCAACATCATGGAGGACCTGACATGGAGCGTACACACCACTGAGCTAGTGAAGAAGGCCCAGCAGAGACTTTACTTCCTGAGAGTTCTCAGGAGGAACAACATCCCCCAAAAACTGCTGGTGTCCTTCTATCACTGCTCAATTGAGAGCATCCTGTCCTACTGTCTCTGTGTGTGGTTTTCAAGCTGCACTGTGGCACAGAGGAAGAAGCTCCAGGGGGTCACAAAGGCAGCACAGAAAATCATTGGCCGCCCTCTCCCCTCTCTGGAAGAACTTCACAGTTCCCGCTGCCTCAAAAAGGCCAAAACCATCTTACAGGACTTATCACACCCCGGTCACACATTGTTCAAACTACAGGCAAGAGATACAGGTCCATGAAAACCAGAGCAAACAGACTACAAAACAGCTTTTATCCAACAGCCATAACCGCACTGAATAGTGCCACCTAAGCATATTCTCACCACTTACCTCTGTCAAAGGGCTATGTGCAATTTTTTTGACTGTGAATGTATGGATGTATGGGTGTGTCTCTTTTGTGTTTTTATGTATACAGTAGTTTTTATTTAGGTATTTTTTACGCGTCTTCTACCTCAGCAAAAAGATGTTTTGCACTGAATAAGTACTGCACTTAATTTCGTCATACCTGTTACAATGACAATAAAGATATTCTTCTTCTTCTGTAGCAAATACATTAGCAACATGGCTACTACACAGCAAAGAACAACCAGATGAACCAGAATTTGACCTAGAAACCCTCATCTCATTGCTGAAAAGGCAGAGTAAAACACCTGTGTTTGCATTTATAAAACTCTGCAGAGAACCCACACTAAATGTTTGCTCGCATACACATGAGGGAAATGGAGATATGCCAAAAAATATTTTGATTTATGAAACCTGGCATGTGCCCAACGATGTACAGTTTCCACAGAAATCCAAAATCAACTTAGAATTGTGCCCACACAGATCTGCCTCATATCCCGCCTTCTCCACAGCCACATTGAACCATAAAGGGTCAGTGCAAAGCATCTTATGAATGTTAATGCATAGAAAGGATCCTGCTAAATGATGGTTTCTTACAATGAATCATGGCCATAACCAAGAGGAAGACAAGCAAAATTGTATGTGCCTGGCTCAGAGAAGGTGTTTGCGGATGATGTGGGGGTTACAAAGCATATGTTGTTAACTCTTTCATTCATGTTATCCTCCAACATTGTGAGGACAGTGAAAGTCCTTGCGTCCATCATGCATGGGCGTAGGATTGGGTAGGGTCCTACCAATATCCAGTCAGTTGTAAACTGTCCCCAGCAATAATTTAGTGCACACATTTCTGAACAGAACTTGGTCTCTATTAGTCCTGCCTCCCTAAACCAATATCGCTAATAGAACTGGCTTTGCGTTTTGATTGGCTGGCTCATGAATGTGCGCTGGCTGTAGTAGCTAGCTATGTCCTGATTGAATGTATTTGTGCCAAAGCTGTTCTGTACACTTCAGGATAAATAATATGAGAATAACAGTAGCCTACATTTGTGACGTGCTCTATCAAAATCAGTAAGATGCTGAATGGTGCATTTCTAGATAACTGTGGATTCATGACAGCATCTTGATCTTCGGTCATTTGGGGTTTTTGATTGATTTGAAAGTTTTCAGAATCTCTTATCACCAGATACAGATGATGAATACATTTCTGAAGCTTGTCAAGGTATGATAACAACATTTGTTCTTAGCTTGGTTAATTGAGGCTGTAGTAGCTAGCTACATCCTGATTGAATGTATTTGTGCCAAAGCTGTTCAGTACACTTCAGGATAAATAATATGAGAATAACAGTAGCCTACATTTGTGACATGCTCTATCAAAAAATCAGCAAGATGCTGAATGGTGCATTTCTAGATAACTGTGGATTCATGACAGCATCTTGATCTTTGGTCATTTGGGGTTTTTGATTGATTTGAAAGTTTTCAGAATCTCTCATCACCAGATACAGATGATGAATACATTTCTGAAGCTTGTCAAGGTATGATAACAACATTTGTTCTTAGCTTGGTTAATTGAGGCTTGAGACAGTTGTAACGTAGGCTACATAGGTGCAGTGCTGGCGGACCACTGCTCCGTCACTTTTTTATCCATGTGAGGAAATAGAATGTTCACAGTTTGCATGATCTGGTTGAATGTTAAAATATTAAAGTTATAAATTGCTAAAACTACTAAGTTGTATGGCATGCTTTCAGCAAAGGTTAATATATTTTTACTAGCAACAGCTGAACAGCTCTGCTTGTGCAATGAGCTGGAGATGTACAGTACTGTTCTGTCATTCACTTGTTTGTGAGGGCCGAAGGGCTGCATTTCACCCGGCCTGAATGCTCACAACAATAACTAACCCAAAGATTCAACTGGATGTGTGTCCACTGCATTCTTGCTTCAGTGCAGCTTTGCTGGAGCTTTGCTCCATCCTGCCAGACAGCTAGGGTTGCAAGACCGAGGACTTCCCGCAATAATTACATAATCATATGCGATTGCAGTTATAGATATGTGTTATAAACACAACAACACAAAGTGTTCTCAACAGAAGGATTACAGGAAGTGCTTGTATTTGTCTCTTTTTTGAATTTTTTGTGCTGGTAGGGTTGTTAGTTGTTATGTTGTTGTTGTTGTTTCGGTGCATGACTTTCTGTCTGCTCTGTTCTGAATTCGGCTGAATTACTGCGTCGTGCTCCGGCATCGCCCCAAAAAGAAGTCCTATCTGCTGTGGAGGGCTCTGGACTGCCGGAAGCTGGGGAGGAGCAGATACGCAACACAGGTGGCCCTGGTGGAACATCTGGTGGAATCTTGGGGTGAGAGTACAGCACCAGCAACTGCTTTTAGGACCTGAGCAAAGCTATTAACCTATATTCATTTAAAAGTGGGATACGTACAGGTTTTGTGCAGATAGTCAACTAGGAGTTTATGCTCTGACATTTTCAGTGGCAAAAGTTTAGAGGGACAATCATTATGATAAAAGTTGCAGTGCACAGCTTACCTGCTGCAGTCATGCTCCCCATTACAGCCAATTACAGAGAGGGATGCGGTGAAAATTAAGCTTGATGGATAAATATTACAATGATAATTCATCACAGTGTGAGAAACAGCGATAATCATGAGATTTAAGGTAGAAATTATGAGATCAGAGGTCATAGTTATGAGATATGAAAAACAGCTGAAATGATGGGAGGTGACATCAAAAATATGAAGTAAAACATAATAATCATGAGATAAAAAAGTTTCACTTTCTTACTCAATCTTTAACTAGGACATTGTGCTGCTAAATATTTTTAGAATAAAATATTTTCTAATTCCTTTTTAATGCTGCTCCTTCTAGTATGTATGATCTCAGTATTAACGATGTCATGGCGACAAGCCTGCATGCAAGAAAATGTTCTACCTTATTGTTAATTCCTAAAAAAATCAAGTAACCATGTGTGGACATGCCTGCACCCATCACGTGTGCGTGTGCGTGTGCATGTGCGCATGTAATCATATGAGTGTCTTAGATGCGCTCCAGTACAAATAGCACTACACCGCTGGTAATGTGGCTTGTGTAATTGCTCTCCTCCCTCCCTTTCTGCACCTTTGGTGCCGGCAGTGGTTTCCCCCATCAAATATATAATTTCAAAATGGAAGTCTGATACATCCAAACAATTTATTCATTGAAGTGTAGTTATGGTGAACTTGGCATACATCATGATAAGCACTCACAAAGAGGGTATGGAGTGTAACGATTGTCTGAGAGCTGTAACTAACTTCATTTCCAGGCTTCGATAATTTATACAATCAATATGTGAAGGTGGTGAGGATGTACCTGGCGAGCTGACTGGACACTGTCTCCAGTGTGTACCTGTGCCTAGTCATGTTTACTGCAGAGATTTTGCACACAAGAACTATATGGAAACAAAAATCATACTTATCGATCTATTCAAAGTATGAGAATATATTATTAAAGCAACATCCACAATGTACCTCAAGTCTTTAATGCTATTCTGTGTTATCTTGAATTTCTACAGTCGATGATTAAAACATTTTCTGTTAATTGGTGGTTCTTCAGCGGATGGAGTTAAAAGGACTTAGTATGTACATGTGTGATATCTGGAAAAGCAGGCCAGACTTTCCAGAATCCTTCAACGTAACAGATCCTGCATTTCAGCAGCTATTGTGCTCCATAACTGACTACGAGTGTCAACACAGTCTGGCCCTCTCCTCTGTGCTGTGAGGTGGAATGTGATGGTGAGACAGTGCTGATGAAATAACTAGTGGACTTTCATTTGATTTTTGGCTTTAATTATAACTTTAACAACTGAAAGATGCTCATGGAATAAATATGGCTCAAGAACACATAAAATGACAGATTTTAATGTACATTATGATGTGGCTCCATGATAAACATTTGATATGAAGTGGAATTAAATGAGCTTAATTTTACAATCTGGCTTCAATTCATGACCTATCATCTGCCCTGCTTCCAAAATGTTTGTACGCATGGGTATGCAGAATGCAGTTTGCTGTGAAGGGACTTTTGAGGTGTCGCCACACTCCATACCAGCAGGGGGCGCGGGTGCACTGGGTAATGTTGGATGACCCCGAGTGTTGCTATGTACGTGCCATGACAAAGTTGACCTCCGCCTTGACTAGTTGCTTGTTACCTGTGCTGGTAATAAAAGTGGTTACAGAGAATAAAGCCAGCTCCTTTATTATAGTGGGGCGGCTTAGCTGAAAAACCGTGCACTTTGTGATAAAAGCATGAAATTTGGTACAGTTAAGGCCAAAGGCAGTCTGAAAAAAATTGGATATCGGGCCATCGTGAATTTTCAACATGGCGG
>CAEMYA010000127.1:1198983-1210878 GCA_903131615.1 Diplodus sargus
TTTTTTTTTTCCCTGTTGAGTGACTTCTACTTCACCTTCGGTTTTTGGGTCAAATCCTTTTGTTCGTCTAACATGTTGATGGGATTAGTGAGTGGCTGTGCCTTATTCCCACCACCTCCTTTAGACACCAAGGGACCGGCTACTTTGAACCTTTTGTGAGTTGTGCATTGCTTTGTTAGTTTCCCAACCTGCGACATGTCCTCCAGGCTGAAATTTATTAAAAGCTGTAGTCTAATTATTTTTGTTTGTTACATTTGCTAAAATTGTCTGACAGTAGAATAAAATACAGGTCAGCTGTGTAAAAAATCCACTGTCTATGGGTCCACCCAGTGGCCCTAATTTGATTTGCAAGAATCCACCGCTACTGATCAACACAACCAACAACAACATTAGGGCTGCACGATATTGGAAAAAACTTGCTTTGCGATTTTTTATAACCCTGCGATATATATTGCAATTTGAAAAATATAAGAATTTTCATCAGATGACCTGAATAGCACTTTATGTCATGCTGCACTGCTGCTATCTTGTGGACAATTAACCTGCACTGATCTCACCTCTTATTGTCAATGTTATGAGTAACGTTATGGCTTCTGTCTGTGTTTTAGCGAGATTCTCATTGTTATCTTTCATTGTTTGGTTTTATTGTGCTGGGACCTGAGTACATGTTTCGTTCTGTCATTCGTGAATTGAATGACAATAAACAAAGTTTTTGAACCTTTTGAGCTCTCCATCTTAAAATGGAACATTCTAGCTTCATAATTAGATTAAGTAACTAACAATGAGTGATAAACAGGTTATTTAACGACTGAAATCTGTTTTTTGTTTTGGACGATAGGGTCGGACGCCTGGAGATTATTAGCGACACATCTACAAAAATATACCTGCATGTCAAAATGATAATCATATGAGCTCATTCATGCGTGCCTGCGCCCTCCCAGAACTCCCATTCACCATGCTAGCTTACTTTCATTTTTAAAACTTGCGTCTGTCCTTCGGGTGCAGGTCGGGCGTCGGTATCAATTTATAGCGTGTCGGGTGCGGAATGTAATTTGTGCTACTGTCAGAAAATGGGTCAGATGCAGTTTTAAGTATGGTGGATAGGGGCGGGTGTGGGTTTGCAAAGACCCATGCTGGACTCTGCAGTGTGGTACCGAATTAGTTGTGTTACCTTTCGTTGTGGCACAGAACATGTGTTCTGTCAGGTCAATATCATCCTTCTTGTAGCCGAAATAACTCCAGATAACTGACATTGTTTTTTTTGGCACCAAGTCTTCCTTTTCCCGATGCTCTCTTGTTCCTTGCTCATTTTTCAATGTTGTTACCAGCGACTCACTCCATGTGCAGGGGCTGGTCTGCTTCGGCACACTGATTAAGAACTAATGTGATTGGTGGATCGCTGTGTGCGTCAGGTTCCTTTGAAATTAGATGAATTCATTTGCGTCCTACATCGCAGGCTCTGCGATGTGACTATTGCACACACATACATCGCGATGGCGATGCGCAAACGATATATTGCGCAGCTCTAAACAACATGCATCATCTTTCCTCTAAGACCCACATGGACAGTTGTCTGAAGTTCTCTGCGTTTGGCCGGGTGAACATCGCAACACAGCTGAATGAGAGCTACAGGCTAGCGGTTCGTCATCACAACAATGAAGTGAGCAAAAACCGACACATCCTAGCCCGCCTCTTCGACTGTGTCAAGTTTTGTGAAGTGTTTGAGTTAGCTTTGCAAGGCAAAGATAAAAGTGAGGGCTCCAACAACCCAGGCGTTTTTCGTGACTTGGTTGACTTGGTGGCATTGCTGGATGAGGCCTTTGAGGGGCACCTGAAAACTGCCACAGTTTTCAAGGGCACGTCAAAGACTGTGCAGAATGAACTCCTGAAAAGTTATCAGGGGGACATCACAGAGGAGGTAAAGTCCGCTAAATGTCTTGCCATCCAAGCAGATGAGACCACCGACCTGTCAACACTAGGAGTGGACGGATCGATCCAAATATCGATCAATACTAGCGCGATGAGATCGATATTTTTGTTGTAGTTTCTCTTCTATAAGTTCAGCAAATCACTTGCATTTCTTCACAGAGTTTGTGTGATCGCAGCGTCTCTCTCAGTCATTATGCGCAGTGCTCCTCTCCACCTCTCTCACTCCGCTCACTCAGGTTCACTGTTACTGGAACTCAAAAATATATATTTATATTAAGATATATAGCCTGCCTCAAACCTGAAGTATGAATATGGCAGAATATAATAACCCTTTTGTGTATCTGTTGAAGGAACATTAGTATTCCTATTTAGGCTATATGCAGATAGGTTATAGATTTAATTATGTTAAATATTATTTTCTTATTTGGCTAAAATCCTAAAATGTCCTGTGTTTTATTATTATCACAATCACGAGCAGCTAATTAAGGACAAAAGTACAAAATCATTCAATGATCAGGAATTTTCAAGTAAAAAGTATTGGAATCAGTATCGGTATCAGCAATACTTGGTATCGGATCGATGGCAAAATTTGCAGTATCACTGAACACTGAACCCCCCCCCTCTCCCCGGAGGAGAATGCTACCCGCGGGCACACGGTGCAGTGACCAGGGTGAGACCGGCTGTGCTGGGAGTTCAGTCAGCTACCCGCCTCCGCAGCTCCGACGGTGTTTACGCGGCACATCACCCTGCGAGGCCATGAGCGAGGCCACAGCGGGACAGCGGGTGGTCAGGGGCCGCTGAATCAGTTCAATGGATTTTCTGAATCGATATTGAATTGGGAAAAAATAAAGTGCAATGCATTGAGGAATCGATATTTTTACCCACCTCTAAGGCAGAGTCTAAGGTAGTGCTGCTGCCTTCATTTGTTTTTGCCTCCATGCTTCGCATTTTGATGATGCATGCGGCGGTGCGACTCTGTGGTGGCTGGTGTTGCCAGATTCAGCTACATTGCCTGTTTATGGTGTGTTTTAGCCGGTTTTCGCCTGGAAAATCTGGCACTCTCTTGCACGAAATAAAGCTTTGAGAGAGCGAAGTTCACAAACGCCAAAATGAATGCGTTCACAATAACGTTCATCAGGCAGGATACAGTACTTTCAGTTCACGTTCAGGAGTTGATGAACGATTGTTCACGCGTTCAGGCACAACACTGGTGTGCGCATTTCAAAAATGGCCATTATGTGCATTGCTATGTGTGGCAAGTGGAGGATAGACAGGGACGTCACCAACAACGCCACCTGAAGAGTTTCGCCCCAGGAGATAGTTAATTGTTTAAAGAAAATAGTTAAATCCCTTTACTATTGTTACAGGCCGCACAGAAAATACCACGGGCAAGAGACGTTTAGAAAGAGACACCTACCACGGCGGCCCAAACTGAAATCAAGGGAGGAGTAACTAACAAAAGCACCCGTGCCACCACACACACACACACACACACACACACACACACACACACACACACACACACACACTTGTGAAGAAAAGACCACCACCAAGGACTGGGTCGCCGTCTTGGCACACACAGAAACAGGGGTGGACTGGGACAAAAATCTGGCCCTGGACCTTTTGGTCCAGACTGGCCCACTACAATCCGCACTCAAATATTGTGCCAACTCGTCCCGTTGATGTACATACAAACACACAAGCTCTTAATAACACCACTATACTAAACAATATCCCTTTATATTCTGAAGCCTTGAATAAAATACATGATAACTACACAGTGTTTTCATGGGCGTGATTTATGGTATGGACGGTATGGACATGTCCATACCACTTTTGGAATCGCGCAGAATTGTCCCCACCACTTTTTCACAAATTGCGTTTAGATAAAATAGCCTACTGTACCCTAGGCTATAGCCTTTTCCCCACCGCTTCACAAACAGTCTCCCAAAGAGTACCGGTATTTTGATAGCCTATCCCCTCGCAGGGGAAACAGTGCTTCTGGTAGTGATTGGTGCTTTTCCTCTTTGGTCCCGCCTATGTGTCGTGGATGTTTGTTTGTTTGCCAAAGCGCAATAATTTGTTCAGGAGAGGAGAGGTATATATGAACGTTTCCAATGTTTCCTGCAAAGATCTAAGGATTTTCTCGACCTAGAACTAACTGTAATGTAGGCTAGATGGAGATGCTATATGCAACACTAAAATGTGTTCGTTATTTCTGGTCACTTGCTCAAATTGCAATATTACGTTATTGCAGCAGGCAGAAGCAGATGGATTAGCTACTAGCATCATGGACACTGGGACAAAAGATATAAGGTCTTATTTCTTGAATGTAAGTAGGCAATCTAGACAGTTGGCAGTGATGGAGAAAATGTGAGCTTGTTATTTTCTAAATTTGCATTGCATTAGGCTATGAATTCCAGATGATTTCAGTTTATTTTGCTGTACACAGACGTCGGGCAAGAAGAGAAAGAGGGAAAGTAGCAGCACTACAGATCAGACAGGGAGAGAGCAAAGTAGTGGCACTGAAGAGGTAAGCTAGCCAACACAGCGCTGTAATTTGTCTTATTACATTGTAGATTCATCTTCCATCAATAATATCTTTCAAATTCACAAAGATGAAGACTAAAAATGTAACCTACAAATTCCATAGGCTTGTATTGTGATATTAAGTGCTTTTCATACTACAGGCATCAGATAGCGATGAAAGAGCGAAACATAATGAGAGAGAGGGAGAAAAAGGTGACCAGGTAAGGACTTCAACTGTGAGTTGTAATGTTATAGGCTAATTTGGCAGTGATTAAATAGTGGCTGTCCATACTACACTGCATCAGACAGAGTTGTTGAACCACCTGAGATTTAGCGCCTTATCGTAGGACAGGAGAGAGGAGAAAGAGATGACGAGGTAAGGATTTCAACTACAGTGGCAAGAATAAGGAAGTTAACCCCATGCTCAAGTTGACTAAAAGAAGAATTAAAAAAATCACGTTTTGGAAATTGATATTAATGTTTTAATTAAACAAATGAGGAAAAATCCAACCTTTCAGGCCACACATTTTCTTTGTGAATGAATATTGTATCGTAAATAAATATGTTCTCCATTGAATACAGGAAGATATGTGAACCCTTATGTCAATGAATGGGTTAAATTCCCATAGAGGAAGTCAGATTTATATTTTTAAAGGCCATTTATTTCATGTATCCAAGATAATATGCATCCTGATATAGTCGCCTAGGCCTTTGTAATTGAAATAGCCACATATCATGACATACACTTCACCATACCTATAGAGATTGGCATGGTGTGTGAGTGCACATGATAAATTGCACATGTATTTCCTGAGGAGTTGAGTGCACATAAATTTAGTTGTGTTATGTTGAAAACATTTCTGTTTTGAGAGCTTACTAAAGTGCCATGAAACAACAACAGTGTCCCATCTTCAATGCACCATTATATATTACCGGTACGTTACGAGAAAGGTATAGAAATCTGGTTTTATCTGGTCTAAATTTTCTAGCGACGGATCTTACTATATTGTAAAAAAATTGGATACACTGACCACATGGCAAATCTATGTCCCCACCACTTTACAAACCAAACCTACACCCTTGAGTGTGTTGCTCACTTGTTCTTAAGAAGGATACTGGAGAAAGGATTTACGATTCAAGAGTGTTTATTTGTCACTCACTCATACAGGTACAAGCAGTGAATCATGGCATTGGCAGGCTAAATAGAGAGCCCTGTGAAAGACGGACAACAAAAGATGTATACATTATTTAAGTGATTAAGTTCTCAAGTCTTCACTAAAATAAATGTATAATAGACAGCCAAGAAAAGAGGAAGGTAAATATATTGCTCTTACAAGGAGGATGCTGGCTAAAAAACATTATAGATAGAAAGGATCATAAACTGTGAAAAAAGCAGATCTACATGCTCAAAACACATCACATTGCAACATGTGAGTTATAAGCTTGTAGATCTGCAATTTTGTGTGGCATCCTTTGATGAAAGTATGAAATAGGGCTTAAGTGGTTATGCTGCAGGATGACGACTTCCAGTTTTTTTCAGCAGCTGTTTCATCAGATCATGCCTCACATTGACATGCTGCACCAGCAGCTGCAGAAGAAGGACATTGATGCAGTCTTCAAGTGTGCCCTCCACAGCTTCACAAGCAATATGCAGGCAATAAGGCAAGATAAAATAATATTGTTCAATCCCTCTCAATACTGAACCTTGTCATAAAGAAATACACTCACTGGCCACTTTATTAGGTATACATGTGTAACTTAATACAATCCAAAACAACAGCTCTGCTATAAGATCTACATTAATATAATATATAAATGTTTTGTTTTTGTTGTCAATAAGGTGATAACTCTACTTTGTTTATTGCTGAGGTCATTGATTGATTGATTGATTGATTGATTGATTGATTGATTTGTCCCGTAGGGAGATTTGTCTTCACTGACACTACATTACATATCTTCGACGACAGAACACTACATACACATCAACAAACAAAAAGAAAGAGATTTAGATTAACATTATGCTGAGAAAAGGCTTATGGATTTAATGTGAGGGTTATTGTGGGTGATTGTGGAGTATTAGAGTGCATTATATTGACTGGTGTTCCTAATATTTTGTCCACTCCATTAACATACAAAATATTAGAAACACCACCACCACGCACATCAATAATAAAGAGAAAGTAGAATTATCAATGTTCTGACAATGTCAAAGCTGAACATGTATAAGCTTTGTAAAAGCAGAAGTCATAGCAGCTGTTTTATTGGATTGAATTTAAATGCACAGGTGTATCTAATTAAATGGCCAGTGACTGTATATGCCTAAAGTAAAGCTAGACACTATTATTACTAATAGCTAGATAAATATTAGTGTTTTGAAATGAGCATTTTCTTCACTTTTCTAAATGCTACCAGGCACACATATTTTCATGTACTAACACTGTTGGTCTGCTTGCCCTCAGAGACTCCTCTCAACAGCAGCAGGAAGTAGCAACAGGAACCACAAGACCAAGGAGGGCCTTGGGAGAAGAGGAGAAGCAGAAGCTGTCAAGGGAGATCTGCATCACAATCCTGGCTCACGCCAAACAAAGGTTCTCCTTCAGCGACCACCTTGTGAGTGCCACACTGCTACAGGCAGAGATGTTTGAGCAGCACTGTCATACATTCCCTGTCGAGGCTCTGAATGCCACTGTGAGAGCATATCACATGCTGAACAAGGCAAACAGAACTGTCTCTCATCTATGAGAATCCAGAATTCAAGGGCTGCTGTGGTGCTCTGGCACTGTACCAGGTTCTGCAGACATACAACCTCCAGGAGACATTTTCTGAGACTGCGGCTCTGTTGAATATTCTCATTACCACTCCCATGACAACAGCTGAAGCTAAGTGGTGTTTCTCAACATTGAGGACAATCAAGATGTCCCTGTGCACTGCAGTGGGCCAGGAACGTCTGAATGCACTGGCCATGCTCTCCATAGAGAGGGAGCTACAGTAGTCAGGAACATTTCAATGAGAGGGTTATTGATCACTTACTGAGACAAGCAAAATTTCAATACAAATAGTGCACACCTGGGAACTGTATCATTCAAATGTTCTGACTAAGTCCACTTTTTTCTCAAAACCCCAGACTGCAGGAACCTCTCAGGTTCACTTAAGGAACCACTTTTTGAAGTTTGGGGTTACATTTTGACATTTCACAAATCTTTCCTCCTACATTTTATTTTACCACAATATTCATTTGTGATACTTTCAATACAAAGAAACATGTTTATATTTAGGATAAAAGTAACACAACACATCACGTTCTACACCAGTGGTTGGCAACTGGTGTCCCGCAGGCCAAAACTGTCCCGTCATCGGATTTTCCAAATCAGATTAAAAAAAAAAAACAATTAAAAAAAGATTGTATGTTTTGCTTATATACACAAAAACAGCAAAACTGAATTCAGAGCCTTAATTTGATGAATATATGAACAAAGTTGACAATATTCTGTTACCAAATATTCAGAAGTGTAATGTGCTGCAGAGATGTCCACTGAAGTTGGCTTGCTACCAGTGTCCGTCCTGTCTTGTAATACCACTTTACCTGAAGAGTTGATATGCTATCAGACTATCTTATCAACAAGAATCTGACAAGATGAAGACCCGACTCGAAACGTTCCAGGTTTCTCAGAAAAGGCAGTCTTCACTGAGGAACAGTTCTGTACACAGAAGATTAGTCAGTGTAACAGAAGTACAAAAGGGATCAGGCAGAGGCAAAGTCAAGTCCAAAAATTGGAGTGGGATGCTACAATAAACAATCACTATGGGAATGCTTGCAACAAAGGGCGAAGACAGGGAGCATGCAGACTACACACTCAGGGAAGGTGAGGATAATTAGACACAGGTGAAACACATTAGGGAGGGGCAAACAATCACAGCTGTGGGAGACACACAGGGACACAAAGGGAATCTGAAACAAGAGTGTTGGACAACCAAATAAAACAGGAACGAAACTAAAAGAACAGAAAAAAAAACAAACAAACAAAAAAAACATGGCAGGCGAAACATGACATTATTCTGTCAGTTTGAACTGGGAGATGTAAAAGCAGTTCACTGTTTTTACTAATAAGGAAACAAAATAAAGAATAGAAAATTAGCCTATTGCTAATGGCTATTAACACCACAGCCAAAGAAGGCTACAGCAAAGAGTAGCAAGTCTAGAACAGTAAGCTTATATGTTGCCCCCCTCATAGTTTTGTAGCTACCTTTTTGAATTCTGGCCATTTCCCACAAAACAGACTTGAAAAAAAAAAAAAAAGAAACAACTGGCCTGTCAACTTTTTCTAGCCCAGAGTCACTCTGGCAGGGAGGAGAGGGAGAGATCTTAAGAGGAGCCACAACAGGCCAGGCAGGAGGGACTGCATCAGCTGATGGGTCACAATCAGCTGTATCTCTGATTAAGACGCACAGTCACAGCTGCACATGATACAGACTTGCATACAACACAAACTGTATCCTTATTTTTCAGAAATAATGTTTCCTTTTACTCAACGCTGTGGTAAACAGTACATTCATCAAACTCAGATGGTTTAGATGACCTTTATCTAGGGGACCAGGGTCTGAGCCCCATGTGAGACCAATAGTTAATGTTGACTGAAGCAGTTTTGGTTCCTTTTATTTTGAAAGTGTAACCAGACATTGCATGATTGTTCTTGGTGCCTGTACCACAGAATGAGTCCGAATTGTTTTCACAGGTAGGCAAGGCTAAATGTGACAATGACACAGTGGACCAGCCATTCTAGTATATGATTTGGTGTGAAATCGGGTTGTTCAGAAATGCTCATGCTTTTATTTTTCACAAGCTTACAAAAGGTAATTTAAAAAACAAACAAAACTACAGGCTGTGAAAGTATTTGAGAATCATTTCAGGAGCTCAAATTATAAATTACTCTATTTGCTCATGTCACCTTGGCCCTGAATCCCAACAACAACTATCAAATAGAGATATGAATATGCAGCTAACATAATAGACCCACATAATCCAATAAGACAAATACATGAGATACGGATGATTTTTCCTTGTATTTTTTCTTTGAGCATGTGTACAGTCTTGTCTTGTCAGCATCTGTAGTAGCATGTCTCTGTGAGATCACTCATATTTCAAGCTGTCTTAATTATCCTTAAATGAATAATACAACCTTTCCCCCCCTTTTTGTGTATTCCCTTAGCTTTATGGCTATCAAAATCCCCTTATTCTACTCTGTCCTACAGTATCAGCATTTTATCTGAGACGCCACGACTTAATGGCAATACAATTCGATCAAATGGAAATATTTATTTAGATGTCTTGAGCATTATTTGAGCATATCACTTTCCTTTAGAACATGCATATGAGTAAAATTGGGATCTGGGATTTTGAAGAATGTTTGGCTTAATGGTAGAACTAATAGTAGAGTTTACACTGACAAGGTGATGGAAGGGGTGGAAGTGAGGTTTAAGACGTTACATTTTCACAGAGCAATTTGAAAATGTACCCTTATAGTACTGTTTCAGTGCTAACAAGACTAGGTAGTCTTAGACCAAATATTCAGAAGTCTTATAATTCTGAGTGTGTCTATCAGGCCATTGGTAGACACATGAGATGCCTGGGCAGTAACGCATGTCATATGTCTTCCAATGGCCTGATAGACACACTCAGAAGCATGGTAAAAACAGAAGCATAGTAAAACAAGACAGGAAAAAGAAACTGTAAGACAGAAACAGCAAGCTGCTTGTCTCAGTGACATGTGAGCATTTGTTTGGTCCCTGCTGCACAGCAGGATCATCTTTCCTCGCTGCGATGTTTCTCCAAATGGAAGAAATCAGAAGAATGGCTGACCCCTGGGGGCTTGTCCCCCCAGCTAAGGTCAAGCATTGCCTCTTTCCACCTCCTCCTGCTCACTGTCCTCTGCTACCAAGAGGCCCTTGAGTCATACACACTTCTCCTTCACTGCACAGTAAGCCTTGAAGATCTGGATATAAATTATCTCTGCTCACGCTCCCTTGCTCTACTGACACAGCCTGGAATAGGATGAAAATTCTTTCACAGCCATATCTCGCCCATCTCTATATCCAAAACATGTGCTTGGGCTCCTTCCTGCTTCCAAGCATTTATTCAAGTCTGAAAGCACAAAATTTACATGGAAAGAGAGAAGGAAAAAACAGGTCTGCTCACTTCTTGATTTTTTTTTTTTTTTCAGCAGATTAATCAAATGCCTCTTATTACACAGATGATTGAGATCCAATTATTTGCTGAATGATATACAGTTTTAATTAATTTGAATTTACATTGCATGAGCCTGGAATTAATGTTTCTATTTTTAATCCGGCGAAATCTGGCGGGTGGCTCTGATTGAATTAATCGTTTAATCGCTTCCCATACTCTTGCAGCGTAAACCACTGGGGTGTGACATCAGCCCTGGGTCCTCCATATCTAGTGGGGGCGCTGTCTTCAGCCAGCTGCCAAGGTCAAGTTCCTGGCAGGGCAGTGATCTCCAGCCACTGGAGACAGAGTGGACAGAGGAGACAGATTACATCGCAGGATGATCTATTACAGCTCTGTCAAAATGAAACACATAAAATGGCCACAGTGACACACAAAATAGCCCCTGGCGTATTTCCATGGTAGACTTGGGCTGTGTGCTGAACTAGTCTGACAGCCAGGCAGGACAGTTTTAGGCCACTACCCTTTAAAGGAAAATTCAAAAGAAACTCAGAGAGGACTTTTCTGCTTTATTCTCTCTCTCTCTCTCTCTCTCTCTCTCTCTCTCTCTCTCTCTCTCTGTGTAGATAGATCGATCGATCGATCGATCGATAGATAGATAGATAGATAGATCTATATATATATATATATATATTGAGAGAGAGAGAGAGAGAGAGAGAGAGAGAGAGAAAGGGAGAGAGAGAGAGAGATATTTTAGAAAACCCGTGGTGGTCAACTACCTTCCTAAATATTATGTTTATATTGTTAAAAGTTGGCTTACTTCATTTATTAGTCATTCATTCTTTTAAAAAGTCAACTTTAAAACGTTTCCTTTATAATATGGACTAAAGGCCAATGGGAAAAAGGAAGTCGAGTTGTTTTTACAGCTGTTCCTGAAGTTTTTGTGTTAGATGCTAAATAGTTGCCATCTGCTTTATTATGCAATGTTGATAGTTGTACCATAGAGGTAATCTTTTCTGCTTTATTGCCTTCTTTTTTAGAGTGATAATGGAGTCAAATGTCATTCACAGAGCCTGCAACACTATCAATTTGAAGATCAATCTGCGAGGGACTACAATTAGCACAAGAGACTTCTATTATACTGGGACATGATGCTGAATTTAAAGGTGAATAATTTCATTAAACGTAGCTACAGCACTATCAGAGAGACATGTGGAATACAAATCATAGAGTGTGTAGTCCAGTAATAGGAATCC
>CAEMYA010000127.1:1219750-1247250 GCA_903131615.1 Diplodus sargus
TCAGAACAAGAAAATTAATAATTAAAAGTAACTTATTTGATTATTAAACATTTATGAGGCACTGCCTCTGTGTCCATGTCTGCTGCTTCTGCTGTCGCTTCCACTGCTGCCCACCTTGTGCCGACTGCTGCGGCCTCTTTCCCCTCCATGTATTCTGCCCTCAGCTCCTCTGACAGTTGCTACAGGACTTTCCTCTGGGCTCTACTGCTGCAGGTGCTTCTTGAAGAAGATGTGGGCATTGATCCCAGCCAGGCCGAGGATGTTATAGAAGACCGCCACCGGCCATCTTCGCATATTGGCTTTGACGGCATACGCCCTCGCCATCTGGTCTGGGACGTCCACACTGTACTTTGTGTGGTTGTTGTAAATCACAGACTTCTTCGCTCCACTAAAGGTGCCTACAGCTGTGTGCACAGTGCTCAGGATGCAGACATTCTTCCTCGGCTTTCCCTGGTACACAGTCAGAGTCACAACGTATCAGCACGGTCGCCTTGATCAGCTCCGTTCACTATTTCACGAGGGGGAACACCCGTTTTTGTTTGCCCATGGTGCAACGCGGCATCTAAAGTAAGAGGTCTTTTGTTTGGGCAGAAACAGATAGTATATAGCGTGTTGTTTTTCTTTGTTGTGCTTTTGCTTTGCTGTGAAAGGACCGCCGAGTCCAATTTATGGTTACCTGTACAGTGTGCTAACTGTGTTTGCTAAGCTCGCTAGGAGCTCATTCAGGCTAATCCAGCCTGTACAGTCTTGCTGCCATGTGTGACCACAAAACGTCGTATTCCGGCTCGATCAGCGTACGACAAACGAACTTCGATTCGCTTGCCCGCCACTGTTCGAGGGAGAGACGACCGCTGTGCACCACATGGTCGTTTGTTTGTTTCTTTGTTGTCTGCGAAGCCCCGCTTAGCTTCTTCCCTCTTTTACTAACACACACACACACACACACACACACACACACACACCGAGATACACATACTGTTTTGGGCGACCTGTTGTAACTTATAGTTAACAACTCCGCTATAACATAAGACGTGTGTCCAGCATATTCCCTTTATTGACTGTAGAGACGGAGTTCCACCATTTTGGAACTATGGGTATCATCCCTGTAAATTCAACCCTCGTGTGACCAAACCGCACATGAGAGCAAAGACGGCGCAACCGCTGCCTTTGTTCAAACCTCGCGCGCACGTGTAGTGATCACCTTTGGTCGATACAGTCACTGCCGCCATTTTTGAATTCCAGGTACATGAACCAGTGAATCTGAATTCATCCCCTCGGAATTCGCGTTCTCACGTGACACAAAGTCACATCCGGTGTTTCCTGTAGTCTCTTCGACGAGACTTCCTAAGTCACGCCCACTAATTTGTAGTCCGATGAACGTGACTTCCCAAGCAACGTTCGGCCATCTTTGTAGTCTTTATTGGGGACTTTCACACTCACACACACACACACACACTGTTGACTTTAACTGAACAGCATCTGTGATTATTTTGCACAATCCCATATTGTAATAACTGCTGGTTGAGATGGCCAGTGCTCGGATTCCCGCCTTCCCTCTTGTCTAATTATTGTTAATTTCATAATATTGACAAGTTGACCAATTTTCAGGCTATGAGACTTAAAGGTAAATCATTTGATTATTGATCCCTGATTCCAGGGTGGTGCCCCATTAATTGTTCATTTATGACTCATAGCTTCATTAATCAACTATAATATTTTTTGATTAATTAATAATAATATTAATTAATAATCAATAATCAATAACGATTCCCAACAGTCGTGGACAAAGAATAGCACTCACATTCATGAATGTGCATTATATTATCAGCATGCTAATCGCTAGTAAAGCTAATCGCTAATTAGCCATCATGCTAGGTAAACTTGCAAACTCACCTGGTTTATACTGTTTTTAAATCAAATGCTAGTTTCTACCTTTGTCCATCTTGTACAACTTCCTGTACAGTTTTACTCCATGGACTCAGAATAAACTATTTTGTTTTAAGGGCAATATGACACATTTCCCGTTTGAACCTATAACTGAACTATAACCTAAAATTTTTATTAATGTGTTTAGCATCTGTATCTCACTATAGGTAGGCTATAGAGCACTATATGTTCTAAAATCTTGCTAGGTAATTTAAATGGAGGAAATACAGATAAGTTGACATGAAGGCTATGCATACGTGAAAGATATGCTATAAATATAGCAGCATAAATTTAACCTCTTAATGTTGCTCTCAGAGTGCACCAGAATGCTGCATTTGACTTAAGAATGTACAAATTTGCAGCCGGGGATTCATACCCCAGGCCCCTCCTAGCATTCCCCTGAACTGAGGTCCAACCATCATTGTCTCTAAAAGTTCTGTGGAAAACACTGCTTACATTATAGTACATTATAATTACAGCCAACGTTAATGGCAAACACTTTCAAGTTCAAAAGATCTTTACATGACTTTAATTCATAGGTTTATTTTTCATGTAGTCCCATCATTTCACATACCCACACAGCTGTATCATTTGTCTGATTGGCTGTACTTCATAGACTTCAAAGACAATGCAATCAATTCATTAGAAACACCTGTGGGTCCTCAAAATGGCAGATCTGGGGCTAAATGGTACCCATAAATAGGGGAAATGTACATGTTTGTGTAAAATAAAAAGTTACTGTCATTGTAATGTGCATTCTTGCTTCTTTTTATTTCCAGCATGGAAAACCACCTCAGTGACCGCACACAACCTCCGGTAAGCCATTGCAAAGTTTATTTCAGTGTTGTTGCCACACAATATGTTTTTGAGGTGTCCTTACATGCAGAATCCCTTTCAGTCTGATGCACATGAAACAGAGAACGTGCAACACCTTTCTAGAGTTCAGGTATGAGACCCTCTTTACCCAATCATTGAATTATCTGTAGCCTATCTGCCCTTCATCTCCTTGTTGATTTTTTTTCTATTTTCCCTCTTGCAGGAATCAATTAGATGGCAGTTATTAAGAAGGGCCAGGGATAGACTGGCTGCTGTAATCAGTAGGGAGCCCATTGATTTTGAATATCTTCAGTTCATCACCTGTCAGGAACTGCAGTTTTTACGGGCAGGGGCAGCTTATATGGATATTCCTCAATGTGTTATAGTTGGCTTTGAGCAGCTCAATGAGGTGATCAAGGCTCTGCTTTCCAACAGTCCAGTCACCCCATTAGTTGACAATGTAGCTGTAGTTGAGTGGAATGGAAGTGTGGGGCAACCTAGATTGAGTATCAGTTGGGATGTTATTGAAAGTCTTTTAAGCACCAACCTACCATTGACCACTCTGGCTCATGCTCATGGCATTTCAAGATCCACCCTGTGTAGGAGGATGAGAGAGAATGGTCGCTCAGTCAGAAGCAGCTACTTTGACATTCCTGATTGTGTCCTTAATATGAAGGCAAGTATGACAGTAAAATCATAATGCCATAAAAAACAATCTTTTTCATTAATCCATTAGGCCAGATATAGTTTTACTTTAGAGATGAATATATCGGCAACCAGAACTTTTGCCACCATGTCTCCTAAATGGGCATGGTCACAATAATAAGCCAATGGCAACATTTTCCAAAGTGGGTGTGTCATATGACAAATGAGAAGTTGGATTGGTGCTGCCTTGTTCAAAATTCCACCGTCTTTGCTTAGGCCCCACTAGAATCTGTGATGGTGTTTATCTACTGATCATCTCCCGTCTGGCAGTATTTTGTTATTCATTCTTGTTGGGTTGGGATGGAGGATGGAATTGTAAAGGTCACCCCTTGAGGACCGAGGCAAACCTGACCCCTAATCAGCTTTGGAGAACTGGGAGGATGCAAGTATCGGTGCAAGAGCCAGATCTGTCTGAGGTTTGTCCCAAACATTGCAGCATGCAATACATTAGTTATTAAAGCGGGTTATACGTACATGAAGTATCTAGATAACTACAACCTAACAGTATGAATATTCAATCTCACAGTACGTTAGAAGACAATTGTTATAATAGTATTTTGTTTGACTTTGTATTTTCTATTACAGATTGAACACTTGCATGACCAGGAAGCTTGTGGTGCTGATCCAGAACATGGAGTCATAGTCCCAGAAACTGCATGCCCCTTGCTGTCTTACAAGATATATATTGGATAAGCAGTTTACAAAACATAGCATTTGTTTGTTTTGTCTTGTTCATGCTTTTTGTTTTGCATTATTGAACACTGTATTTGACCTCTTTGGATTTAAAGTTTCTTGTAAGCCCATATGGGCTGGGCTTTTTGAAGCATGACACTTAAATTCAATCAATCAATCATAGCTATCATTACCTAACAGGACAGTTTCGCTGGCATTACTGATTGAAAATGTGGCCGCTAACATCACCTAAATTCTTGTCACCCTTCATCTCTCTCTTCATCTTCCTCTTCCATCCATCTCCAAGGATGCAGCAAAGTTGGTGAAGACGGTGAAGTGGGGTTCCGACAACTACAAGTGGACTTAAAGGCCATATCCACACAGCACCTCTTCACACAAGCAACACAGGGATAAAACACAGTCTCCATTTAACAGACCTCCAATTCTTGCTCTGTAGTGATGTAGTGGGTAATGATGGCCATAATATGAAAGCTTGTCAGAATGTTCAGTTTGTGTTGAAACGGTTTCTAGGACATGTTGAATCAACTGTATGATCTTTTGTGAGAATTTCTGATCTTTTGTGAGGATTGAGGGGATCTCTTTCTCCGCACTAGCATGTCCGTCAGCTGTGCTAGGAGGCTCCAGCCCACAAGTGTTTTACTGTGACACATTTTTATTCTGGTAATAAACTGATAGTCAGTGATCTTACCCACTGTGTGCATTATTACTTTTATTATTATCACATAGCCTATCATGGGCACAATGTATGAAGAGTAATATTTACCAACCACCCAGCATTTGCACTGTTGACAATGAATAAAGCTAAAAAGCATGACTTTTTCTATTTATATATAGAATAGGGCTGAGCTCTTATGCTGTATGTACGTGTATGTACTATTGTAGTAACTATGAACTGCTACCAGATGGTGTAACACTAATTCCTGATTGACCTGTCAAGATAAACCTGCCAACTTGTTGTCCTGCCATCTAGTGTTGGTTTAGTTATTGCAATAGCACACAAATCCATGTAATTGAATGGCACCACACCAAGCAACCATGTATTACCTTTAATCGATAGCCTACTCAATCAAAACTTGAGGGGAATGCAGTTTCAATTGATTAACTGGTGCAAATAGCCTATTAGCCCACGTATTAACTTAATTCTCCATTGACAGACCTGCTCACAACGGACAGCATGGTCAGGGTTTCTGAGGTACAGTTTATAATTACAGTTCGCATAAATGTATATTCAAGTATTATGTTAATTAAATAGACTAGTTCATTTCAGTAATTACAAGAAAAGCTGAATGTAGAAATTAAGGATTTATTTTGCATTACACATGCTATTTGCAAAAATTACTGTAAAAACCTTAACGCTTATCCTTTGGAAATTAGGATATATTAGAAACAAGATACGTATGGTTTTACAGACAAAGGCAATTACGTGTAGTAACATTGTGGTTTATAGTCCCTGAAAACAGAAAAAGTCCTTTTACATGAATTTCTGTGGACAGCCTTGCACGAGAACAGGAAATGTGCTGGCATAACTTCAAGTCCAGAACATTACTTGAACCTCACACACACACACACACACACAATAGCATCAACTATAATGATCTTTAAAATCTATCAAAAGACAATAAGTCTAGGAATAATAAAAGACTTGCCAATCAAACAAAAGCATATCTGGAAGTTAATACATTGAACTGTAAATCACTAAGAACAGATTTCCAAAAATCCCCATGGTGTGCTGCTGTCACAATTTTTTCTCTTGTTAGTTAACACTGGGGAATGAAAGTTTGAAAAAAAGCAACGTGGGCGTCTTAAAAAACAGATTAACCCTCACATACTGATCATATTTTTTCTCTGCCCCAATTCATGTTCAGAAATTCCCCATCAGTCATTAACTAATAGTTAATTCGGCTATAATATAAAAAAAAAAAAAAAACAGTAACATGTTTTACTGGTGATTTTGGAATTTTTTGTTATGAATAAAGGTAAAATTTTTACTTTTTCAAAAATGTGTAGTAGCTGCATTTAACTTCCATTTGTTTGTATATTTGGAATCACATTCGACAAAGTCCACCGAGCAGAAATGTGTTTGTACAGATGTTAAAATTGGTCAAATTTCACCCTGAACAGTATGTAAATGTTAAGACCATGAGATGCAAGTTCCCAACTCCCCTGTGGAATCCGGCCATATTCGAGGATATAACGTGGACTTACACACGTGAATTACAATGCATCACGCTCTGTCAAATCCTGCACCATATTTAATGGCTGTTATCATGACATTTTTGAAAGAGTCATAGTCTGACATGTGTGCAACAGGGAATGTTATGGTGTCTGTGCAAGCGCTGACTATTGGGTAACAGATTGTGTGGTTAGGCATCTTGTGACAGTCATGGTCAGACTTCACTGATCTTGAAGTTCTGGCGATCAGAAAGAAGAAGATGTCTGTGGGCTTGACCCGTAATCCACTGCATCACTAAGGGTACAGCTGTGGTGTCTTCAGACGTGGCATCTGGTTCAGCAAGTTGAAAAAGAAAAAAACTCCAGTAGTCTCTGGTGGGCAGCTGCATCAGACAACTGATACTTTGATCACTACACCACTGCGGACCCCTAGAGTGGAAATCTGAAGTCAAACACTTTCAATGACTAGTTGTAGACATACCTGCAGCTCTTGCAGGAAGTCTTGAAAGTGTTCAAGGATCTGGGTCTCCTTGCGGTGCTTGTTGCAGCCCCTTTCGCTCATCTCCGGCACCAGATGGGAAGTGATGTAATGAGAATCTACCTACAATCAAAACATAAAGAAACTCATTACATTCTTATAAAAGTACCTGAAGAAGCAGCAAAAAAGAAGGACATACCATGGTATAATAAAGAGATGGTCCAAGGCAGTGCTTCAAGAAAGTGTATAATGTTATAATTTCATGTGGCTTATATCAATTCATCAGCATGTTTCAGCCTGATGTCGGCTTTCATGAGGATGTAAGCTGCCTGAAATAAAGGCATTTTAAACATTCGTGAAGAGCTGCCTTGGACCATATTTTTCTCATTCACCTTGGATACCTCCCCGTGAATCTATGAGCACCTTCATGTTTTTCGTTAAGTTTACCTGAGGAAGGAATGCAGCCCTCTCCTTCCTCGTTTTTCATTAAGGAAATACCATGACCTACAACAATACCTATAGCAACACTATTGGACAGCATACCGACTCATTGTCTCTGGCGACGAACAGACTGCAGCACTCTTCCGTCTTTGCCTGCATCACTTGGGAGAAGCCGTAGATGTCCAAGCCCTCACAGAGTTGCTGAAGCATGGGCATTCTTTTCGTCATGACATGCAGACCGATTGCTCTGAATACAAAGAAATCAAAAATCATTCATCTCCAAGGGCAAGTAAACCTTTCCTTTGCCAGACAGTTATATCCACATAAGTATTTTTTTACAGTGCGCCTACCTTAGAATGTCGATCTTGCAAGTATAGCCACAATCCATAATGTCTGCAATGTAGTCGGTCATGTCAGACGCCTCTGCAACCTTAAACGCAAATTAAGAAAAAAGTTTACAAAGAGCTGATTCAACTCTAATATCATCATCAAGGATAGTTTGGTGAACTTTAATTGTATAATACAATTATCAACACATGTGAAACTGTTTTATAATCCAGTCAGTCCTAAAATTTAAACACACTGTTATTAGCGGTGATAAGCTCGGGTCCAGGACGTGATCCAATGACAGCTTGCCAGATACTAGAAAGTCGTGGCACCACCGCTGGAGGAAACGTGGTGCAGGTCCACCTTGGGCAATGCTTGTAGCAAAGATTTCACCCATAATCCTATAAAAGAGAACATGGGAGTTAATACAGAATGACAAATAACTTTCAGCTTTTTAATCACTAGGCTAAAGATTTTAACAAAGGCTACAAATTCATGAAAAAAGAAAGCAATGTATAACTGATTGATTTGAGCCACATGATCACATCTTCCTCACTGTGAAAAATACATCTGAATAACCCTCTCATTGTATACAAATACAGTAAGGTATAGGTCTCACCAAAATTAAAATTCAACCATTATCTAGTTGCCCTTGTGTCCATGGAAAGGCAGGTTAAGGCAGCTCCATATGCACAAGGGTGTCTAGATAATGGGTGCATTTTCATTTTGGAGTGAACAATCTCTTAAAAGCTACATGAATAAAAACTCGGACTTACCATGAGATATCATCCGTGTCAGTATGGAGTTCCCTCTCAGGTGAGGTTGTGTTTTCGGTTCTATAAGAATAAAGACATTAATGTAGTAACAAATCAAGTCCATATCAGCTCTCCCCATATCATTCAACAAAAATAAATAATTAAAGCAATACATACAACATCCTGAGTGCATACAGCAAGACACCTCACCCCTCTCCCTGCAGAAGAAGACAGCGCTTGAAGAAATAGGTAACCATTATCTTTGGCCACAATGGCTAGCATGTTCCTCGATAAGCAGGACGGGGAAGAATATGCAACATATAGGACACCGGACATCCTCTTCCCGGATGGACGGACAGACACTGTATTAATGTATCTCTGAAGAAATTCTGGTGTCCTGCAACTCTGACAGTCACAAGACAGTTCAGCACAAACAAAAGGAATAAATACAAGGCGTTTACATCTCCTACATTGGAGACAACTTCCCAAAAATGGTTAGATATGTAACAGTTACTCCACCTGCTGAGGGCAGTAGTCCTCTTCAGTCATCTGCACTGGAGTTTGCAAAACTTCAGGAAATTGGACATCGTCGCCGTCATCATCAGAAATCATCTATAAGATTAAAGCACATTTCAAGTTTAAGACATTCATACACAGTTAATTTTAGAAATTCATCATCCCACATTCTAGAAAAAAAGTTCACCTCCAAGTCTGGGCTGGTGTGGCTAGCACATTTACAGTCATGTAGAGCCAACATTTGGAGAGGCATCTCTCCAAAACAGTGCTTGCAGCTGGCCCTGGGCATCAAAGCAAACTCTGGAGCGTTTGCTGGGAGTGGCGAGAGGTCCAACTCATCCTGAAGAGGCACTATGTAAAGAGTGCATTTCCCACCACCTGAAACATTCCGGAGCATAGCACCAGTGTAGCCCTCAGACTCTAAGGGGATTGCGTTTTTCTCCTCCCATTTCCACCTGGTAAAATTAAACCTGATTGAAGAAATGGATATGTGGAATAACAAATATTGCATTTATATAGTGCTTTTTCATCAATAAGAAGTTTGAGGTGCTGAAGGCGAGGGGGTGGGGGCACATCACAACCAATGTGTAGCTCCCACCTGGATGAACGCTCACCACACATCAGCTAGTGACGAGGTGAAGGAGAGGTAATGAGGGAGTTGAGGACCCAGATGTATGTTACCATTCTCGGTTGCATTACCCATTTTACATAAATGAAGTGCCAAAAAGTATTGTACATTACCTCCTGCTTTGTAAAGCAGCCATCGGTCCTGCAGCTCCACCATTTTTTGGTAGGTGGCCTGCAATAGCCTTGACAACTAGATAAATAAAATATTATTTAGACAGCGATTGAATTTAGTTAAACAGTGAGGACATGTTTAATGTCACCCTGAAGACAGTGTCTGCATTAAAGGGCCAAAAATGATATTCTCTAGAACTACATAACTACAGCGTGATCACTTCTGCATACCTCTACATGTGTTAAATCACTCAGTGCGTTTACATGCACAGCTTAGTCGGATTACAGCCATAGTTCGACTATGCTTCTCAGTCAGACAACTGCAATTATCCGAGTATACATGCCGGTGAGAAAATCGGATTATTGGGCCGGAGCATGTCATACCCCGGTGCGCTAGGCAGCGCTGTGCCCATTTCAACTAGTGGTAACAGAGACACCTCCAGCTGACCTCTTTACGTCACCAGCTGCCTCGGCATTCAAGAAAGGTGGCGTACGAAGAGCGAGACGAAGCTACATCTTTGTACACTTCGTATATGGTGTACATGATAATTACACAGACTAGGTGCACAATGGCGCTCTTTCTTGCGGTGATTTCGGAGGAAAGACGCCGCTGCCGCTGTCTGACTACTTCTGGCTCACGGCCCCGGGGAAAAATCTCGCGCCTGCGCAGAACGCAAAAATCCGATCCGCTGGAATGACTAATGCAGGAGTAACGCAACTATCAATCGAATAATCTGGGTGCTTTAATTCGACTATGAGAAATCCGATCCGGTCCGATATTAGTCAGACTAAGGTGTATACATGCATCTTAAAGATCCGATCAAAGTCGGACTAACACAGTAATTCGGTTTTCTTGAGTGTCATGTAAACGCACTGACTGTCAAGAGAAACCATCCTCTTTCCTAATCCAGCCTGCATGAAGGAGAGTTCATCTGATGGAAGTGGAGTCAGTTCGTCATTGGACGAAAGTAAAAAAAGACTCAAATCAAAAGGTTTCCATCTTTTTTTACTCATTGACGCGGAGCGACCTGATACACTGGTTGATGGCCGTTTTCTGCCATTCCGGAAAAATCCAGGCAAGGACCTGTATAATTGAAAAATAATGATTAAAGGTACTTCAGACATTACTAGGAAAAACAATAAAAAATGACTTAACCACCTACATACACTTGTTATCGCCGCTGCCTACGATAACAAGTAGGCATGAAGCAGGCAGCCAGACTTACTCTTCACCACACATGAACAGCAATGATTCACAACAAACAATATACAATTTACAACCTGCAAGAAATGAGTTTTCTGAAATGTGTTTTATAAAAAAGGAAGCCCGAGGTCCAACCTGACCCGGCTCATTTGTGTATTTTTCCGAACCTGCAGGTCTGGTCGGGTTTGTTGGGCCGGCCAGACCCATTGAGAACTCTAATCTATATCTATCTATACAAAGCCTACATGCATAATTTAAACGTTCAACCCAAAAAGCCTCAAGTTAGTATAGCCTGACAGTGCCGCTTTAAGATACAGTGTCAATATTGAACTCTTTCAGATAGCTTATTGTGCAGGGTTGTGTACAATCAGATGATAGGTTGGGTGTAATCGGCAAACAAATTGGGAGAAAAGGGGGATGAAATTGATTCATTTAGCTTCTAAAAAAGAAGGATTTGACAAGAAATGCTGCCAGTAACCAGCAGCCAAAGACAGAATATGGATGTTGCCAGACTTAATGTTGCCAGTAGGCAAAGATCTCTGAAAGTCAGGCTAGGCAAAACTACCTACATAGCCTACGACTAAAAAGCAAAAAAAAACTGATGTGGTTGACCAGACCTATCCTGCTCTATTAGATCACTGCATTACTGATCTTGCCTGTAGCAGCCCCAACAAAAAAGATAAGACACCTGAAATGTAGGAAATGGGGGACTGTCCTTATTTTAGAAAATAGTGGAGCCATAAGGTCAATAAATACATATGATGGGTGCAGACCTCTACCTGGCCATTTCACACTGGGCAGAGCTGCGCTCAATCTGACTTCCTGTGGGCCTGGAGGAACTGACCATTTCACACTGGCTGCCCTGTCGCTGTTCTTGTGGAGGAATGGCTGATGAAATCAGGGCAAGTAGCTGCCGTGCCCCCAAACATATTTAAAATAACTATCTTGTGCCAATGTAAAAAATCATTTTTCACTGGCTTAGCTGTGGTTGGTTTTCCATGCTGGGATTTAAAAGAAAAAATTACCATGACATACAGGCACACACATTTGTGGGTTGCTGATGTAAGAGTTAGTTCTAGACCTGCAATTTATAATATATAATTTGTCAGCTCTAGACCTCGGCTAGATGGTAAAAAATGTTTAGAATAAGCCAGCTGTAGCTGAGTTTGCAAGCTGCATATGCAGTGAAGCTAAACGTGTAGTGCAACAACCATACAAAGACTAACGTTATTTTACACAACACTAGGTGGGACACTTTCAAACGGTATATCAATCACTGTCTAACGTTTGCTAGCTATAGGGTTGCCACCTTCCATGCAGACTACGCACACATTCATGAATATGAGTGCTATTCTTTGTCCATGACAATCTGACAAACACATCAGTGATGGCAAACTAGCTTACACTGAGGATAGCCTATGTTTAATCTTCAGTGATGTTAGCTGAGCTGAACTCCTCGTTAATAACCAGTTAAACATCCTTTAATACCTCGGATCTGTTACTCTGTAACCTGTGAGGGGGCTAGACATAACAGTCATTCCTATAATGGGAATGATTTTGATTACAACTTGCTCAGCTAGCTACCCATCGAGTTGTGTTTGTCATCATCTTACCCAAACATTGGAGTCTCCACGCTCCATGGCAGCACAGCGCATCTATACCGGTGAATCAACATGGTGTAATGATTCAGTTCAGTTCGACTCCCAAGACATTCTCACCTGACTGGCCAATAGAAACGTGGCCCCGCCCATGACACTATTTTCACAGCAAGAGCAAAATCCTGACAGGAGAGCAAGAAACTGCATCGAGAGCAAAGACTTAGGTTTTGAGAGAGAGAAGAAAAACGTTTTGAGAGAAACATTTTGAGAGAAAATGTTTTCACACTGATAGCAAAATATATATTTGAGAGTTTTAAAAAAAAGTATTTTGAGAGAGATTTTTTTTTTTCTCAGAAATGATTTTAAAAATTTCAAATTTATATTTTTTATGTTCTATGAGAAAATACTTCCTCTCAAAACTTTTAGTTCCAAATATTTATTTTTTTTTGCCATTGGAATGAAAACTCAAATATTTTTTTCTCATAAAATGCTTTTTTGCTATCAGTGTGATAACTTTTGCTCTCTTTTTTTCCCTCTCAGATCATTTATTTTTGCGCTTGTAATTAAAACACAAATCTAACTCCATACAAATGACCGCTCCAACGCAGCTCTAAAGAGCAGGAGCCACACAACAGTTTCAGTGAGCCAAAACAGCAGTGGGTCCGGGAGGTGATGGCTTCGGTGATTTTGGACCTCACTGGCATAGCACCGTGGAGAGTCAGAATAAATATTCTAAGGGCAACACACAAAACAATAGCAATGAGCTGTAGGCGGAACAACAGAATGGAAAGCGAGGAGCGGGCAACGCCGACTTACCACGTGGAGAACACAACGACACTCAGAAGGGCTTCCAGTGGGACAACCCAGCCCCACGGCACCAGCAGTCTGCCACACTGCAGCGGAGACAACGGTCGTCACATTTACACGATCGGCACGTGAGTGGGGAGAAGAGGCAGCGGTGCGCTTTACTGCGCCTTACCTGTGCGCTGCAGAGATAACGTACGTCTGTGGCGGAGATGCCAAGGACGTTCCAACGCCAGCAGAGCCACACCACCTGAGCTTGACCACACTGACATCCACTCCGTCACGCCAGGCCACAGCCACCACCGGGGATGAGCAGAACAGCAAAAAGAGAGGGCGCGCCAGGTGAAATCACCTGCTATATAGAGGTGCGACCGCCCATCAATCAGTGCACCAGAGAGACACAGCGCCCGCTGTGAGAAGGAGTGAGGGTGCTCAGGCTACACAAATCCAAGTAGCACTAGTGATAATAATGAGTATTGTGGTTTGCAGCTTGAGAATCCCAGTCAGTCCAGTTAGTGTAAAAATCCCATTCTACAGTACTTACATGCATTTACAGTAAAAAAACTGTTTATGGTAATCTCCATAAACAGTTTACAGTAGGAAATGTAAAATAACAGTAACAAATTCCCTGTTAAATTACAGTAAACTACTGGCAGCTGCAGTTGCCATGCATACTGTTATTCGACAGTACCTACCGTAATCTGCAACAATAGTTTATTACCGTAAAAAATATTACAGTATCATACTGTAAAGTATATATATTCTCTACAGTACAGTACCATAATATTTTTTACGGTAATAAACTGTTGTTGTAGATTACGGGAGGTACACTGTAGAATAACAGTATCATGCTGGCAACTGTAGCTGCCAGTATTTTACTGTAAATTAATGGGGAAATAATTTACAGTGTAATTTTAGGTGTATCGTTAGGTTATCTTAATTAGCTGCACATGAGGTAATGTTATATTTAAACTAACTTAACACCATATCAAAGTGCATTCGGTGGTATATGCACTTTGTTCATGTTATTTTAGGTGTATCGTTAGGTTATATGAATTAGCTGCACGTGAGCTAATGTTATATTTAAACTAACGTTATACTAATATCAGATTGCATTTGGTGGTATATGCACTGTAAGTTAATGAGACTAATCAGAGTCCAAGAAAAAAAAAAATAACGTCAGTATTTTGTGACTTTGTAATCATGTAATCATTTTTTTTAATGTATAGAGACACATTACAGTGATACGTGGGGATGACCTCCTCAAGTCCACAAAAAGCAGTGACCGTTCTGCAAGTACAGTGCATCCTCTAAATATCAAGTGGACAACCACATTAAGGGCCATGCCTCAGTGAGGCACAAAGGTAGTACTTTTTGAAATGTAGTTTTTGTATGCACTGTAATTAATTAATTACTGACATTTTCCCCTAATTTAAAGTGCAATGTATTTCATTCAGTTTTATATTCTTACTATTATGCCTCTTTCAGAGTTCACAATCATCAAATGCGGATTGGGTTGTCGAAAGACAAGTCACTTTCGCTGTTTATATTGCCAAACAACAATAATCAACAGGGCTCAATTTCTGAAACACCTAATGGGCCATGACCATGGACCTCAAGATTGTCCAGCGGCTCCTAATCAGGCCACCATGGCCCCTCCAGATCCTCCACAGGCCACTGTCACCCTTCCAGATCCTCCACAGGCCACTGTCACCCCTGCAGATCCTCCACAGGCCCCCAAACAGACAACCCTGAGACCCAAGAGAACTGTAACTTGTCCACACTGTCAAATAAAATTAAACATGAAAAATTGAAAAAAATCATGTTTTCCGGAAGCATACAGTTGGCTTTGAAACAGTTACTAGGGAGAGATTTTTGGCATGCGAGTGTGTGGATCCTAAAAATGGGGAGTTTGCTGTTGAGAAGTCATTTTGTGGTCCAGCAACACCAGTCCATGTAGTTGTTGTATTTGTGTGATAAAGGATTTGTAACAAAGCCAGCACCAGTCAGTGGTTAGTGGGGAAAAAAATAACCAGAAGTTGGTTGACTGGTTCAGCGGGTAGTAAAATGATTACACTCTAGATTGGTCATGCCTGCGGTGACCCTGCAACCTCCACACTGCAACCCCTCTGCCTTGCTCAGGAACTTTCAGCAACTTTCACTGTGCACTTTAAAGGACACAATGGCCAAATTAAAGCCTTCATCAAGTCCTTAAGATTTTATGCCTGCAATATTTCTAAAAGAGGTTTTTTAACAGTGTTGGTCCCATTATTGATTGTAAATAGCTCTCTGTCCCCTGGCTATGTTCCCTCCTGCCTTAAGCATGCAGTAGTGCATCCACTCCTTAAAAAACTGAGCCTTGACCCTACTGATTTTAAAAATTTTAGACCCATTTCTAAATTGCAATTTTTATCAAAAGTTTTAGAGAGGAATGTTTTCTTAGAGTTACTTATGATATCTTTCAATTTCAATCAGGTTTCCGTGCACGTCATAGTACTGAATCTGCTCTAATCAAAGAAACAAATTACCTATTACTTACAGCTGATGCTGGTAATTGTTCAATTTGAATTCTTCTGGATTTGAGCTCTGCATTTGACACTGTGGATCACTCGATCCCATTGGATCACCTTGAGAAGTGGGTCAGCATCAGGGATACTACCCTAAAATGGTTCAAATATTACTTATCAGACAGGTCTTTCTCAGTAGCTATGGGAAATGCCTCCTCATCATTGGGCCCCTTAGACTTGCGGTGTTCCCCAAGGCTCCATCCTTGGCCCCTTGTTATTCTGTATATACAGTGGCTTGCAAAAATATTCACCCCCCTTGAACTTTTAAACATATTGTTGCGTTACAACCACAAACATAAATGTATTGTTAATGGGATTTTATGTGATAGACCAATACAAAGTAGTGCATAATTGTGAAGTGGAAGGAAAATGATTTTCACACATTTTCAAAAATAAAAAAACTGAAAAGTGTGGTGTCCAAAAGTATTCACCCCCCTTTACTCTGATACACTTAAATAAAATCCAGTGCAACCAATTGCCTTCAGAAGTCACCTGTTGGGACCCACAGATGAAGTATATTCATAATGGATTTCAAAATGGACTCTGAACTGAACTCAGTGTCCCAGAATTCCCCTTTCTTCACACCTAGGTGCAAAATTCATTTTTGCGCTTCTATTGGTCAGGACGACAGACCCCCTGCTGATCAGGTAGTCAAAACCCCAGAGCATACATTGTTCTCGCTCTCTCACTCAACGCCCTCTACTCCTTCAACTTCGGATCTTCAAGGGCTCCTCTCCACCTACCCCCCACGGGGCTGCCTGCCCTCAAGATCCCTTCTGCTGGGCCCAACAAGCTGTGGAGAGCTGTAAGCTGCATTGGTAGCAGGCCCAAAGAACTTCTCCTCACTGCAGCGACACAAGGTCCTGCCAATCTGAGGATCTGAGGAACACCAAGCAGGTTAGCACGGAGCTGCTATCCTTACAAAGGAAAGGAGCGACCAGTTTCCTCCTCTGCCGACTTTCGTCAAACCTTGCACAGCAAGAACAGCTTTGTTCAACATTGGAGCCCCAACTTTCTCCTGCAACCACCAGCACCTTCTCTTCAAAGACTGGGAACGTTGAACTGGGCTTAGATAGCATAGCATAGCACGGCTAAGCATAGGACTTTAAACTCTGGTTGATGTAATGTATTCAATTTATGTGTTTTTCCACTGTTTGGTGTTATTGTGACCTCAAGTCAAGTTATTGGTAGTTTGCTTTTCTGGACGGCTAATTCAACGTTAGTCAAATTAGTTTCCCACAGACTCAGAGTCTCTGCATGCAACTAACCATTTTCTATAACCTGGCATCACGTCACACACACACACACACACACACAGGGACACACACACATTCCTTGAGGCTAGAGCATATCACACCCACATGTGATATCATTGACTGCCATTTTTTCTTTGTTCTGCCAGGCGCACACACACACACACACACACACACACACACACACACTTGTATATAGTACATGTTAGTTAGATTGTGTGTTTCCATCTTTGTGTTAAATAAAAGACTTTGAACCTTCTTGCTGTCCATTTAATATTGTACAAGAGTGAATGTTGCCAACCTCTACACTGTCAAGAACTCCAAAATCCTTCAACCATTACTAGCTGTTATGGTAAATGTGGTTGTAGTTATTAAGTTAATTATTAACCAGCATTATAAACAGTTCAGTACATTTTTATGAGACTGATTTAGTAAAATTGCTATCTTTTCCTTTCTTCACGGGTGGTGCCCTGAGGTGATCTAATGCAATTTGGATCATAGTATTTATCATAATTAATTATTATTCCAAATAATCATTAATTATTATTGATAGCCAAATTTAACCTAAATCCCCCTTTTATTGTTGTTAAACACTCCTTAACCGGGCTTCAAGTAAAGCAAGGCCCAACACACCTAATTAGTAAATGGGGTCCACCTGTGTGTAATCTAATCTCAGTATAAATACAGCTGTTCTGTGAAGGCCTCAGAGGTTTGCTAGAGAACATTAGTGGACAAACAGCATCATGAAGCCAAAGGAACACACCAGACAGGTCAGGGATAAAGTTGTGGAGAAGTTTAAAGCATGGTTAGGATATGAAAAAATATCCCAAGCAATGAACATCTCACAGAGCACTGTTCAATCCATCACCTGAAAATGGAAAGAGTATGGCACAACTGCAAACCTACCAAGACATGGCCATCCACCTAAACTGACAGGCTGGGCAAGGACAGCATTGATCAGAGAAGCAGCCAAGAGCAAGATGCCCATGGTAACTCTGGAGGAGCTGCAGAGATCCACAACTCAGGTAGGGGAATCTGTCCACAGGACAACTATTAGTCACTTGCACTTCACAAATCAGGTCTTTCTGGAAGAGTGGCACAAGAGAGCCATTGTTGAAACAAAGCCATGCAGTTTGCCACAAGCCATGTGGGGGGCACAACACACATGTGAAGGAAGGTGCTCTGGTCAGATGAGACCAAAATTTAAGTTTCTGGCCTAAATGCAAAACACTATGTGTTTCAGAAAACTAGCACTGCACATCATCCTGAGCACGCCATCCCCACCATGAACCATGGTGGTGGCCACATCATGCTGTGGGGATGCTTTTCTTCAGCAGGGACAGGGAAGCTGGTCTGAGTTGATGGGATGATGGATGGAGCCAAATACAAGACAATCTTGGAAGATAACCTGTTAGAGTCTGCAAAAGACTTGAGACTGAGGCGGAGGTTCACTTTCCAGCAGGACTGAGAGCCTAAACATACAGCCAGAGCTAGAATGGAATGGTTTAGATCAAAGCATATTCATGTGTGAGAATGGCCCAGTCAAAGTCCAGACTTAAATCAACTTGAGAATCTCTGGCAAAACTTGAACATTACTGTTCACAGACACTCTCCATCCAATCAGACTAAGTTTGAGCTATTTTGCAAGGATGAATGGGCAATGTTTCAGTCTTTATATGTGCATCGCTGGTTACCCCTTGTCATTGCAAGTGCTACAGGAAAAGCAACAGCAAAAGAGAAAAAACATTAGTTAAAAAAAATAATTAAAAAAAACACCTAAAAGTCAAAAGCAACTTAGAGGTCATTGGATCCGCTAACAAGGAAAGTTTTAAGTCCTTTTTTAAAACATTCAACAGTCTGTGGTGCCCTTAGGTAGTCAGGAAGACTGTTCCACCGGCGAGGGGCGACAGAACAGAATGCCCAGTCCCCTAAGGTGCGGAACTTAGTCCTGGGGGGTGGAGACGGTGAGAGTAAGTGGAGCGGAGGGATCGAGATGAGGTTTGTGGGGTTAGCAGTTCTTTGAGATAGGAGGTGGTGTTGCCATTGATGTACTGGTGAGTGAGGAGGGAGACCTTGTGGTCAATCCTGGCGGAGATGGGAAGCAAGTGAAGTGAATGGAGGATGGGTGTGATGTGTTCATACTTGCGCACTCTCATCAGGATCCTAGCAGCACTGTTTTGCACATACTGGAGCCTTTGGATGCTCTTGCTAGGGGTTCCAATAAGTAGTGTTGCAGTAATCCAGCCTGGGGGAGGCAAAGGCGTCGATGAGCTTCTCGGCATTAGGAAAGGAGAGTGAGGGTCGGAGTTTGGCAATATTTCTGAGGGGATGGAAGGAGTTTTTGCAGAGGCATTTGATGTGAGCCTCAAAGGTGAGGTGAGGGTCAAACATGACACCAAGGTTAGTGACAGACGTGGAGAGGGAAATGATCTGCCCGGAAAATGTAATGCTGGTTATGGAGGATGACTGAATCTGGTGTGGAGTGCCAACAAGTATGCCTTCTGTTTTGGAGCTGTTCAACTGCAGGAAGTTGGGCTTCATCCACGCCTTTATACCTACAGACAGGTGGTGAGAGTGGATAGTGGTGATGGTGGAGGCAAAGTTGTAGAGGGGCGTGTGTCCACTTTTATGTACAGTTGTATGTCATCAGCGTAACAGTGAAATGAGACTCCAAAGCGACTGATGATCTGGCCAAGGGGGAGTGTGTGGAGTGTGAAGAGGGTGGGGCCAAGGACTGACCTTTGAGGGACCCCACAGGTGACAGTGTGTGTCCCTGATCTTGCACCTCCAATGGAAACATACTATGTCCTGTCGGTAAGATAAGAGTGGAACCAGTTGAGAGTGGTGTCAGTGAGTCTGATGGTGTGATGTAGCCGGTTGAGAAGTATACAGTGGTCGACAGTGTCGAATGCTGCAGGCAAGTCAAGGAGGATTAGGAGAGAGGGTGAGCCAGCATCCGCCTTCATCAGCAGGTCATTTGTGATCCTCATCAGAGCTGTTTTAGTGCTGTGGGCAGAGCGGAAACCAGACTGAAACCTTTCGAAAAGGTTGTTGTGTTTCAGGTGATACTGTAGGCGGGCAGAAACTGCTTTTTATAGTACCTTGGAGAGAAATGGAAGGTTGGAAATGGGCCTGTAGTTGGCAAGGATTTTAGGGTCCAAGGAGGGTTTTTTACGGACATGTTTGATTATGGCAGTTTTTAGGGCAGATGGAACATAGCCAGCCTGGATGGAGTGGTTTACCACCATGGTGATCAGAGGACTTATGATAGAGATGTTTTTTTTCACCAAGGCTGTAGGAAAGGGGTCGAGGGCACAAGTAGAGGGTTTTACTCTCCTGATGATGTCCTCAACCTCTTGCTGTGAGACTTCAGGGAAGCAGTGGAGAGGCTGGGAGATCCCAGACTGTGGGTCGACAGTCAGGATAGGTAGAGTGGAGAGACAGCCAGATAGGACAGCCAGGATGGTGTAATTTTTTGAGCTGAAAAAGGCCATGAAATTATTGCATTGTTCTTCTGTAGTTTCTATGTGCAGGGCTGTTTGTTGCTTAAGGAGATAGTTAATGGTGGAGAATAGCTGCTTAGAGTTTCCAGGATTCTCTTTTATGATGTTGGAGTAAAATTGTGCTTCTTTGAGGGAGTTTGAGTAGGCCCTTTGGTGTTTCTGATGGGCTTGTTTATGTACAGTGAGTTCAGAGGCTTTGTAACGCCGCTCCAAGGCATGCCGAGCTATCTTCATTTTCCGCAGTTCGCTAGTGAACCAGGGTGTTGAACGGGAGAAACTGACTGTTCTGGTCCTAACGGGTGCATGGAGATCCAGGATGTTACGCAGGGTTTTGTTATAGAAATCCACAAAATCACTGGCTGATGAAAGCTCAGCAGAAAGAAGACGCTGGAGGTCCACTGTTAAATTATCTGGGTTGATGTTTGTCAGGTTCCCAAAGTGGAGTTGGTGTTTTTTCTTAATGTGGGGGGACGGAAATGGCGATGGAGATGACCTTGTGGTTAAACACGCCCAGGTCATACACCAGTAGATTGCTGATGGGGCAGAGTGATGACCAGATCGAGAGTGTGCCCCCTGGTGTTAGTGTATCCATCAACATGTTGAGTGAGATTAAAATAGTCCAAAAACTGGGTTTGGTTTGGGTGGACAGTAGGGGTGTAACAGTATGGGATTTTACAGTACGGTACGGTGACAGTGTTTTTTTTCACGGTGACAGTATTTTATTTTTTTAGTCCATCTTTCTCTCTCTCCTTCTTTCTTCAATCTCTCTCTTTCTTTCTTTCGTCTTTTTTTTTCTTTGGCATGTCGTCACTGCCATGCGCCAAAAAACAACTAATCTACAAGTGAACAAAGTGTTGCAAAGCGTTGCAAAGCGACGTAGTGATGCCTTGTAGATCTGCATATTCTGTAGACAACAAGACCATGCCATTCCACGGAGAATGAAAGCGACATGAAACAACAATAACCATGCTCTTTGAATGAAACATTGTAGACCGGCTACAGTGGGATTTATAATGATTCATCTTACCTGCTTGGACTTAAGCTCTGCATATTCTTTTTTATGCCACTCGCGGAGATGGGACATCATGTTAGATGTATTCGCCGATCTTACAACTACTTTCCTGTTGCATAGTTTGCAAGTCGGCTCTCCGTCGACTAACTAAAAGACGCTGACCATGCAGCCTGCCCTGAACTAAATGGAATATAGGCCTACATTTGAGCAGCACACAGGTAGGAAACGCTTTTTCAATCTACTGCTGCAGCTGTAAAATTTGATTATAATGTGACTGAGTGACGACTGACCACCACTGATCTTAATGTGAACGTGAAGTGAAATGTTTTATTTGTGAGTTCCCTCCTCGTGTAAGTGGAGTTGCGCCGGCAGCGCCGCATAATATTAAAATAATTAATTACCGTCACCGTGAGCTTGGAAATCTCACGGTGTCACCACCGTGGCTTCACACCACCGTGGTATACCGATATACGGTATACCTTTTCATCCCTAGTGGACAGTAGATGAGAAGTACAGTCGTGAGGAACGGAGGCTTACATTTAAATGCCAGGCACTTAAAAGACTTGTAAATTCTCACAATAGTAACCCTCGGACTGACAAGTAACTTTCAAGAATGATTTATGTGTCATCAGCTCCACAGAGACCCAAAGTACAAAAAAAGCTTAAGTGATGGGATATCATATTAGAAAGTAAAGTTGCTATAGTTGTGTTGATATTTACAGGTAACTCAATAAACGTTGTGCAGTGAAGAATTATCTACCAAGGTAGAAAAGTTGCCGTTTTAAACTCATCACCTTCATTGTTCAATCTTTGCTGCCATTCATTACCCCACATGCTGTAATGGTGATGCCCTATCAGCAGTCTTGTGCCTTCTGTGTTTGATTGTGTTTAATTTCTGGGTGGTAGCTTTGTGTGCCCTACATTAAATCATCCTCTGTCAAAGGGACTTCCAGGGGAGATAAGGTTGTAATGTAATATAGTATTCAGCAGAGCTCTGTGGGAAAAATCAATTTATTCAAGAGAGCTGCAGCGTATGTTGTAAAGCTGTGCATGTACATCATGATGTGCCCATAACACCTTTTGAGTACTTTAATATTTACTAAAAATTACAATGTGATTTAATTAAAGAGGTAAATTTATTAAAGAGGCTGCATTGTATTTTGTACAATGTACTGCTCTTTAATCTCCTGATTGACTGGACATTTTCATTAGCACTTTTCATTATCCCTTTCAGTGTTTTCAATTTACTGCTTAATGAATGACAGCAAGTACCATCACTCGTCACTCTATGTTGGAAGGACTAAACAAGACTGTCAGGACTCTTTATGGTATACCACAGATGCAAACATAATAACACTGAACAAAATTGAACAACGTTATCTAAAGCATAACAATATTTCAACAGTTCTTGTACTCAATTATTTACTAAAAGAAAAAGTCTTTTTTTCAATGATTCAGATTCTATGGAGCCCTGGATGTGACATGGATGGGTTCTTTTTTTAAATCTCACACGCGCCAGTTACTATTTCACACGTGCAAGATATTAATTCATGCACATTTTGATGCAATTAAACAGTGCAGTCGGTTAAATGCAGGCATATTATCATGGATTGAGACCATCTCAGAACTTGAATTGATTAATTAATTAACAAAAGTTAATAAAGTGTCTTATTGTTATTGTGTAACGGTAAGAGGTACATGTAATAGGTATTTTGACGATCCACGATGAGTGTAAATTTACGAAAATACCTTCAGTTTTTCACGATGTTCTCATGCAGACCACATTCTCTCGGCTTTCACAGTAACACTAAACACGTTTGTTGTGTTCTGTTATAATACACAACAGATATACTACTGCTCTTAATACCGGAAGGGGGCGCTGTTGTATAAGACAGGTTAACACGCTGTACGTAGAGAGGTCAGAGTGCAACAAGATTGCGACTATGTACGATATGACGCTGCTACTGAGAACAATGTTACAGTTTAAGTGGTTTAAGTAAACAGCACATTCATGATTCCAGTGTCCCATCATTGTTGAGTTAACACCACAACATTCACTTCATTCAATCATTTGAGCCAGAGCGCCACTGCATCTTACTATTTTGTGGCCGCCGGAACAATGAGAGCGCAGCGTGTGCTCCTGGCACCGGCACTCTCTGAGAGAGAGCGCGCCGGTCAGGGAATGACGGGGCGCTCAATGGCGCACTAGCACACCGCCAATCAGAGAATCCAATGGCTCAGACGTCCGACAGCCAACCTCCTCAGACTTCGCATGCTGAGTTGGAGCAGACAACGTCTGAACGGTTCCGAAAGCTTCCAACGCAGCTGAACACATCGAACAGAAATGTTCCCGACCTCGTCCGAGTCTCTCCAAATGCTTCAGACGTCCAACGGGTGGACCTTTACTGACATCAATGACTACTACTGGACCTAGAACTTATCCTTGAGCTTGAGGTTCTCAGTGATACAGTGGTGAAGGTATAGTGCGTCAAATCTCATCTCATTTTTTATGGCCACACAGCTTTGTTCGGCACATGCTCATTTGGAACACATAATCTTTGTGTGTGTGGTGCGTGCTGAACTGCCAGAACTACTGCCAGTCCTATCTTCTTACATGGACTAAATGTAATATAAAATTACATGTTATATATTATATTACATATATGGGGGGGCACCGGAAGAATGTTGCTCTTCGCCTGTTGTGGATATTTTCTTCATCTCTGTAACATTTTCTACAGATACAGACATTAAAACTGTAGTGAAACACTGACATGATGTAGACATGACTGGCCACTGATAATTTCAGGTCTTTTGTTGCAAGAGCCATGTGTGTTGCAGAAAACCTCTAAATCTCACTGCTCATACCAGCCGTGTGGCCACTCAAACTTGTTTACATAGTTACCGAAAATGAAAGCAAGATTATTCCACCATGCACATACTGTGCTTATGCAGAATGTCTTCAGCACATAAGAGGTCTACAAGAAACTGGGTTACAAGTTAACATGGCAGTGAAATCAGAGGTCTCCATGAAAAGTCTACCTGGGAAGCACTGTATTCTTGGTTCTAAAAGAGTGCAAAGAGATTAGCTCTCCACACAGTTACAATTGGACTGACCCACTAGGTTCACATGGATACAACACTATATGGCCCTGTATGCTGTCTGTCCCCCTAGATGGGATGTCTCTGCTGACCCAGCATTAAGTGCCAAAATGCTAAGTGGATGATCCTTGGTTACAGGATGTTGATATGCTGGGCCCTCAGGTAGTACTCCAACCCCCACTGGTGCCCCTGCCATCCTGGATTGCGATTTGTGCCTCTGCTGTGTCAGCATTACAATTCTTGCCCTGGCATCCAGCCACATGACAAGAACCTAGGGTTGCTGCAATATGCTCTTTTCTACACTGCTGAATAAATATTAAGGGAACACTTGATCACAGTATAACACCAAGTCAGTTAAACTTTATGGATATGAATCTGTCAATTTAGGGAGCACAAGCGATAATCAATCACCTTCTTTGGTGCAAATGAAAGTGACAACAGGTGCAATGGAGAGGCAAAAGCAAGACATGGGGTAACCACAGACAATTGTTCTCTCCATATCCGTTCTGACTGATTCTTATTTATTTTATTTTATTTGTACTTTATTAGTGTCCTTGTTACTACTGGTAACATGAGGCTGTACCTGCAGCCCAATCGGGTCGTAAAGGTAGTCTAGCTCCTCAAGGATGGCACATCGATACGTTCGGTTGCAGGGAGGTTTACTGTGTTTCCCAGCACAGTCTTAGGAGTATGGAGGAGATACTAGGAGACCGGCCATTACACAAAGAAAGGTGGACAGTGCCATAGAATGGTATCAACCCAGCAGCATGACTGGTATCTGCTCCTTTGTGCGAGGGGGAGCGCTGCCAGAGCCCTAAAAGAATTACTGTAATCTACCGGTGTTCGAACTGTCAGAAACATACTATTATGAGGTCCTGATGTCCAGAATTGGCATGTCCACCATTAGCGCCTTGTTCCCTTCACAGATAAGAGTAGGTTCAGACTGAGCACATGTGACTGGGCTGGAGACATCGTGGTGAACGTAGTGCTGTCTGTAGCATCATCCAGCATGATCTATTTGGCGATGAGTCAGTGATGGCCTGGGGAGGCATATCTAACCCTGGAGGATTGCACATGCCTTATTTTCATAGCCATTGCGATGCAAACTGCTGTTATGTACTGGGATGAAATCCTAAGAGTGATTGTCAGCGCTTATGCTTGCAGTTGGCCCCTTGTTCCTCCTGGTGCAGGACAATGCCTGGCCTCATGTGGCCAGAGCATGTAGGCAGTTCCTGGATGATGAAGGTATTGATTCCGTTAATTGGTCCAATCGAGCACCAATGGGACGTTATATATCGGTGCATCCGGTGCCACCAAGCACCACCACAGACTGTCCTAGAGCTCACTGATACTGATAGATATTGATACTGATTTTTTGGTCAACCCATTTTGCCAAATAAACATGCAAAACATATTGATCCAAAACAAAACTGAATCATGAAATAAATCGGATAAAATAGTGATAATAATAATTTATTTTATTTAAAGGCAAGCTCTCATGGACACCTTACAAGACTCACAGAATAAAATGACGATACATCAAACAATATAAATCAGGTAACACTGATGTGGAAGCTGCAGTTAGCAAAGAAAAATAAATAAATATGAATGTGACTACATAGTGCAATGGTACCGTACATAGACAATAATGTGATCACATAGTTAGTGTGAAAAAGACTATGCCACAGAATAAGTGCTTTTTTAGATGAGATTTAAAGGTGGTGACAGTGTCGGAAGTGCAAATGTCTGGTGGGAGAGAGTTCCGAAGGTGGGGGCAGATCGTCTGAAAGCTTTTGACCCCATGGTAGTTAAGTTGGCAGATGGGGCAAAGAGCTGGATGGCAGAAGATTATCGAAGAGTGTTGGAAAGTGTGTAGATGTGAATAAGTTCAGAGAGATATGATGGTGCCAAATTGTGAAGGATCTTGAAAGTGAGGAGCAGAATCTTAAAATTGACGGATTTGATAGGGAGCCAATAAATTTGCTGCAGCTTTCAAAGGAAGACCAAAGAGGAGAGAATTACAGTAGTCCAGACGGGATGTAATCAGGGTGTTTGCAAGGAGAGTGGCACAGGTTGGTGTAAGTGAGGGACGATGGTTGATGTTACATAGATGAAAGTATGCAGGCTGAGTAACATTATTGATCTGGGCTTCAAAGGATAAAGTGCTATCCAGGATGACACTCAGGCTCTTTACCTGAGGCGATGGATGAAAAGTGGAATTGTTGATGGACATGGAGAAAGTGTTCAGATGAGAAAGACCTCAGTTTTGTCACTGTTGAGTTCAAGAAGGGAGTAGGCTTAGTGGAAAGATAGAGCTGGGTATTGTTGACATAGCAGTGGAGTTGAATATGAAATTTCCTGATAATGTGACCAAGAGGCAGAGGGTAAATAATGAACAGCATGGGGCCAATGACAGAGCCTTGGGGAACACCACTCGAGACTGGAGAGGAGCCAGATCTTGGGTTCTTGAGTTGAACAAACTGTGCGCGACTCGAGAGATATGATCTGAACCAAGCCAGAGGGATGTCAGTGATTCCATTGGAGGCTAGCCTGTCCAGGAGGATGTCAAGGAAGACAGTGTTAACCCTTTAGGCGCCAGACGCCGCTGTACTGAACAAAACAGCTGTTTTCTCTGAATAGAGTGTTACATGTCGTTCATACTCCCCACCGCTAGTTGGCAGACATCCTGTACTAAGACCTTAGCTCAGAAAAACTTCATGCTTCAATGCAAAATGTTCGAGGAAGTCCCGTGCAAACTGTGGGGTGAAAGACCGGAGACAGTGCGCCACGGAGCCAGTTCGCGGAACCGCTGTTGCTGGATTTGAGCACGAAATAAACGATAATGGCAAGCAAAACGTTGACACGTAGGGGAGTGATTGCGCTCCTGTTCGCT
>CAEMYA010000127.1:1262905-1274604 GCA_903131615.1 Diplodus sargus
TAGCCCATGCTATCACTCAGATGTAAAGCTTATTTGTTTTATAATGTTGCTTATTAATGCAGATATTTCATTGTATTTTGCTTACAGTTTCACAAGATTTCCAGTTAACTTATTCAATTAATTATCGGTGTCCATTAGTTTTTTGGGAGAGTTTAAACCAATTGGAGAAATAGCCCATGACATTAACTAAAAACAATTGATACTGTATACTGTCTTTTCATCACCCAATGCTTCACCTTGCCAATGTTGTTTGTTCCATTCGGCAGGCAAGACACATGGTTCACAGCTTACAAAAATACTTTATTGATTTTATATATGTATATTTTAGGGCTGTAGGCGATTAAAAAAAATTATCTAATTAATTACAGGATCTGTAATTAATTCATCTAATTAATCGCATTTTAATCTCATATCTGCTAAAGGTACCCAAATAAAGAATTCGAATTCTAGGACATTACAAAATTGTATTGCATGACTAATCAATTGAATACACTAAGAAGAGAAGAACTTGCCTTTCAAAGGCCTGAGCAACAATGTGCTCGCCTCGCTCCCCTGAGTCATGTCCATGTCTGTTGTCACCTTGCTTTGACTAGCGACGAGGGCTGTAACGATGCACCAAACTCACGATTCGCTTTGAATCACGATTTTTGACCCACGGTTTGATACAAACCTCGATTTCTTTTTTCTTTCTAAATTAAACATTTAATTTATGTAACATTTCAATAACTTATGTATATGATACTTGTCTGATAGTATCAGAGGTGCAGTATTGTGGAGGGCGTGTCTATCTGATGGTCTCTATATAGTAGGTGATATAGGACTCGATACAACAGCAAGATCATTTACATGCATCAAAAATAATAAAGGACCAAGAACTGAACCTTGTGCCACACCACAGGTCATAACATTTTTGTTGGACATACAGTTACTGAAATAAACAAAAATAAACAAAAATGAATCAAGAGAATGAATCAAAAGATAAATTACAATGGCAACTATTGAAAGAAAAAAAACGAAAAAAGAAAAAAAACAACAACAGAGTATTAAGACAATCCCATAGATTACAGATGATCTTTTAATTTCCTTTTATAGACAGGTAGGGAGGGTGAGCTGTCTGTCAGGTGAATATACTTGTTCCACTTGTTACACCTTTATATTTGATGGAAAACTGTGCTCTTGTGGTACAACAGAGTGGAATATACAGAAGCTTAGATTGCCAAGTTGTTCTGGAGTGAATGTTTGAGTTATTTTGAAAATATTGTTGGAAATGATATAGAAGTGTGTGTCCCAGATACTGGACCTTGAAGACAAAAATGCATGTTTCCACAGTGTTAATGTTGTAAATGGACAATATCTTTGATTTGGAGAATAAAAGGGCAGATGTAGCTGTAGACTCTGAACTGGCTATTCTGACAAAACGTTTCTGAATTAGATGGCGTTTATGTAAGTATGTTGGAAAAGTGCTTGCCCAAACAATATTACAATAAGATAGGAATGGATATACAAAACTATAATACAATGTAAACAAACCAGACCTGTTAAGGTACTTATGAACTTTCCTGATGATTCCCACAGATTTGGAATTTTTTTTTGACAAATAATCAATATGTTCTTTCCATGAGCATTATTCATCGACTATTACCCCCAAGAAGCGAGTGGAGTGGACTCTCTGGATTTCATTTCCTTCAGTATAAACTTTGGCATTATCAAATTTCTTCTTGCCAGCAAAAATTATATAATTAGATTTCTCCATGTTTAGTGACAATTTATTTTGCTGAAACCATTTTGAATAAGCTAAGAGTCCAGAGTTAGTTTCAGAAATGAGGGTTTTAAAGTGCTTATGGGAAAAAAAATATAGTAGGTGATATAGGACTAGATACAACAGCAAGATCATTTACATACATCAAAAATAATAAAGGACCAAGAGCTGAACCTTGTGCCACACCACAGGTCATAACATTTTTGTTGGACATACAGTTACTGAAATAAACAAATTGGCTTCTATTTACAACATAGCTCTTGAACCACTTGTACACATCGGCTTGAAACCCATATCTAGACAGTTTTGACAAAAGGACCTCATGGTTCACCGTATCAAACGCTTTAGACAGATCAAGGAAAACGCTTAGTGCAAACTCATTGTTGTCTAGTGCAGAGTAGATTTGGTCGGTGAGATGTATGGAGCCATGTATGTAGAATGACTCTTTCGGAAGCCATATTGATGGTTATACAAAATATTGTTTGAATTCATGTGCTGAAGAGTTCTTCTGTATACAAGTTTTTCAAGGATCTTTGAAAAGCATGGCAATATTGAGATTGGATGATAATTAGAAAAAATACTTTGATCGTCAGCTTTATAAATGGGAATAACTTTGACTATTTTTAGGTCATTTGGGACAATGCCAATTTCTAATGAAAGTGAAAAGATATAAGTTAGTGGTTTGATAATGGAGAATTTTACCTCTTTAACAAGATTTGCTCTGATCTCATCTGCTGATGAAGGTTTGAGTTGATCAATTATTTTGAGTACTTCGTCAGCATCAGGGGGATCAAAGCTGCTAAAAGAAGAAAAACAGCCATCAATATAGTCAAGGGGGCTTCCACTTAGGGTAGGAATTTTCCCTCCAATAGTGGGGAACACATTCACAAAAAAATCATTAAATCTACATGCAATATCGTAAGGATTGGTGATAGTTTTCCCTGCTTCAACAAAGTGTCTTGGTGGTTCAAATAATGTGTTTTCCTTATTCAAAAGCTCTTTGATAGTTGCCCATGTTTCTTTAATGTTACTGGAGGATTCTTAAAATTTCTCACTATGATATTTTTTCTTTGCTGCTTTAATAATATGACTAAATTTATTTTTATATACCTTGTAAGTCATTTGATTCAGGGGGGAGGAGTTTAGCACAAATTTCTAATAGAGACGATTTTTTTTCCTTGAAGATTTTTGAATCCCACTAGTAAACCAAGGCTTAGACAGATTTTGTTTTCCTGCTTTCTTTGCTGTGATTAATGGACAACATTGATAAAAAAAAATAGAATTAAAGGGTTCGATAAAGGCTTTGTATGCACAGTTTACATCAGTTTGGGTATACACATTCTCCCACGATAGAGCATCGATTAGTTTTTAAAATAAAGTTATATTTTTTCCATTAAATGTCCTGTAAGTAACTTTATCAGGAAATTGTTTTTTCTTTTTTCCTTCTACAAGGGAGAGTTGAAAGACAGGGAAGTGGTCTGAGATGTCTACACAGAGTGTACCTGAACTGAACACTTTATCTCCTGAGTTGGTCAGGATGTTGTCAATCAATGTAGCAGATTTATCTGTCACTCTAGTGGGTTCGGTGATAACAGGAAAAAAATAGTTGGAGTATAAATTATTCAAGAAATCCAGAGTTAGTGAGTTTGTAACACATTTGAGGAGATCTATATTATAGTCACCAAGGATATATGCCATTTTACCTTCTTTATTTATTAATTCCAATGTATGGGTCATACTGTCATTGAAATGAGCAATGTCTGCATCTGTTAGGCGATAGACACATCCAATTATTATTTTCTTGTCACTTCTGGACAGAGTTATTTCAATAAATATCGACTCAATATCATTGTTTCCTGTTTTAAGCTTAAGGTTATCTCTCTTACTGAAGTGGCTGTCTCTATGCACAAACAGGGAGTCACCACCACCTCTCCTGCTCTCCTTATTATAGTGGACTGCAGTGTAATTTGGCAGGTCATATAGAGATTCCACATCATTTGAGAGCCAAGTCTCAGAGAGGGCAATGACTGTAAATTCATGCTTCAAACAGGATAAGTGGTGAGTTAGGAGATCATAGTTTATTGGCAAGCTACGGATATTCATATGAAAAGTTGAAAATGTTATTGCTGGTAGACTATCACACAATGAGTTAAACTGAATTTCATTGTAAGACATACATTTTTTTTGATTCTGCCTTCAATGGACAAAAAATATTTTGGTCAGGGTCAAAACAACCATTATACAGAAAGTCAGTTCGATCTTCATTCTCCTCCAAAGCGTTGAAAGCCAAGCGTCCAGGGCTGGTCTCATGGGTGTAGCTACTGGCATTGCAATTAATACCAGCAAGTGATACTGTTTGTATACCGGAGATAGGCAATCTTTCCTTCTCCCCGCGCTGTCCACATGGCTGAAAGAAGTTCTTTCCTCTTCTGTCGTACAGCCTCAGGAAAATCCTCATTAATGAAGATGTTGGTACCTTTCAAGGCTTTGGCTTTGCTGAGGACCTCCAGTTTGTCCTTATACCGCAGAAACTTAGCGACGATAGGTCTGGGCCTGGTTGAGGGCAGAGATGAAGGTAGCTTTCCAGTCCTATGGGCCCATTCCAGTTCAATTCTGCGGTGGTCCATTTGTAGCTTCTCAGACAGCAGCTTCTTCACCTTTTCCTCACAATCAGACCATTTTTCACTCGTTGATTCACCAATACCATCAGTAATGATATTGTTTCTTCGAGACTGGCCCTCACAGGAGCGATTGGGACATTTAAGATTTTTGGATTTGAAATATGTATCAGGGACAGATTTAATGCCCTGATAAGATGACCAGAGAGTAAGACCACTAGAATAAGGGCTCAATAATTCTGTTATGTGTGCAGGTGCCAGACCATGCAAAGTCTTATGTCATTAATACACTTTTGAAATTGATTATGTGCTTTACTGGAAGCCAACGAAGGGAAGCAAGAACTTGGTTGATATGTGAAAGGCTAACCTAGTTGCTGAATTTTGGATCAGTTAAAGTCAAGCTAATGAAGACTGAGTAATGCCTGCGAAGAAGCAGTTACAGTATTCTAAACAAGAAAAGTGGACGAGGACGAGATAAGATGATACTTTATTGACCCTCACCAGGGAAATCCACGTGTTACAGCATTTTACAGATTGAGTTATAGATAAGAAAATTGAAACACTATAAAAGCAAAGCAAAGATCAGATGCATAACTGAACAGAAATAAAGAATAAAATACTACTGTTGATAAAAAATTAAAAGATTATGTACATTCACATAAAAATACGACCAAGGTGGAGTTAAAATTTGGTCAGTGTTGGTTTGGTTAGGGTTAGGGTTGTGAACGATAAACCGATGCGACCGGATATTCAATTTAACAAGTGAGAGATACGGCTGCATCGGTAGCAGCCTCCTCAATCGATACGAATTTAGTCATGAATTCCTAGATTAATCGGTTGGGAAAGATACTTCGGAATCGCCTCTACTCTCGACTAGTGGTCGGGAAAGATTTTCAACGCATCAGGGAAACAAAAAGCCAAAGTGTGGACCATTTTTGGGTTTTATAAGAAGGAAGAGAAGCTTGACAGAAGCCATGCTATTTGTAAGCTGTAGAGCATCTTTGACGCACACTTGCAGCACTACAAATCTCGACCAGCATGCAAGGAGGGAAACACGGTCAAGAGTACAGTGAGTTCAAGATGAGCAGGTGTGCGTTGCACAGCCGAGAACGGGGAACGTTATTTCTAACTTTTTCGGGGAACTTGATCACAATTCAGCACGTGCTAAGGAAATCACGGCATCAACAACGCGTTTTATCACTATGGGATTGTGTCCTTACAACATAGTTGAGTGGGAAGGATTTCAGGATTTGATTCATACGTTAGAGCCCAGGTATAAGATACCACCCAGAAATCATATCACCTACATGTGCATGCCAGCGTTGTATGTCCAAGTTAAGAGCCAAGTTGAAAAAGAACTGGCAAATGCAGAGCAAGTGGCAATAACAACTGACACTTGGACATCATGTGCAATGGAGTCTTATGTGATGATCACGGCCCACCACATTGCTCCAGATTGGAAGTTAAATGTTCATGTCTTACAGACCAGGGCATTCAAAGGATCCCACGCTGTGAAGAATATAGGTGCTCTACTGAAGCAGGCATGTACTGACTGGAACCTTCTTGATAAAGAGCCAGCCCTGGTAATGGACAATGCCACAAACATGGTATTAGCTGGCGTGGAAGCAGAGATGAGCCCTCACCTCATGTGCTTTGCACAAACCATAAATCTTGCCACACAGAAAGCCTTCAAAGTGGACACAGTAGCAAGGTTGCTGGGAAGGGTGAGGAAAGCGGTTGAATTTTTTCACCGCAGTGTCAGGACAGCAGAAATTCTACAAGACAAACAGAAACAACTGGCCTTGCCTATCCACAAACTCATCCAAGACATGTCCACCCGTTGGAACAGTTCCCAAGACATGCTAGAACGCTTACTGTAACAACAGCCTGCTATTTCTGCTGCACTCATGTCCAGGGATCTCAGAGGAGGAGAAGAGGTTAACACTCTTAAGGACAAAGACTTAAGGGATGTTGAGGACATTGTCAAGCTGATGGCGCCGGTCAAACTTGTGACCACCAGCATGTGTGAAGACCAGCGGCCCACACTCTCAATGATTTCCCGTGTCAGAGCAAAGCTTAAAAATAACTTTGAAGCATCAGATGAAGACGCAATGCTCAGAGAGTTGAAACAAGCATTCAGACATGAATTGGAGAAGCGCTACACTGACCTGGATTATCTCTTCTACACTGCAGCAGCTCTGGACCCCCACTTCAAGTCTATGCCCTTCCTGACTGACCATGATGCTGAGCGGACGTTCACAAACATATCAGCAGAAGCTACATCCCTGCATAACAAGGTAAATCCCCCAACTCACTGTCATTTACTCAACACAAAATGACATATTACAGTGCATTCTATTAGTTACCAACGGTCTACTGTGCTTTGCTGCTGTCATTATATTTATTCTGACTGCTGTTACTGTCTGTTTGATTGTGAACACTGCACAATAATTGTCTTTTGTATTTTATTTCTAGGCAACAGGGGATCCACTTCAGAGAGGCCCACTGCAGACAAATCAATGTCAGACTGAACCTGCCCTTGGAAATCTGGACATCAGCATTGATGCACCCCAGATCCAAGATGAGCCAGAAGGTTTGTGTATTTGTGATCAAGAAAGAGTTGACTTTGACTTAAACCCATGCTGCAGCCATTAAATATTAGCATACAACAACGCATTCAATATAATGAGAGAATCGGCATGCCAAGAAAAAGAGTTTAATGGTAATTATGATACTACAAATTATACATACAGTACAGACCAAAAGTTTGGACACACTTTCTCATTCAGTGAGTTTCCTTTCATTTCATGACTATTGACATTGTAGATTCACACTGAAGGCATCAAAACTATGAATTAACAGATGTGGAAATATGTACTTAACAAAAAAGTGCAAAACAACTGAAAATACGCCTTATATTCTAGTTTCTTCAAAGTAGCCACCTTTTGCTCTGATTACTGCTTTGCACACCCTCTGCATTCTCTTGATGAGCTTCAAGAGAGCTTCTTGCCTTATAAATGGGGTTGGGACCATCAGTTGTGTTGTGCAGAAGTAAGGTGGATACACAGCTGATAGTCCTACTGAATAGACTGTTAGAATTTGTATTATGGCAAGAAAAAAGCAGCTAAGTAAAGAAAAACGAGTGGCCATCATTACTTTAAGAAATGAAGGTCAGTCAGTCCGAAAAATTGGAAAAACTTGCGTCCCCAAGTGCAGTCGCAAAAACCATCAAGCGCTACAAAGAAACTGGCTCACATGAGGACCGCCCCAGGAAAGGAAGACCAAGAGTCTTCCTTTCTAGCAGCAGACACTTTCTAGCAGCAGACACATCTCTAGAACAACTGTTAAGAGGAGACTGTGTGAATCAGGCCTTCATCGTAGAATAGCTGCTAGGAAACCACTGCTAAGGACAGGCAACAAGCATAAGAGACTTGTTTGGGCTAAAGAACACAAGGAATGGACATTAGACCAGTTAAAATCTGTGCTTTGGTCTGATGAGTCCAAATTTGAGATCTTTGGTTCCAACCACCGTGTCTTTGTGCGACGCAGAAAAGGTGAACGGATGGACTCTACATGCCTGGTTCCCACCGTGAAGCATGGAGGAGGAGGTGTGATGGTGTGGGGGTGCTTTGCTGGTGACACTGTTGGGGATTTATTCAAAATTGAAGGCATACTGAACCAGCATGTCTACCACAGCATCTTGCAGCGGCATGCTATTCCATCCGGTTTGCGTTTAGTTGGACCATCATTTATTTTTCAACAGGACAATGACCCCAAACACACCTCCAGGCTGTGTAAGGGCTATTTGACCAAGAAGGAGAGTGATGGGGTGCTGCGCCAAATGACCTGGCCTCCACAGTCACCGGACCTGAACCCAATCGAGATGGTTTGTGGTGAGCTGGACCGCAGAGTGAAGGCAAAAGGGCCAACAAGTGCTAAGCATCTCTGGGAACTCCCTCAAAACTGTTGGAAGACCATTTCAGGTGACTACCTCTTGAAGCTCATCAAGAGAATGCCAAGAGAGTGTGAAGCAGTAATCAAAGCAAAAGGTGGCTACTTTGAAGAACCTAGAATATAAGACATATTTTCAGTTGCTTCACACTTTTTTGTTAAGTATATAATTCCACATGTGTTAATTCATAGTTTTGATGCCTTCAGTGTGAATCTACAATTTTCATAGTCATGAAAATAAAGGAAACTCTTTGAATGAGAAGGTGTGTCCAAACTTTTGGTCTGTACTGTATGTGCACAAGAGTGCGTATAAATTCACTCTTAACATCAGATGAAGATTCATACCTAAAATGGTAAAGTCAGGTAGAAAAAAAAGCACCACTGAGTCATGGCAAACAAAGCCAGTCATATACGGTAATTGTTTTCTATTTCAGATGATGACCCTCCTCTCAAACAGAAGAACATGTCAGCATTGGGAAAAGACTTTAAATTGAGGATGGCAGCTAGATCTGCAAGAGACAATTGAGGAAGTCAAGAGGTACAGAGAGCGTGATCTGTTGCTCCTGCAAAAAAAACCACTACAGTGCTGGAAAGAGCAGCAGGACTTGCCAGTGTTGTCATCTCTCGCTAAAAGATATCTCTGCATCCCGGCCACCAGTGTGGCATCTGAATGGGTGTTCAGGACTGCGGGAGATATTGTTTCCACAAAACGCAGTCTACTCAAACATGAGCATGTGGATCAGTTGATTTTCCTTAAGAAAAATCTGCCCCCCAAAAAAACTGAGTACAGTGATGATGAATAAAAAAACAGGTAACTATACACAAGCATAAGTGGACTACTTTACTGCGTGTGAGGTAAAAGCAATAATGATTGTTGACTTGTCAGTCAGACTTAACTGCCATATGAGAATATGGAAATGTAGGGCAGCATTTTTGATCACATTACATTTCCCAGGTCAAAAAGCAGCAGTTATTGGGCGACTGCAGCACCCATCTGATCGGGATTACTCTTTTTATTCACACGTACACAGATCATACACACGGATCGACTATTTTTTAGCCGACTCCAGACTAATTTCTAACATTAACCACACTACATATCACAACATAATCATTTCCGATCATAGTCCTGTTAGCCTTAATCTCAAACTGTGCTCCTCTAGACAAGCCTATAATTGGCGTTTTAATCCTTATCTCCTTGAAGATCAGGCTTTTAAAACACACATCACTACGCATATATTACAGTTCCTAGACACCAACGACAATGGGGAGGTGAATGACACAATACTTTGGGAAACACTCAAAGTGTATATCAGGGGGCAAATTATTTCTTATGAAGCAACACTGAAAAGGACTAAGCGAGGCAGATTGGAAGAGATTGAAAAAGAGCTACAAATGGCTGAACAGGTCTACCGAAATTCACTTCTCCAATCAGATTACAACACAATTCTTAAGTTAAAGTACGAATATAATACCCTTCTGGGAGAACATATAGGCAACTTACTACTGAAGCTTAGGTGTAGGCACTTTGAGCTTGGTGACAAGCCACAGAAGTTATTGGTAAGGCAGCTAAAAGGAGAACAAGCAAAAAGAGCCATTTATAAAATAAAATCTGAATCTGGAGAGATGCTTACAGACTTAAAGGATATCAACGACCGTTTCAAAGAATTTTACTCAGAGATTTACACCTCCAAATCAACAGCCACGCAGGAAGATTTTGATCAGTTTTTTGACTCACTTCACTTTCCAAAATTGGATGCGGCTTTCAGGGAGAGTCTAGACTCGGATTTCTCACTTTCTGAGTTACAGGAGGCTATCAGGGCATTCCCTCCTGGCAAGGCTGCGGGCCCGGATGGGTTTGGGCCAGAGTTTTACAAAGTCTTTCAAGGGGTCCTTACACCCCCTCTGTTGAGAATGATCCAAGACACGTTTAGGAACAAACAGCTTCCATCCACTCTCAGTGAAGCAAATATTTGTGTGTTATTAAAAAAGGACAAGGATGAAACAGACCCAGGTAGCTACAGGCCGATTGCCCTACTAAATTATGATCTGAAAATAATTACAAAAGTTCTAGCAAATCGGCTCGGTAAAAATGTAGCAAGTATCATTCATCCGGACCAAACAGGATTTATTCCAGGCAGGTACTCCTTCTGTAACGTCCGCAAAATCCTTAATATCATGTATGCAGATTATGGCAAAGATAACAAAGTGGCTATATTGTCCTTAGATGCTCATAAGGCATTTGATATGATAGAGTGGCCTTATCTATTTGAGACACTTAAGAAATTTGAATTTGGCGACACTTTCATGGAGTGGGTCAAAATATTATACACTAAACCAAAATCTTCCATTCTAACGAACGGGGACAGATCCAGTCCGTTCACTCTACAGCGTGGCGTCCGCCAAGGGGACCCATTGTCTTCCCTGCTGTTCATTATAGCGCTGGAGCCCCTGGCTATTGATATTAGAGGACATCCATACATCAAAGGTATTAGGTCAGGCAGCACCGAGACCCGTGTGACTCTGTATGCGGACGACCTCCTTGTCTGTTTAGCCGACCCGGCGGTCTCCATTCCTGTCCTACTAGAATATATAAATTCTTTTGGAAGCATCTCTGGCTATACCATAAACTGGAAAAAGAGTGAGTTCATGCCTTTAACTGACCAACTCACTGATGACTTCCTGACAAAATTGCCTTTTAGAGTGACGAAGGAGTTTTTCACCTGTTTAGGGCTTAAACTGACGAAAAGCCCCAGGCATCTCTTCAAATTTAACTTTACAGAATCTATAGAAATGCTCAAAACAAGCATTGAGTCTTGGAGAATACTTCCCTTATCTATGATCGGTCTGGTAAATGCAATCAAAATGGTGAGCCTACCCAGGTTGCTCTATCTTTTCCAGAACTTACCCATATACTTAAATGCATCTTTTTTTAAAAAGCTTGACTCTATTGTGTTGCCCTTCGTGTGGGGTTACAAATCACACAGGATATCCAAGGCTCATCTTCAAAAACCTTCCAAAAAGGGTGGTCTGGGGCTGCCTGTTTTTAAACACTACTACTGGGCAGCCAACTCCGGGGCTCTTACCTACTGGAAGTGTGAAACTGATAAAGCTGAAGAGAATCCTTTATGGCTGCAGTTGGAAGCTGCTGCAGTTGAAATGTCCTCACTCCCAGCTCTTCTGTTTTCTGACTCTGCCCCAGTCGCCAAATTAATTCAGCAAAATTACACAGTGAAGAACTCCTTGCGAATCCTAAATCAGATAAAAGTGGCTTGCCATGTTCCCAGTGTCTCCATACATGCGCCTATATGTCAAAATCATTCATTCTTGCCTGGCCGATTGGATGGGGTGTTTGCAGTCTGGAGAGGGAG
>CAEMYA010000127.1:1274894-1294297 GCA_903131615.1 Diplodus sargus
CACTATGTCAAGGAGAATTGGCCACTTTTTGAGTATAACTCCACTACCCATCCTTTCCTCGAGACCCTGCTGCTCCCTCCAGACTCCAAGCAGTTAATATCATTCAGTTTCCTCTGATTTTATTAGAGAATCATGGGCCAAAGACTTGAACTCTGAAATATCGACAGAACTTTGGGAGGAGGCACTGTCTCGGGTCCATCGTTGCTCTATTAACTCACGTTATAGGTTTATTCAGTATAAGGTGCTGTACAGATTGCATTATTCAAAAACTAAGCTAAATCGTATTTTCCCATCCGTGTCCCCTGTATGTGATAAGTGTCATACTGCTGAGGGTTCACTAGCACATCTTTTCTGGTTCTGTCCTATATTGCACAATTTTTGGTCAGCTATATTTGAGCAGTTGTCAAGAGCCTACTCCAGAGTTATTCAGCCTCACCATGACCTGGCCATTCTTGGATGTTCTGCTGAGACTTCTGACCTCCAGCACGACACGCAGGTCGCTCTGCATCTAGGGATGGTGGTGGCTAAGAAACTTATTCTTCTAACTTGGAAGTCCACCACACCACCCACCTTTTCTCATTGGCTCAGCGAGATGTTATCAGTTATTCAAATGGAAAGACTGCGCCTGCACAAACCCAATGAACAGAGCAGATTCGAGAGAATCTGGGGAACCTTCCTAGCCCAGTGTCAGGTGTGATGCCTGACTTAATTTTTCACATGGTACTTACTTTAGTTCAACTACTGCACTATCTTTTTGTTGTAAGTCTATTCATGTAAATTTACAAATGTCTGTCAGCCTCCTCCCGTTGTCTTTTATGTTTGACTGTTTCTCTGTCATTTTGTACAGTTTGGTAAACTCAAAAACTGTAAATAAAGTATTTAAAAAAAAGAAAAAAGCAGCAGTTTGATTTATTTTATACATGTATTTATTTTCTCTAATCTTTTACATAATGCACTTGTCACTGTGTGTTAAGCATTGTTGAGATGAGAATGTGGTTGCTGCTTTGTCCTTCCACTGTGGCTCTCCAGGCCTGAGGCCACATTTTGAGATGACCACCAGTGGTCATCATTATAAGGTTATTGTTACATGGTTTGTTTATAGGTCCCAGGTTCTGAACCCATTATCAATCCCTGCGCCCTCAATCTGCTGCTGCTTAAATTTTTCAGTATGTAACTTGTTTACATTGAAATGTTGCACCTTTGTTACCTACCTCCAGTGTTCAAAACACCATGTGCAGGCTGAAATGTTGCACTTTGTTGTTACTATTGCTTTGTTTGTTTCTGTTTTACTTTTACCTCTGGAGTTCCCATCCAACAAATGATGTTGGTTCAGCCAGACTTTTTTTGGTCCATGTCTAAAAATAAATACACTGACGTGATTTTGTTGTTGTTCTTTTTTTAAATTTCATTTTTGCCAGTGCTTTAAAGCAACAATGCTGGGGATAAGTGGTCTTTTACATACTTGAAAAGAAAATATTGTCCTGTACTGTAAGATACATAGAATTAGCTTCTTTATTTTATAAAATATCTACAACAAATATTAAACATAGAAGCAAATCAAATTGTATCATTTTTACACTGTATCGATTCGTATCGAATCGGTCTGTAATAAAGAGTATATTGTTTTTTGAATCGTATTGTAACCTGTGTATCTAGATGCGTATCGAATCGTTTATCACAGAGAGATGTGCAACCCTAGATATGGTTAGGGCTAGGGTTAATTTGGTGGTCTTGATGTTCTTGGAGAGGGGCAGGTTGTAATGACTGACCTCCTTACTAAAATAATCTGGCTGATCACACATAAATATGTCACATCTTTTATAGGGCAGCTCAAACTGAAAAGGTTGGATGACTTGCTACTTGTACCTTTTGATAACCGTTAAATTAAAGTGCTCATTTAGCTCAACTCAAAAATTTGCAGTTAGTATGACTTAAAGTTTTCTGTTTGGGCAACTCAATTATTTTCAGTTAATATGACTCAAAGTTTCCAGTTTTCAAAACCACTGGCAAAAGTTCACAGAACTTTTAAAAAAAAGTACACAACCACACCATGTTAACCAAAATCAATGTTTAAAGGGTGGGTTGTCATGTGACTCCAAACTCCAAACTCCATTGCCTCAATTACATTGAGTTTAACAAACTTAAAAAAAAAAAAAGTTTCTTACAAACTTACTTTCGTTAAGAAGAAAACCTCTTAAACAGTTGACCAAACAAATAATCAGATAGTAAGGAAAATAATCAAAAACAATAATAAATAATAATAAATACACAAATGAAATTATCTCTCGCTATCAGCTATAAAAGAATAAACACTGTGAATAAGGCAACAGGGCAGCAATTTCTTTCAGATGAGTTTTTACATCATCAAGTCATTCTTGAGGGTCTGCAACCTGAAATCAAGCTACAGGACATTTACAGGAAAATGTTTTACTGAACACCAATACAGTTCCCTTGAAGTGAGGAGAAAGAAAACAGACCATACACAAAAACTGGATGGGTAGACTAAACAAAGGTAAGTCCCAAAACATGAAAGTATTTTGATGAACTGTTTACATAATACACAATAGAATCTGTAAGGTTCCCTCCAGGTTGGGGGAGAGCTCCTGCCTCAAGTGGAGGAGTTTAACTATCTTGGGGTCTTGTTCACGAGTGAGGGAAGGATGGAGCGTGAGATTGATAGGCGGATCGGTGCAGCGGCTGCAGTAACGCAGTCTTTGTAGCGGTCTGTCGTGGTGAAGAAAGAGCTGAGCCGAAAGGCGAAGCTCTCGATTTACCGGTCAAGCTACGTTCCTACCCTCACCTATGGTCATCAAGAACTTTGGAAAGAACTTTTTGAAAGAATAAGATCCCAGATACAAGCAGCCGACATGAGTTTCCTCCGCAGGGTTGCGGGGCACTCCCTTAGAGATAGGGTGAGGAGCTCTGTCAACCAGGAGGAGCTTGGAGTAGAGCCGCTGCTCTTCCACATCTAACCCTAACCCTAACCCCGGATAAGTGGAGGAAGATGGATGGATGGATCTGTTAGTGACTTAAGGAGACTCACTGTGCAGGTTCTGAAAAATCCAGAAACGTCCTCGCGCAGATACACAGGAAGGGCCTGGAGTACAGTAGTGTGCTCGGTGTGAATGTCATGAATTTCCTATTCAGATAAAAACAGAATTGTATAAACTGAAGAATTTACTGAACAAAGCTGTTTTTAAACAGTCCAATCAGAACATATGTCCACAATTAACCTGTTCACGTTTTAAATGCAATCACACAAATGGCAAAAAAAAAGTGGACTAATTGCAAAATTCACAAAGCTCATTTGAATCAATGCTGCACTGGTTCCACCTATGAAATGTCTAATAATCAATATACCTGTTCATCGTGGATTTTTAAAAATTTTAGCCAGAGCATTTGCTATCTTCCCAGTTTTGGATGCCTTCTGTTTTAATATGGACATATCAGCAGGAGAATACAGCAACAACACTTAAAAAAAACAGTTCAATTTGAAGAATCAAGCACACATTTATGAAGCAGAAAATAGCGGCCAAATGAGTAAGAATCACAATTTTCACTTTAAAAGAGAGAGGCTGATCCATATTACCTCAGATTCTATTTTGAGAGCAGGCCAGAGGTCCATGAGCTCCTTCAATGCTGGGCATGATATTACAATGGTCTGTTCTCATGAGGGGGAGGTTCTTGTCAGTCTTCTTCATTTCTTCAACAACTGTCTGCCTCAACTGCTCAAGGCTTGAAGGATCCTTTCCTTGGGGAAAGTTGGGTAGGAAGGTTCATTTTCAGGATGACTTCTACTTCTTTTTCCAGCATTAACCATGACCTCCTGACATCCAGCCCGACTCATTTTTCCATCCATACCAGCCAGTCTCAGATCCTGCTTCCTTCAAGCAGGGATGATTGCCTACAAGAGCCTCAGCAGCCATTGCGATCTCTTTGTCACTTGGGTAAGCCTTAAAACCATATAAAGTAGATGCAAGCTTTTCTAAAATGTCGTGCTTTAGATCTCTTGTCAACTTAAGGTGTGTGTTGTTCTTCTCATATTCCGCATTTCCATCTCTAAGTTTCAGTTCAACATCAAATGCAAATGTGGGAACTGGAAAAGGACTTGGAGGCCACCTGCTGAGACGCTCTGGAGATAACACATCTGAGAGTAGAACGGTAGATGCAATAGAGGTGGAGGCTTGTGGAAGTGAGATGTGCACAACAGCTTTTTGTGGCAATTCCTCAATGTCTGTAAGGGAAGTAAGTTTCCCATCAAAGTTTGGATCTTCATAAAGCAAATCGAAGTCAAGGTCAATTTCCAGTTGTTCTTTTATCGTGTTGATCAGTGCATCAACAGAGGCGGGTCGTGAGCTGAGTTTTAATTTTCTAGCCTTGTCTGGCTCAACAACACGCAGAATCATTGGTTGTGGGGGTGCAGCTGCCATTGTGCTAATGAAAATATAAAAATATCAGGTTGTTAAAGAGCACCATATACAGCTTATAAATTGCTTAATTACACAGAGAGTGAATACAGACACAATAACTGCTAAATAAAAAAGTACTTCGTTATTACCTGAACTCAGTTCTATCTCACTTGAATGAACCGCTTGGGGGTCAGCAGCAGCAAACCGTCTATCTTGTATGCTGAGAGAGCAACTGTGTCGTTCAGACCAGACTGCTCCCTTTCACAAACAGTACTAAGCCGAAGTTAAACCTGCCTCTTTGCAGGATTAATATAAACTTCAATTTAGTCCTAGAGTAGCTCTTATCCACCCTCTTGCAATTGGCTTTGTTTAATCCAGAACAGAAAAAATCTATGACTATTTTAAAATAAGTCTGTGCAAGTGACTTAAAGTTAAGACAGCTCAAACAGCATGTTAGTCTGGGACTAGGCGTAAGCCTTGTCTGCGAAACCGGCCAATTATCTACTAAAACGATTTACTGAATTAAACCATACTGCACACAGCCTTCTGTCTACTGTTAACTTTTTTGTTTTGTTATCAGCAGTTAACACTTCGCTACCCTAGAATTATAAGGTTCAATCTGACATTTTTGTCAAAATTGAGTTATTTACATATTCTTACTCTGGTATAACTTGTGAACAGTGTGTGTTAGCAAGTAAATGTTGTTTGGCAAGGAAATGAGTGGATGTGACTGAATTTCCATTTGACAATTTTTAGATACATGGGCCTAAAAGAATTTTAATTTTATACTTCATTCTCATTTATTTTCTATTGTGCTACATGATTACATCAATGATATAATATCAGTAATTTTCCCACAGGCTGGTGATGTTGAGCAAGATGCCGAGTCAGCTAAAGATGGAGTGACGGTAAAATTTGCAACACCGGACCATGGACCTACATCTGAAGAGCTGGGGATTATGGGGACTTTTCTGGGATTGTGGCGATAGATGTTAGATTGCCAACATGAGCTAGTTGTGTGTTGATGAATAAGTGATGAATGTTCTCCATGGCAACCGGGATGCGAGAGGACACTGGCGTGAGTATTGCCGCTTCTCGATCCGTGACAAAACAGCTTTTTTCTGTTAAAAGAAGAAAGCCAAGTTGTCTTTGCAAGCTCTGAGGCTGTGCTACTACCTTTGAAGCCTGCACACCTGAAGAACTTGCTTCATGGACTCATCTTTCTCCGCTGATCAGCTGTTAGCCCCATTAATCCGCTGTTAGCCTCACCAATCAGCAGTTAGCATAGCAACGCTAACTTTTAAGCGGATGTACTTGATGCTCTGTGGGATGTCCACCATTGCTCTGCTGGTCCTCCATCCGCCACAACCTCAGGATTGTTCACTGCCTGGCTCTGTTCTCGCTCTCCTCTGCTGCTGTGGTCTCCCCCGGCTCACGGTGATGTTGGATGGTTGATGCGCCGCCGTTGATGGTGGGGTCTTCAGGTGTTCAGATCGGGAGCTCCTGGACTTCTGCTGTCGCTTCGGCCCGGGCTCTGTCACTGGATCTCTGGGTCTCCTGTGTCGCCCCCGCTGTGTGCATGGGACCCCCAGACGCAAGGTCGCTTCTGGACGGAGAGCGCTGTTCCCTGCGGTGCTGGTGACGGCATCGACGTTGGTGCATCTGTTCCCTCCACTGACAGGCGCTCCATTTATTCTTTGCTTTGTTTGTTTTCATATATGTTTATTCCACTTTGTCAAGTGTCCTTGGGTACCCTGAAAGGCGCTATATAAATTAAATCTATTATTATTATTATTATGTGAATTGTACGTGATATTATGTATATTTCTATTGCATTAAATGATTTTCATTGCAAGTAACAGCATCTCAAATGAGCTCTATTTTAAGTAACCAGTCTTGGGTTAGAAATACCTTGTTCAGCAAAACATTTCTGATCAGTTTTATCTGAACTCGTGTCCTTCTGGCAGTATTGCTATGTATAATGTTGTATGATGCGTTTTACATTTAAATTGTTTAAAAATGATTTGATAAACTATCAAAATAAAGACTGATTTTTAATATTCATTCAACTTGTTTTGCTTTTCTACTGAAAAGACTGATAAACTGAAGGACCTGACCTGCATCAGACCATGTATTTTTAAAATCATTCATATACATTTAACTTACTGTTATCTTGAATAAGAAAGATGAAAGGAAAAATTATACACTGGAAAAATATTGTGTTAAAGCAGTAAATGCATGAATACATGAAGATTTAACATATTAACCAATAAAAAGACACTTTTCATTAATAAATCGAACAATCCAACAGTATGTACAAGTAAGTTGTTAAAATGATTTGATAACATTGTTCGTTTTTCTGTTTTTGAAGATAGAATCTTGTAATTCCAAGGTGGCTGTTCTATCTATTGACCTGTTTCAAAAACCCGAATTTACAATTCATGTATAATTTTGATATCTCAGATGCAGAATACATTTATGGTGTATGTAACTCTGGTGCTATAAAGACATGTGCTCCATGTGTCAGTTTTGCTATTTGCAATGCTAAAACTTTAAACCTAAATATCTCAAAACTGATCTGAATGCTGATAGAACCTTATTATTCTGAGGTAGCGACTTCTCTGTCATAGGTGTGACTTTATACATTGCTGATTGTTAGGAAGCAAAGGACACCGACAGCCAAGCACATCCATTTCAGATAGGTCCAAAGCAGACTGATCAAGCTCAGAGAGATACTGCCTAAGGAGATCCAGAAAACAGGATAGTTGGTACAGGTGTGATTTTTAGACACCAAGGTAAAAGCAGATTAGATATACATAATAGTAAAACAAATACATAGGATTCCCTTTTATTAAATATCTATTTGAAGGTAAGAAATGCCACATTAATAGAAATGGCTTATTCTAATATAATAGAAAACGAATGTTAACATGAAAGAAAAAAAGTGTATGTGATTGTTTTGTACCAAAACTAAACAAAATTGAATTGAATCAAATTGTTCCATAATAAAAAGTCCCTGAATCATACCGTAGCCATTGCGTCTAGATATGTGTGGAATCGTCTTATAAGGGAGAGATGCACACCCCTGATCCTTTGTGAGTTGCCCTCCAAAATTTGCAGTTTAGGGGCTTTCATATTTCTGTCTGGACCAAGCTAAGTCTTTGTAGAGTTGGGATTCTCTAGGCACCTCACGACTCTAATACAGATCAAAATGATTATCGATGCATCTTGATGCACCTTTTTTTTATTATATACAGGATTTCTTTCTTCTTGCTGTGTGACAAAAGCAAAGTCTTTGTAATGATTCATACTGAATTTACTACCAATGTCTTTTAATAATACAAAAAAATGATCAACGAATTAACACAGCTTTAGCATATTCTTGCTCCCTATTAACATAAAAAAAATAATAGACTTCTAATCAACATCCTCCTGTTATGTGCAATGAGCAATATAATTTGTCAGACAAAGAAACCCAAAACATTTTGCTGTACTGAAATCACAACAAATTCAAAAAAATTGAATTAAATACCAGCAGCTCTCACTCAAAGACAATGTTTACAGTATTCAGCATATTCTGAATAGCAACATATAAAGCTCCCCTTATTACATAGATAAGAAAGAACCTGAGATGTTCCGCACTTCTGAGTTCTGCCCCCCTGGTAAAAGCTGTGTAATCTCTGTATTTTAAAAGATTTTTACTTAACGCACAGGAAGTTAAAACTAGTGTGTGTGTGTGTGTGTGTGTGCGTGTGTGCGTGTGCGTGTGTGTGTGTGTTGTGAACAGCGGAGGCCAGCAGTCTCCTCAGGGATGTAGAAACCTGCCATTCCATCATAAAGTGTTGCTGTGCACCGAGTGGCCCTGCCATATTGTGTTTAATGGTTTTTGCTGAGGGTGCAAATAGCATGTGGGCTCCCATAGGCTATGGCTATCAGTAAAGTAACCTTTGAGTTGTCATGGTTACTGCCCAGCAAGTACTAAGAATGTTAGTCATGGGAACATGACACACCTATTGAAACATCAACACGGAGTTCCTGTAAGATGGAGTCATGCTTATGTATAATGGAGGTTTTTCTTAAAAAAAAATATATAGATACACCAAATATATATATATATATATATATATATATATATATATACACACACATACATATGCAATAGTGAAAATAATATTCTAGTCATCTTCGGCATTAGTTAATATTCATTATTATCTACTAGGGATGCACCAATCTGACTTTCTGAGTCCCGATACCGATACCTGGACTTGGTGTATCTGTCGATACCCGATACCGATCCAATAACGTTGTTGAATAAATAATAAACTGTATACCGTCCACCTTATACCATGTAGAAGAGATTAAAGGCACCAGACTTTCCTAGCTAAACATTACTTTCCTAACTAAGGCAAAATAATCAAACATATACCAAACATTGTAAACATGTGTAACATTAATAATAATACATTTAATTTGTATAGCGCCTGTCAGGGTACCCAAGGACACTTCACAAAGTGGAACAAACAAAACAAAGAATAAATGGAGCGCCTGTCAGTCAGCATGGAGGGAACACTAGCACCGAAGTCAGTAGCACCGTCCGTGTACAAACTAGCGTCTGGAGGCTCTGTGCACACAGCGGGGGCGACGCCGGAGATTAAGAGATCCAATCCAAGCGATGAAGCCTGGGGTGAAGTGACAGCAGAGGTCAAGGTGATCCTGTGCTGAACACCTGAAGACCCCGCCAACAATGGCAGAGTAGCGACCATCCAACATCGCTGCGAGCCAGGGAGACAGCAGCAGCAGAGGAGAGCGACAAAGTAGCCCGGCAGGGAATAACTCTGAGGTTGTGGTGGAGGGACGACCAACGGAGCAACGATGGACAGCCCACATAGTATTGCGTACGTCGGTTTGAAAGTTAGCGTTGCTAGGCTAACAGCTGATTGATGAGGCCAAAGGCAGGAACACACCGGCCCAACCGTTGGACGTTTGGAGAGACTCGGACGAGGTCGGAAACATTTCTGTTTGGTGTGTTAAGCTGCGTCGGAAGCTTTCGGAGCCGTTCGGACGTTGTCTGCTCCCACTCGGCATGCAAAGTCTGAGGAAGTTGGCTTTCGGACATCTGAGCCATTGGATTCTCTGATTGGCGGTGAGCTAGCGAATCAGCGCGGTGTGTGGGAGGGGCGGCATACTGTGTGCACATTGGTTTTCCGTCATTTCTTGTTTTCATGTTTTGGAGTATTGACACGAGACTGGCTGTTATTATGTCCATTCAGGACGAATTAATCTGTGTTCGTTTGGTAATGCCTCGCTGCATGTTTAGTATTTAGTATTTTCTCCGAAATAGTTAGGTTTCGTTTTCTCTCCTCTCTCCTCTCTCCATTTCTTTAATTCCTTGTTTTCTTTTGCTTGATTTTTCATGTGCTTGAACAAATTTCCAGTGTTACCACTGTATTTTACTCCCTTCTTACAAATAATACATTTTGCCGTTGTATCATTTTCAGCCTGAAAATATAACCACATGGCGCTCCTTTTCCTTTCAAACATTCTTCGGCTCCGTCTCTGTGTTGCTTGTGTGCTGCTGGCTGAGCCTGCTTCCTTGTTTGCCTGGCGCTGCTGAGTCACATGACGGTACAACATCCAATCACAGGAGCAAAGTGTGCTGACAGTAGAGAAACTGAAACTAAAGTATCGATCTCATTACACTGGCATCAGTCAAAATCAATACCAGCACTGATATCGATATTATCGATATTTGGATTGATCCGCCCACCCCTGCTTTCAGGGCCTGCTGCTGAGAAGCATCCCCATATCGTGATGCTAGCTCAACTAAATGGAATAATGCCTTCATTAATGTAAGAAATTGCACCTGTGCTTTTCCTGCTTTGACAAGTCAAAATGTCTGCCATTAGGGTTTAGTGGCTGGACCTTGAATAAGGTCAGTCACTTTGAAGGGGGTGAATATTTGTCTCTTGTTTTGCATTTTATATCTTTCATTGATTGACATTATTTTGTAGAAATCTGTTTTCACTTAGACTTGAGTTGTTGTTAACTTGAAATAGTTTTGTCAAAAGAGCATTATATTGACCATGATTCACTTTATAAGAGAAGAGAACATCTAAGGGTTTGCATACTTTTTATAGGCACTGTATATATATATATATATATTTAATATATATTTGTGAGTGTCTACAGATATGTCCAATGTCCACTATCAGCAGAGATCAAACATATATAAATAAATTCTAAATATTTGCCTCTGGGAATGGCAATGCCAATCGATTGGCTGAGTGTTCTAATTTGGTCCAGATTAATATATCTTGAAAAAGATAATAAATGAGTGATCAGGAGGAACAGCATTCCTTTTGGCCTTTCGTTGACAAAATTTCTGTGTTCAGGATTTAATGGGAACGTAAGGAAACGGTGGATCGATTTTGTCAAGAGGAGCTACTGTGGAGAGTTAAAAATCACCACCAACACCGTCTCTGCAGTGTCCACTTTACCCCCGATAGTTACAGCAACTATCACCAAGTAAAGTCTGGATTTTTGAGCAGGGCCACCGGCATTATGTGTTAGCTGCCGATCCTCTCCGTCCCGCCGGCAGTGGATGCCACCATCATGGCCACCAGCATTATGTGTTCGCCACCAACCCTATCCGTCCTGCAGACAGCAGGCGCTCTCATCTCCGCCACCGGCATAACGTGCCGAAAGAGAGTGTAAGTGTGTGCTTATCAGTGAAGCTCTAATCTGACCACTTTTTTCAGTAACGAGTAATCTAACGCGTTAATATTTTCAAACCAGTAATCAGACTTATTCAAGTCACTGTGCGTTACTATTATTCTTGTCCTTTTCCTCAGTAAAAATATATATCTTTGCTTTCTTCTTGCGTGTCGGGGAGTGATGTCGCGTAGGCAAGAAGTCACGTTTTCAGCACGAGGACAATTCACGTGTTACACAACGCAGCGACACAAACACAAACAAGAATGGAGGGAGGAGAGAGATGTGCATTTTCGAGCTGGAAATACAGTCATTATGAGTTTGTGTCAGCTAAAGATGAGAATATTAAGGTTCACTGTACACTCTGTGCTGACGATAAAGGGTTAGAAGAAGTTGGACGGGCGGTATGTAGAGGAAATGCTGCACTTAAACACAGTTGACTTGCCCTTGTTTCATGCCATAACAAGATCCTGCTAGTATCACTGCCATGCAGCCTCGCAAAACATCTTTTTCTTCTTACCTGGAGAAGGAGTATGCAGAGATGGAGAGAAACCTGAAGGCCACGCTGAATGTTTAAGGTGGGGGATGGGGGGGTGACGGCACCTGCTGAATGTAACTAATAAAGTAACTTGTTATCTAATTTGGTTACTTTTAAAAACAAGTAATCAGTAAAGTAACAAAGTTACTTTTTAAAGGAGTAATCAGTAATCAGATTACTTTTTCAAGGTAACTGTGGCAACACTGGTGCTTATGTTATAAATATTGTACCTTTTTAGCAATTAAATGCATTTTGCTGAAGGTGCAAATCCTGAAAGTGATTTTACATGGTGCATCCTGTTATGCCCATGTAATGATAGCAAATGTTATTGCATTTAATCATGACATGATTTGGCCTCATTCCCTGAGCGGAGGGTCAGGGGTAACAGTGCAGTACACGGAGGCAGCTCCCCTCCTGTGTGGGCGTGGCTCCAGCGCCTCTAACTGACACGCCCCCAGCGTTTCACAGCAGAGAGAAGTGCTTGGTTTTCCATGATTTTGTGACCTAATTTTATATACCTAGCAATTTTTTTAGTTTTTCAAATTTAGCTCAGTGGTCAATGACACATGTTTCTGTGGTAAGACAAACTCATAACACAAATGTATTTCTGCTTTACACGGACTTACGATACTCTTTAGGAGTTATGGGAAATGAAGGCACCTCCTGTCGATGATAGACTTAGTAGGAGTGAGGTAAAGAAAGATAGGGCAGAGGCAGACAGAAAGTAGTATCCAGCATACAGAGTAAGGTGTACTCCTTGTTAACAAGCTGTCAGATCAAAGGTAAGCAGGACAAAGGCTCTTTATATCTAAGCCTCAACTCACCTCTGCACTTCCCTCTCTTTGACTTCTCCTTTGCACGCAGCGTGCACTTCATCACACTGTGCACTGTTTGACCGCTCTCAAGACTTGTACTGAATAGAGAAACAGAGAAAGAACAGGTCCCAGTTATTCATCAGAAAGATGATGGCTAAATACTTCATGACACTTTCAGAAAACTCTATGGCCTGTCCATATAGCAGTGGTTTAGTCCGCAGCTGCTTCATTAAAAGTTTTTCGTTGTAAACACACAAACAAAAAATATTTTCCAGGAAAGTGGACTGGTACAAAGAAAGACAGATATAGTACAAACAACAACTAGTAGAATAGGAGTGAAATCACCAAAGCATTGATTGTGAACTCTTGTTTAAAGCGGAACTCTCGCCAAAAAGCAACTGAGGCTTTATTTGGGATTGAATATGAGTCAAATCTTCGTGTAAAAGCATAATTACGACGAAAGAGGCACTTTTAAGATTTACCGTAGTCTCGGTTTTGGGCACGTTCATTTTGAACGGGAGAGTTAGGGGCATGACACACTAGCATCAACATCGCTATTTTTAGAACACTAAGAAGGCTCGACACAACATGAAACTCTGCTCGTAGCATCATCAGGGTCTCTACTCATGAACATGAGCATTGAGAACACTGTTTGTGTAAACATAGTTTATGAAAAAGAAGGACTACTCACGTTAGCTGCTGCATCTCCTGCGCGTTGCCGTCATGGCAGGCAAAAAGTGTCGATCCCCGAGTGCGACCGCTCCTCAAGCGTGCCTGTCAGGTCGCACTCAGGGATCGACACTTTTTGCCACTATTGCACATTCATATTGCAAAGCAGTCCCACACAATTACACAGTGATCATAGTAGAATGACCTTGAAATACCTGAAATACCGTAACAGGGAAATCTAAAGAAATCCCCCCCCCCAAAAAAAGAAAATACAACCAATGCAGTGTGGAATAAAAATCAGCAAATACTGGACACTGGATGTTTGCTTATCTGATCAGTTTGGATATCTGCTGTGCCTTTTAGTAGAAACACTGGGGTATGGATGGAGCCACAGCAGCACAGACAAGTAAAAGGCCCCATCTCAACCTCCCTTTTTTACCTGGGTCCAGCAGCTCTGAGGGTCCCTCTGTTGGTTTGTCCACAAAAAGGTCCCCGCACTTGGTAGCTACAGGTTTGACCATGGGACGCTGATATTTGGCATGGAGGTCAGGGGTGTGTGTGTGTGTGTGTGTGTGTGTTGGTGTTCATGCCAAGCGGCTAAAGGGGGCGTGGCCAGGTGAGGGGCCTATCACAGAATGTAGCAAACTTCAAAATGAATTCACGGTCTTGCCCAAGATTTTGTGAACATTCCAGTCATGAGCCAAAGGACAGCTGACTTACTGTACATGCCGGTAAGTCAGCTGTGCTGGGCTAAAAGGCCACAAGGGGTTGTGGCAGTGTAACTTCTAAACAGATTCATGCAACATGACCAAACATTGAACACACACACCATTTTGCTGCATCTCCTTTCATAACTTGTGAACTCACATCATTGGGCTAAGCAGTTTTTTTTTTTAAATCTATCTCCTTCTGCTGGTCCATCAGTTCATTGGTCCTAAAAACTCCAACTGTCCATTGGCTCACAAAGCTGTGTCCAACCCATATCAACATCAACTATGTACTATTAGGCTGAAATTTAACATGGAGGTCAAGCGGGAGGCTGTGGGTATGTAAATGCTGGATGCATGGATGTCTGCGCCTACCTGGTCACAGCTAACGCCAAACAGCACTTGTTTATTAGCATAACGACTACTTCATCTAGGAATACAAACCACTACTTCACTTGTGGTATACTACTGATTGCAATAAATGTCAGAAAGATTGTACTGCTATCCCCACCCATTAACCATCTGTATGACAGCAGACTAATCTTGCAGTTTGTGACAAATAACATCTATCAAATGTATAGTTTTCCTGTAGATTTTTTGAGTACTGCAGCAGTGGGACATAGTACACACAGTATCAATACATTTATCACGTTAATCAAAACACTTTTTCTTCAGTTATCAGCTTCATGCAGTCTACATTTTAATATTTAAGAAGGATAATAAAGCATTCATTGCCTTACTTCCTTAGTTACAAAACCTAAAAAATATATATATTAATAGGTCCTGACTCAGACACCATAGACACTCCAGGCATAAGTCCCATTCTACAAATATTTTTATATTTTATCAACTGCTTTTTACTTCCATCAAAGAGACAACTGTTGTTCCTCTTTTTTTTCGCAAACTCATTATGAAATCATGAACTGTACCCCACTCCAGCTTGTGTATTAGAGTGTATTACTTTAGTCTGATTAATGTCTTCATTGGATTCTGTAACTGCTTCTCATTTTTTTAACTTACATTTACATTTACACTTAGGGCATTTAGCAGATGCTTTTGTCCTAAGTGACTTACAATAAGTACATTTGTCACAAGAAAGAAACCACATCATATCACTGTTGATAAAGTACAAATGAAAAAGTAGATTTTTTTTTTCTAGCCCTGAGCATAGTAGCTGCTATTTATCAAGGACACCTTAAGTACATAAGTGCTATGATTTAAGTGCTAAAAAGAGAACATACAAGTGCATGTTGTTTTTCTTTTTGGGGGTTCATGTTATGCGGGGTCGAGGTGAAGTCTGAACAAGTGAGTCTTGAGTCTTTTGCAGAAGATAGCAAGTGATGCTGCTGTCATGTCATTGGTCCTCCACCACTGAGACGCCAGAACAGAGAAGAGTCGTCACTTTGCTGAGTGACCTTTGTTTGCTCTCAGCGATGGCGGTACCAGCCGGCCAGCTGATGTATCAGTATCAGAATTAGAATCATTAAATCTTTAATCTCCTACCAAACGGGAAAATTTGTGTGCCACAGCAGCCAAAGGACAGTCATAACAGGATGCCAATGGAGGTCACGAAGGAGAGAGGTCACATGGAAAAATGTGGGTAGATTGAAAACAAGGCGCACTGCAGCATTCTGGATACACTTCAACGGTTCAGTCGCAGAGACTGGGAGTCCAGCCAACTTCATTATTACTTCTTTGTAACTTCATTGTTGTCATGACAACCACTAATACACATCTGATCATTAATACAATTACGCTGATAGCAGAGCTCGTTAGAACTAGGTGTAATGTCCCTTACTTGCCGATGCTATATGGCCAGTGTGTAGAGATATGGTTTGAAGTTGACGTGCTTTCCTTCTTCCCAGAACAATTATTTGTCACTTTGTGTGTTATAATCTAATCTCCATTACTGACTTTTCGCACTTTTGTAAGAAAGCAGGTTTTTAGCCCCACCTTCAGTGTGGCTATATGGAACAGCTGCCGTTAGACACAGTTGTATGGCACTTCATACAAACAAATTGATTTCAAGCATGTGCCAGCCTCAACACAGCCCATGCAAAATTCACAATCATCCCAGGTGATAAACTTTTATTGCAGCAGCTCACACATGTACCTGATTTCAGTCAAGTCGAGAGTCTGTGGGATGAGATGGAACAAGCTAATTACCAAAATGATCACTAGTATAGAGTAATAGGTTTGGCACCCCTTTAGGGTGCCTCAGTGTTTTCCAACCCCAGGAAATACGTTATGACAAAAGCAAGGTGCTGGCTGCAAGACACCCTAAATTCAAAATAACAGCCTCTTATTTTCACTATATTGCTTGTCAATTTTCTCTCCAGTTTAATCCCCTGAATAGAAACTCTTAACAGGCACTTGCCACCTTGAAGGATGTAATTAAATGGAGTCAGATCTGAATGCACAGCTATTTAGACTAAATATATCCTGTTTGATGTGTTGGTGGTGGGTGGGTGGAGGTGGGGGCTGTCAGACCTCCAGAGGACTGACAGTGACAGACATTCAGGTAGAGGGAACTGCCAGCTCCACTCTCAACTCAAAACAGATGTGAGAGGCAGCTTGTTTCTCTTGATTAATGTCCTCTAGCACTTTACTACTGAGGACTTCAAATAGAGGTTTGATGCATATAATAAGCCGCCATTCACCCTTCAGAGTAAAAAAAAAACTTTAGTGAAGCTACCAGCTGGATGAAGCAAAGCTTCCTCTGCGGCTATCGGCTCAGATTGTCTGTAGTGATGTGTTTATGATGGCCCTCAGAGAAAAGGCTTTTTTTTTTTTTGATCGAATGGCATGGCCTGTGTGTGGGAATACCTGCTAAAGTGAGGATGTGTAGCTCATCTGACAAATATTCAAGGGGGATAATAATACCAAAACCTATATACCACACTGACAAAACCACTACAGCAATGCTTCTCTCTTTATTGACCAGTGGACACTGTAGTTGTCACAGTCTGCCTCTCAGTCCCGCCACTCCACCCACATTCCCACATCCTTAAACTCATTCATGGCCATTCTCATCCTGTTAACTAGATGCCTCCTGACCTTTTCTCCTATCATCTCACTCCCACATCCAGTCAATCCCTCCTGCCCTGCATTAACCCCTTTCCCTTCAGTCTAAGTCTCTTTAATTTGCCTGCCCACCTGTTTCCACTCTCCCTCATCACCCTTGCATTTATTAACCAGGCCTTTTGCTTCCACTTTTATATACCCTTTTTGGACCACCTCTGCCTCTGCCAACTGTGTTTGGGTCCTCCCCTGTTGCTCAGCTCATATCAACTATGATGGAACCATCTGGCCAAACACAGACCCAGCAGACCAGCTTGGTGAAGTGATTTACACCATTCTATGCCTTCTGAACACCTGCAACAGCACCTCAAGTCTGGTGTACAAGGAGGCAGCTCTGACAATGGCACTTTGGTTTCTTCCAGCCTTTGCTAGCTACTACCCATCTTCTTTGTCTGCAGGCATACAGTCTTATAGTCTCCAGTCTTCACCTTCCCACAGTCTGCTAGCTTCCAGCTTGCATACCAGTCGGCTAAGACCCCAGTCTGTAAGCTTCCAGCCTGCATTCCAGCCAGCTGAGCTTCGAGACAGACTTCTAAACTACATCCCGGCCGACTGATACTCCTGTCTGCTAGGATTAAGCCTACATCTTATATTGCTAGCAACTAACATGATTCCCATCCTTTATCCCACCCCGCTAGCCTCTAGCCTTTGGACCCGTCCACGTAGCATCCAGCCTGCATTCAGTCAGTTAGTCAGTGAAATCCTCAGATCCAGCCAAATCCGTATTTGCATAATTGTCCGTGTGCATGTAATTGTAATGGACGCTGTAGGAGAGAGGAATAACGTTGGGGGAGAGACAATAGCCCCTTTAACACTGCCGTTTGCATGCGGGGATCCTGCGCCAATTCTCCGCAGCCTCCTCTGTGTGAAAGTTTCAGATGTGGAGAGGGGGGAAATTTCGCTGCGGCTCTGATCCGCCTCTGGAGGTATCATGTTATTGGTGAGCCGTCCCAGTGTGAACGGATAATCCGGAGGCGCGGAGCGAGAGCGTGTCGGTCTGACAGTCTGATAACTACACAGGTCCTTCACTCAACTAAATACAGAGAAATGTCCCACAAAGCAACGTTACAGGACCGAACACGTAATGTAGTAACTGTAACTGTCACTGGCAACTTATATGAGGGGAAAAAAAATACCGCAGCTGTACGTGGAGAAGCGTCTGTCCTGCCGACTCTTCGTCACATTTCTGTCCGAAAAACAGCGTCTGTCACCGGCAAACAACTTAAACTCACCGAGAGTTTGTGATGAAAATAAATCACCGCGACCGTCAGCCCTCCCGACCGAGACTTCATGGAACTTTCCCCCAGAAAACAGCCTCCGTCCCCGCGAGTGACAGAGTCAGACAGCGTCCAGTTTACTGATGGGGATTATGTATAATTATGTTATTTAGTGCGAAAAACGTAACTTCGTCACTTTCCAGGATGTTTGGTGGGTCAGGATCTCATTCACAACACATTATAACAGCATCCATATGATTATAAACTGTCCGCGGGTTTGGATTAACAAGGGGAACACCTGAGGGTTGTTTTGTGAAGGGAGCTCAACATAGCCAGGCTTTGTGCTCATGCTGCAGCTCAACAAAGCCTCAAGTCCCCAAACAGAGTTAAACGGCGACGGTGGTTATCAACTTAATTTGTTAAGTCCGGCTCTCTGCTTTGTGCTCTGCGCGCTTTCACATAAAAGTTTGACGAAAAGTTTTGGCGTTTGACGTCATATTATTCTACTTCCGTTCGAAAATGTTTAGATCCCGGGCCACATATTTTACTGAAGATGAGCAGATTCTTAATATGCAAAGCTATGAAGAATTTAAAGAAATCATCGCGGCAAAAATTAACACTGTCGCCGCCAATAGAGCGAGGGAGGGCTGCTGGCAGAAAATTGCTGACCGTGTAAATGCATAAGTTAACGATGATTAATATTATGATCAATATTATATGAAGCCCTTAGTGTTTTAATTTCTGAAAGCTCAGCATTGTGCAACTTTTACATATTAACCCTCATCCATTTAAGAAATAAATAAACTGAAGCAACAACTATCTTTTTTCATTTTTGAATGATGTCTATATTGTTTTCACATTTACTGATCTCAGTTATAGAATGCGCGTGTGTGTTTTATTGAAAGCGAGGCTGAGTGTGCGTAGGCTATAAATGTTCTGTGTTTTTTTTTTTTTGTATTACTGTGTCGGGATGAACAAGCAAATGTAGCTTCTGTCCCTGTACAATGACAATAAAGACCTTTTTGACAGTGAAAATAGCTCATGTCTGTAAGATTTGTGTTTGGGCTTCACTGCCCTACAACGGTTGAAACATTGATCAGTTCATCAGTTTATTCATGGCCACATCAAAGAAATGATAAACTTTACTCATTATCTGTGACAAATAAATACTATGTTGGCCTAATTAATATTTCATATTGCATTTTATTAAGACGTGGAAGCAGCAGTCGGACAATACAGCAAGTGTGTATAATACA
>CAEMYA010000127.1:1295246-1322153 GCA_903131615.1 Diplodus sargus
GTCCGCGGGTTTGGATTAACAGGGGGAACACCTGGGGAGACACCCACCTCATCAACATGACGTGTACCGTCACGCCTCTTTAGGAGCCGCAGCGCCGGCTTTCTGTGTGAATCACACACGTGAAGGCGGAGAGGCTTCGCTCTGTGTGAATCAACATCGGCGGAGAATTGCCGAACCACCGCTCCGGAGATAATGCGGAGAGGCTGTGTAAAAAGGGCTAGTGAAATCCTCAGATCCAGCCAAATCCTTATTTGCATAATTGTCCGTGTGCATGTAATTGTAATGGACGCTGTAGGAGAGAGGAATAACGTTGGGGGAGAGACATAGCCCCTTTCACACAGCCGTTTGCATGCGGAGATCCTGCGCCAATTCTCCGCACCCTCCTCTGTGTGAAAGTTTCAGATGCGGAGAGGGGGGAAATTTGGCTGCGGCTCTGATCCGCCTCTGGAGGTATCAAGGCCGCATTATTGGTGAGCCGTCCCAGTGTGAACGGATAATCCGGAGGTGCGGAGCGAGAGTGTGTCGGTCTGACAGTCTGATTACTGAACAGGTCCTTCACTCAGCTAAATACAGAGAAATGTCCCACAAAGCAACGTTACAGGACTTAACACGTAACGTAGTAACTGTAACTGTCTCTGGCAACTTATATGAGGGGAAAAAAATACCGCAGCTGTACGTGGAGAAGCGTCTGTCCTGCCGACTCTTCGTCACATTTCTGTCCGAAAAACAGCGTCTGTCACCGGCAAACAACTTTAACTCACCGAGTGTTTGTGATGAAAATAAATCACCGCGACCGTCAGCCCTCCTGACCGAGACTTCAGGGAACTTTCCCCCAGAAAACAGCCTCCGTCCCCGCGAGTGACAGAGTCAGACAGCGTCCTGTTTACTGATGGTGATTATGTATAATCATGTAATTTAGCGCGAAAAACGTAACTTCGTCACTTTCCAGGATGTTTGGTGGGTCAGGATCTCATTCACAACACATTATAACAGCATCCTTATGATTATAAACTGTCCGCGGGTTTGGATTAACAAGGGGAACACCTGGGGAGACACCCACGTCATCATCATGACGTGTACCGTCACGCCTCTTTAGGAGCCGCAGCGCCGGCTTTCTGTGTGAATTACCATCGGTGGAGAATTGCCGAACCACCGCTCCGGAGATAATGCGGAGAGGCTGTGTAGAAAAGGAGTAGTCTGCAGTCTGGAGTTTTGAGAAAAAAAGTGGACTTGGAAAATTTGAATGAGCACAGCTCCGAGGTCCTTCCTTCTTCCTCTCTGCTGCGCTGCCTTCAAAGCCCCTCCCCACAGAGGAGCCTGCTGTGTACAAGCAGGCTTGTAACCATGGTAACAGAGGACGCCAGATAACCAAGACGGCGCATTCAAAATAACAACAACAACAACAACAAAAGCCCTGATTGTTCTATTTCTGACCAATACAACTAAATTACAATGTTAAAACATAGAATGAAACATTTATCAACAGGGGTCCTTACTTGTCCAGCAGAAAAGCAGCTAACTCTGCGTCGCTCTTGAGTCCCACAGCTCGCTCCACCTCTGAAATGACACTCTGATATTTATCCTAATTTTCTATCCAGCTCGGTCCAGTTCTTTCTTATTACACTGCTTTTCTTCATCAGTCTTCTTATTTCTTTCTCTTTGATGTGGGCAGTGGTGGGGCATTTTTCTGCTCTGTTGTTGTTGCTGTTCTCTGCCATTGTTCACAGTTTGGGCATGAAAGTATCTGACCAAGTAACAGCAGGCACTACACCTGCATGAGGGAGGGTGGGCTGCCAGCAGAGTATGCACGAGAATGATTGACACTTCTCAGACACTCCCCTTGGCTCTGATTGGTTGTATTGAGCCGGGAGTGGCAAATTGGGGCCACTGGGTGGAGCCACACACTGCATGGAACGTGAGATTTTCGGCCACGTAAACGCCCGGAAATCTCCCCTAATTGTCGTTGGTTAACGACAATTTACAGCCTGTGAACGTCGAGTTTGTCTGTGCCCCATATTGATGGAAACGAACCATGATGTATGTGGAGCTGGCGGAGGTGCGAACGGCTCCAATTAGAATAGCACAAAAACCGAGCCTGGCTACTCAGTATTGGATAAAACCACTACTTTTAAACAAGAAAAATCACTCGTGATTGGTTGGCAGATCTGTCACTATTGGCTTTATTATTTGTTTTTAATTAAAGACATTTTACATTAAGATCCCACCCTGGTTTCAGCCAGCAGTGGCCTCACGCATGCGCAATTCATTTGCAGTCTGAAGGGCTAGCCTACTGTAGGCTACCCTACAAGTTATTGTAGGTCCACTTTAATATGCAACAGAATTCTATACAGTAGCACCACTGCTCCATTTCTCTGTCAGCTAAGGAAAACCTTGAAGACCCTTGTTATACAACCAAACTAGTAGCTCTGAGAAACTGTACATAGGCAGATCTAATGCTTACCATCACAATTTTAATGTTAACATTCTCCTGTTTATGAAATGTCATTAGTTTTTTCTGGTATTGGATCAAAAGAAATTTGACCTGGCATTTTCTCATTAAAGTCAGAGGATCAGCAAAGTTCATCCTGTGGGAGACATGGATGTGTCAAATTTCATGGCAGTGCATCCATTTGCATCAAAATATTAAACTAAAACCACAAATGTCAGTTTCATCGTGGAGGAAAAGTCAAGAGTTCCCCCGAATCATTAGGATTCACCATAGGGACCCTGACTCTCTTTACAAGATTTCATGGCATATTCAGTGTGAGCAAAATTGGTGGACCACCATTTGGATCACTAGAGCTATAACAAAAACTAAAGTGGAACAATAAAGGCCAACCTGCAGCAATATAATACCACTCTTGCTTTTGAAACAAACAACTTTTGTGGTTTCTCAACCTTATGAGAAGCTCTTTCTCTGCCAACACATCTAGGAGAAATCAGTGACAGGGCTGTGATAAATGTACCTTTAATGTGGTTCATATCCAAAATAAGGGTATGAATTTGCATCCAAATGCCCCAGTCCTCCTCAACACCCCCTGTTACTCAGCAGCCTGCCAGCCACCTGTCTCACCATCACTCACACTGTTTATGCTTTCTAACCAGAGGATTAGATTACATACAAACTACTTCAAGCCCTCATAACAATCAGAGAATAAGCACATTAGTGTTATCAAATCCAAAGCAGAAGGGGCATTAGACCTATTCCTCAGAGCAAACTCTTTTCCTGTCATTATGGCCTTGTGAAAGATCAGGACTCACCCAGACACTCAGTTTCACCCCTCATTAAACCAGTGGTATCCCACAGAGCTCTTTAAGAAGTGCCAAGCTCACTCTGGTTGATGTGAATAGTTGGAAAAAACACCATCTACTGGGGAACTTCCCTGTTTTTAACGTGGTGCCCACACATTTGTGAGGCTGTCCAGTTGGGTTTTGGAAAGTTTTAAGGCATCAAGGTTCAGAGAATTTCCTAGACAATTCCTCAATGTTAGTTGTAAGTTACATTTTTCAGCCAAATATTGAACTTTAACTAAACTATTGTTTGTGAATAAGTTAGTCACTAGTTACTTTGCAGATTGAATGCTGCATCAGAACTAAAGAAGCAAATTTTATGTCCATTTATTTGATCAGGATTGAAAAAACAAAATGAAATAAAATAAAAACTATCCCATTCTGTTTCTTCCGGGTCCCCTAAAGAGCTACATTGTTGGATGAGAGAAAGCATTTCTGTTTCATATTGCTATAGAGCATTATAAGATTTAAATAACTTACGCAGGGGAATCTTTACAAACTGGTGTCAAAACATTATTTTAGAGCATTTGTCAGTAGTTGCCAGTTTGACAACAGACAGAGCAGCTACTATAAATATGTTTGCTTTCTCCATCCATAATGGTATGCAAGATAACTTCTGAAGGCACACAAAGCATCTTATTTGGTATCGCTGCAAAGGTCCCATACATATGCACCATTTCATCATGCTCCACAGGGAGGCTAATTGATTATAATGTCTGAGGAAATCAAGACATGTTGATGAGGCAGGGAGTGGAGGATGTTATGCTATACAGTATCACCCACCACTATTACCCCCAGGCACACTGACGGGCCTCCCCACCACCATACACTACATCCTACCCTTACAAATGTGATCCATATCAAGCAGTGCTATCAGTGGTGGAGGGATGAAGGATGAGACAGGGAGACGTGTCTTGCTTTGTCTAAGTCTTCATGTCTATTTACATAATATTTGCAGTTTACTGTTAGCATTGTCTGTTTTCATTTCACCAGTATTTAATTTCAGTTGTTTCTCCTGACACATTTTCCATTCTCGCAATGCATGTCAATCCCCCAATGAACATATCCTGTCTTTGTGTCAGTTTCACATCTCTACATTCATATTTTAAAACAAAATTTACTGACTCACAGATACTATAAAGTAACACACAGACCTGCATATAATAGTACTAGTAAATACACATTCTTACAACTAACACACTGTAACCATTTCAAACCTGGTTCTAACATGGCAAATAACTAAAGGAGTCGGCATGGACTCCGCAAGTAGTCCGTTCATTTGTCACGACGAAACTTCATTGAAAGCAGAGCTCCACCAAAGAGCCTGTAATGGTTGCGGAAGGTTATCTGATGCGTCTGTGCTTCCCCTATATGCATTCTGCTGCTGGATTTTCAGCACCGCCGCCGCAAAAAAAAGACGATTTCTGTCGGTTTAATATCAGGGGCGAATGGCGAATTTAAGTTACACACAGTGAAAGCACTACACCCTAAGTTATCTTGAAATCGATATCTTGAAATATTGCTGCTATTTGTATAATTTCTACAAGCCACCCCACTAAACATTAGACGTCTGATGGACGTGCAGATCATGTCTATATTGCGAAAATGACCTCGAAAAGACTTCGTTTGGACGTCTAATGTTTAGTGGGACCATTTGAGTGACTGAACTCCTCGTCATCCTATTCAAAGGCTGCAACAGACTCATCAAACCAGGGTTAGGTTAGTTTTAGGTTGGATATTCACTCGGGTCCAGCCGCGACACTACTGAGGTTTGTCCAGTGTTAGCAGCAGGAGGACGGTTAGCTCACCTCCCAGAGCCTCGCTGAATCACTGGAGACTGATTTAGGGACCGTCGTTAAATTACTTAACATAAATATATGAATACGAAATAATTGCATTTTTTTCAATATCTTCCATGTCATGTGGCCCACTGACTTCTGAAAAACATTGTTTCCATAAAAATATAATTATAACGAAAATAATGGTAAAAAAGTTCTCTACTGTTCAAGAGGTTAACATATTTTCATGCAGCAATGTCAACTTCTACACTATTTTGTCTCATGTCTTAGATTCTGAAATTCTGAAAATGAATGTTTTTCAGAAATCTCTCCAGTAGTCACCATATGGTTATTTTTCAAAATATTCCGTCAAGTCTTTCGCTCATTTTCCACTTGCACTTGAACAAAAATAGACTCTGAACATTAGCTACTACATTACAGAAGTTTCTGTGAGGTTTTGACACATTACCAACCTGAAAAACAGTTGGAGAAGGATGACACAAGGAGACGTGGCTTGTTTTGTCCGAGTCTTCCGTGGCAATGAGGAAAATGGTGGAACATTTGCTCCTGACTACACTCACCAGGGAAAACTATTGTCTCACACTGCCCTGTACTGTCACAACTGGCTTTATTAACTGAACTATTTTGGTCCAGGAAACTACATTACTCATAGAAAAATAACTATTTTCAAATAAGAGACAATACGGGCACAATATCAAATCATGAAACACAATAAAACCAAATCTTTGTATTCACCAATGTGATCAATGCCAACCTCAGTTACACGTGGAAGCTGGAGCTATACTGACCCCGAAGAAGGCTGTGGATTTCACTCTGAAGTATATCCAAGCGACAGAGGGCTGATATGCACAACGAGGAGAATGGAGCTTTATTTTGAAAGGTACGGTGGACATGGGGACTCTGGGGTGCTGTCACAATTGGATGGCAGGTGAAGTAAGTGAAAGTGGGAATGATTCTCAATGGGGTTAAGGTCTGGACTATGTGGTGGCCAATCCATGTGTGGAAATGATATCTCATGCTCCTTGAACCACTCCTTCACAATTTTAGACAGATTAATCGTGGCATTGTCGTCTCGGAATATGTCTGTCATCAGGGAAGAAAAAAATCATTGATGGAAAAACCTGGTCATTTAGTATATTCAGGTAGTCAGCTTAACTAATTTTTTGGGCAACTGAATCAACCCCAGATCACAACACTGCCCCAGAAGGCTTGTGCGATAGGGACTAGGCATGATGTGTGCATCACTTCATCCGCCTTCATCCGGAGGAGACTTTAATCAGATACTGGATGACCACCTAGATCAGAGTAAAATTAGGACAGGCCTAACCCATACAGACATTACAACAATAATTATTTTACAAGAAGGTTTTGATAGATATTCATTTATTTCTGAAAGAAATGTGTTTTGGAATAAAACCCATCAAAACTATGCTTTTCTCTAAGACTTTTTGCTTGCCATGAGTGTTGTGAAAATCAGATCAGAAGCTATGCTGGTATGTAAACCTTGCTCCCCTAACCTACTATCCACTTTTAAATGTAAAAAATCAAATTTAAATGGCTTCCAAAAGGTATTAAATACTTAGGAATAGAACTGAATCCAAATATAGGAGTGAATTTTACTACTAATATGGAAACAGTGCTTGACAAAATTAAAGTTAATCTGGATAACTGGAGTAAATTATGCCTGACATCATGGGGGAAGGTGAGCACAATAAAGAGGGTTGTAGCTCCACAGATAAATTAACTGGTATTGTACGGTTATCTATCCCATCCCATAACAATTATTACAAAGATAACATGATGAAATGTTTTCTTTGGGATGGAAAAAACAGAATTCATATGGACAAGCTTTGCCAACCAAGGAGGGGAGGAAGCATGTCATCACCAAATATGAAATATTACAGTATCTCTTTGGTATGACCAACCCTATTAGAAATTTAAAATGTAACATCTTTCACCATACTCAAAATCTATACAGCAGAATTGTTATGATTTGAGTTTGATCTGAAACCTCTGAAAGCACGACTCAAACCACGGATGACAGTGAATAACAATTCTTTAATGATCAGCAAAGTGAAGATAGTGCGAGAGGTAAGGGGTGGTGCGAGGTCCCAGGGTCCCGACGTGTCTAGTAGATTCACCAGGAGTGGCGACAGTTAAGGTGTCATGGTGTGGCGAGGCGTGGTGAGGTCTGTCCTCTTGAGCGTACTCGCCTGGCAGGGAAACGCTAAATGAGACGACGTACAGGCAGAATCCACAGGCAGGCAAAGCAGCAGCAAACACAAGCTACAGCGTCGGCACGGCAATCCGGGGCAAAGCAGGAGAGGCACAGAGGCATTAGCTACACAAGCTAATAGCAGAACTGCAGCAACCAAAATAATACTGGAGAGCCAAGATGAGAACAACCACAGAGACTTACGAAACAATCTGGCAGCCAGCAGTAGGGAACCCAGAGCCTTTAAAGGGGGTTGATTGGAGATTGGATCCACCTGGCTGCTGCCTGTGAAAAGGAAACCACGCCCACATGCAGACACAGAGGACAGAGAGGGGTAGAGACACAGGAGGAAAACAGACAGGGAAAAAACACACAAGGGAAAGGGCAGGGCTAACATGATGGAATCATGACAGTACCCCAATGACCGACTCCCGAAGGTCTACCAGGCTTGTTGGGATGTTTTTGGTAGAAGTCAGTGAGTAGAGAGGGGTCCAGGATGAGCCCCCGAGCGGTCCAACTCCTCTCTTCGGGTCCATACCCCTCCCAGTCGGCCAGGTATTGATAACCGCGCCCCCTGCAACGAACATCCAGAATGCGGCTGACTGTAAGGGCCGGATATCCATCGATGAGCCGGGGGGGTGGTTGGGTCGACTTCCAGAGGGCACAGAGCACTAGTGGAGACAGGCTTTAATTGGGAGACATGAAAGGTAGGATGTATCCTCAACGACGCAGGGAGCTTGAGGGGAACAGCCGAGGGGTTCACAATGGCCTCAACCTCAAACAGACCAATGAATCTGGGAGATAGTTTCTTGGAGGTTATGTTGAGGGGAATGTCTTTAGAATTCAACCATACCTTCCGTCCCGGTTTGTACTCTGGGGCAGGAGTACGCCGCCAATCAGCCAACCTCCGGTTCTGGTCCTCAGTGCACAGGAGAGCCGCTCTGGTCTATCTCCAGATCCTGCAGATCCTGCCGAGGTTGAGCTGAGAGGGAAACAGAGGTGGTAAATAGCCTACGGAGGCCTCGAAAGGTGTCATACCTGTAGCTGATGAAGTGAGGGAGTTATGCGAGTATTCAATCCAGGTGAGGTGAGTACTCTGTGAAGCTGGACATGTTAATAATATTGTAAATAATAATTGTTATTGTTAATTGTTAATAATTGTTAATAATAGGAATTCTTAACTGTTTTTTTAGTGGGGGAACTATCTAAATTACTACTTCTACTACTTCTCTATTTGAAAAATAACCCTTTATATGGTGACTACTGGAGAGATTTTTGAAAAAAATTCATTTTCAGAATTTCCGAATCAGAATCTAAGACATAAGACAAAATAGTGTAGAAGTTGACATTGCTGCTTGAAAATATGTTAACCTCTTGAACACCTCTTGAGAACTTTACCATTTTTTTCATTATAATTATATTTGTATGGTAACAATCTGTTTCAGAAGTCAGTGGGCCACATGACATGGAAGATATTGAAAAAAATGCAATTATTTTGTATTCATATATTTATGTTAAGTAATTTAACAACGGTCCCTAAATCAGTCTCCAGTGATTCAGCGAGGCTCTGGGAGGTGAGCTAACCGTCCTCCTGCTGCTAACACTGGACAAACCTCAGTAATGTCGCGGCTGGACCCGAGTGAATATCCAACCTAAAACTAACTTCACCCTGGTTTGATGAGTCGCCTGTTGCAGCCTTTGAATAGGATGACGAGGAGTTCAGTCACTCAAATGGTGACTAGTAGAAATTATACTAACAGCAGTAATGACAATAATAATCGATTTCAAGATAACTTAGGGTGTAGTGCTTTCACTGTGTATAACTTAAATTCGCCCATGATATTAAACTGACAGAAATTGTCTTTTTTTTTTGCGGCGGTGCTGAGAAAATCCAGCAGCAGCATGTATATAGGGGAAGCACTGACACATCAGATAACCTTCTGCAACAATTACAGGCTCTTTGGTGGAGCTCTGCTTTCAATGAAGTTCCGCCGTGACAAATGAATGGACTACTTGTGGAGTGACATGAAGACATGAATCAGAGGCTCAAACAACATTGACAGCGCTGGCAGGTCATTATGTTTAACAATACCAGACCCGTGACTTGCGCAACTTGATACTTTTTTCAAATGTTGAATGACGGTGGATAGAGAGGGACAAATTTGAAATTTGAAACACAATCAGTAGATCTGTTGTAGCTGTAAACTGTCTGTTTTACTGTTTTAGCATTTATGTTGAAAGTTATATAGCAAAGTCGGCAAATTTCAGCAGCCTGCCAATGGCATGTGACCTATTTATTTTACTTGCCAAAACATATTTTTACACGCATTTGGCGAGTTGCGGGTGCCAAATTTAAACCCTGTGAGCACATATGCAGCACAGCGCTGTCTCCAGATCCTGACTGGCTCTCTCTGACTGTTGGACTGCGGGTGATATCCAGATGATCAGCTCACCGTCGCACGCAGTGCCCGACAAAACTCCTTCCACACTCCAGATGTAAACTGGGGACCTCTATCAGACACGATGTCCGCTGGAATCCCATGGATACGGAACACATGATCCACTGGCAGTTGTGGAGTTTCTGTAGCTGAGGGGAGTTTAGGGAGAGCCACAAAATTTACCGCTTTGGAGAAACGATCCACAATCGTAAGAGTGATGTTGTTACCTTGGGATAAAGGCAGTCCAGTAATTAAGTCCAAAATGATGTGGGACCAGGGACGGCCGGGCACTGGGAGCGGACGGAGGAGACCTGCAGGTGATCGATGTGTAGCTTTCCCTCGGGCACAAACCGTACAGGCCTTGACATAATCCCGGGTGTCAGTAGCCATAGTTGGCCCCCAGAAGTGGCATTGGAGCAGGGACAGAGTACGGGATGAGCCAGGATGACAAGCGAACCGGGACGTGTGGCACCACTGGTGGACCTGGGAACGAACAGAGACAGGTACAAACAGACGACCCTGGGGGTCACCACCAGGATCTGGGTTAGTTTGGAGAGCTGTTCTTACCAGAGCCTTGATCTCCCAGGTCAGAGAGCCGATCAGACAAGGAGCAGGAGGGATGGAGTCTGGCACGGGAAGACTGTCTCCGCTGTCGTGAAACTGTCTGGATAATGCGTCGGGCTTGAAATTTTAGCTCCCTGGTCGGTAAGTGAGGTTGAAATTGAATCAACCAAAAAACAAAGCCCACCGGGCTTGTCGGGAGTTTAAATGTTTAGCACCTTGAATGCAAGCCAAGTTCTTACGGTCAGTCCATACCGTAAAGGGTGTTTCCGTCCCCTCGAACCAGTGTCTCCACTCCTCGAGCGCCAACTTCGCCGCCAGTAGTTCCCGATTACCCACGTCGTAGTTGCGCTCTGCAGGTGACAGCTTCTTTGAAAAGAATGCACAAGGGTGTAGCTTGTCTTCAGTGGCCCTTTGAGACAGCACTGCACTGACGCCAATATCGGATGCGTCAACCTCGACCACAAACTGACAGGCAGGATCAGGCTGGACTAAGATGGGAGCCGAGGAGAAACGTCGTTTGAGCTCCAGGAACGCCCCCTCAGTCGCCCGAGACCACACAAAAGGCACAGGGAGAGGTGAGTCTAGTTAGCGGGGTCACTACCTGGCTGTAGTTTCTAATGAAGCGTCAGTAGAAATTTGTGAAGCCCAGGAACCGTTGGAGTTGTTTGCGTGACTGTGGTGAAGGCCAATCAGTCACTGCCCGGATCTTCGCGGGATCAGCTTTCACTTGTCCTCTCTCCAAGATATAACCAAGAAAGGAAACAGATGGAACGTGAAACTCACTTCTCACTTTGTCACTCAACAATTTGTTCTCCTACAACCTTTGCAATACTTGCTCCTTGAGGCTGTGAGAGAAAATCAAAATGTCGTCCAAGTACACGAACACAGAATGATTAAGAAAGTCCCTCAGAACATCATTCACCAAAGCTTGGAAAATGGCTGGAGCATTAGTAAGCCCAAATGGCATCACTAAATATTCGAAGTGGCCCAGTGTTGTGTTGAATGCCGTCTTCCACTCATCTCCTTCTTTGATACGCACCAGGTGATATGCGTTCTGTAAATCCAGTTTTTGTGAAGATAGTAGCACCATAAAGGGGTTCAAAGGCTGAGTTGATGAGAGGTAGCGGATATTTGTTTTTAACAGTTATGTTATTCAGACCTCGAGAGTGAATACATGGTCTCAGAGTCTTATCTTTCTTTTCCACAAAGAAGAACCCAGCACCAAGAGGTGAAGAAGATGGCCAAATAATACCTGAATTCAGGGAGTCAGTGATGTAGGTCTCCATGCTCACAGGCGCTGAGAGATTGTAAAGCTGGCTGGAGGGCAGCGGGGCTCCGGGCAAGAGTCCAATGGTACAATCGTAGGGTCTATGAGGAGGCAGAGAAAGAGCCCGCTGCTTGCTGAACACCTCAGCTAAATCATGATACTCAGGGGGTACAGAGGATAAATCCAGGGGTTCTGGTGGTGCGACATGGAGGCTCTTAGAACACGGAGGAAGTGCTGATTTGAGACAGGTAGAATCAAAAAAGGAACTCCAACTTATTACTTTACCAGCTGCCCAATCGATCACCAGGTTGTGTTTCTGGAGCCAGGGTAATCCGAGAACCAGGGAAGCATGAGATGATGACATGACGTGGAAAGCGATTTGCTCACGGTGGTTCCCTGCTAGCAACAGGGATAATACTTCGGTCTGGTGAGTGATGCGAGCCAGTTCAACCATTGAGAGCGTTGACTACCAGCGGTGTATCAGTGGAAAAGGTGTTTATCAAAGACTGTTCAACAAACTGAGAGTCGAGCAGATTAGAGTCAGAGCCGCAGTCGATGAGGGCCTCCAGTCTCAAAGTATTACCCTTTAGCAGTATGTTAGCAACTATGTTTATGCGTTTATGGGGCAACATGGGAACCACAGTACTACTCACTGGAACCTCGACTGCGACTGGTGAGGATTGGAGTTTAACCGGAGGGTGCAGGTAGCGAGTTGGTGTCCAGGTTTACCACAGTAGATGCACATCCCCTCCTTGAAACGCCAGGTTCGCTCCGCCGGGGTTAGCCACTGGCGCCCCAGCTGCATCGGCTCCTCTTGTCTCGTAGGTGAATGTTGAGTAAGGTGACCAGTCTTTGCCTCAGCAGAACCTGCGGGAACGGGTTGCTTGCAGCAGCAGATGAAACAGCAGAACCAGGAGCTGCAGGGGTCAGAGCTCTCTCTTTCTGCGTCGCTCCCTTAGCCTGTTGTCCACCTTGATGGCTAGTGCGATTAGCTCCTCTAAGCTCTCTGTCTCCTCCCTGCCCACCAGACAGTCTTTCACAGTGTCATTCAGTCCCTTCAGAAAAATGCTCTGAAGTGCCCCATCATCCCACCCCAGCTCAGCTGCTAACGTGCGGAACTCGACAGAGTAATTATCTGCGCTTGAAGGGCCCTGGCGTAAACTTAGCAGTTGTTTGCTAGCGTCATGGCTGGTAATGGGATGATCAAACACTGACAACATTTCAGTGGAAAATTGTTCAAAGGTGGAATCGGGAGTAAGAGGATTATGCCATATTATACTATAACACGTCCTTCAACTGAACAACCCAGCAAGGGTGTCACAGTGTTTGTTTTGAGTGGAGAGTCTCATTCTCAACAGTCTGTTCAACATTATTTTTAAAAGTCTCAACAGTCAGCTCTTAAGGCCCGCACACACCGCCCAGACATCCAACTGCCTTATTCGACCACTCTCCGACCACTCTGTTGCCTCTCGTCTGACCCGTTCGGCACAAAAGTTTCATTGAAACACACCACTTCGACTTGCTGCCTATTCCACAGCAGCGTGTACGTTCTGCGCTTGCGCGAGATGCAATAAGCAGCTGGCGCTTGTGTTGTGAGTTGTAAACGAGAGGCTTATGCACGCAACTCTCTTTACTTTCGCTCAAAATGAAAACTTAACTTTCAGATAAAAAAAGCTGCATACTAAACGTGCAGCGAGGCGTTACCAAACGAAAACACAGATTAATTCGTCCTGAACGGACATAATAACAGCTAGTCGCGTGCCAGTACTGCCTGCAAAGCATGAAAACAAGAAATGATGGAACGGAGTCCATAGAAAAACAAACGCACACAGTATTCTGCCCTCCCACACACCGCGCTGATTCGCTAGCACACCGCCAATCAGAACGGCCATTCAGCTGGCACACCACCAATCAGAGAATCCAATGGCTCAGACGTCCGACAGCCCTCCTCCTCAGACTTCGCATGCTCAGTCGGAGCAGACAACGTTCGAACGGCTCTGAAAGCTTCAGACGCAGCTGAACACACCAAACAGAAATGTTCCTGACCTCGTCCGAGTCTCTCCAAACGCTTCAGATGTCCAACGATTGGGCCGGTGTGTTGCTGCCTTTAATCTTAAGGTTCATTTGGTGAGCTTCCCTGAGACTGCAGGCAAAATATCCAAATCCAGGCCACAGTGTTCAGAGTACTGACCGTTTTGACATTCTTGATTACAGCACTGCTCTGGTAAAGAATAATCACACCATTGTCACACCACGGTGAGGGGTGTCTTGGGTTTTTTGTCTTGTGAATTTCATGTTTTATTTTGAAAAGTAACTCTCCTCACGTTTCAGGTCACTTGCCCTTCCTCTTGTGTCACCGGTCTGACGTCTCCCCTAATCCCTGATTGTTTCCACCTGTGCTCCCTTCCCTGGTGTATATATAGTCTGTGTCTTCCCCTGTCTCGTCGCCAGATTATTTTGTCCCATTGTATACGTCCAGCCTTGTTTCACAGCCTTGCCACAGAGTTCACGCCTAAGTATTGCCACGCTTTTGATTTCTGAATTTCTGTTTACCTCTGAAGAAGAGTGATTTTGATTTTGATAACATTTTGGTCAGCTTGTTTCTTTGAGAAGTTAATTTCATAGTGCTTTTGTTTTCCTCCTGTTCGAAGTAACTTTGTGTTGTAGTTTTCTTAGCTCAGTGCAGCATAATTTTGTTCTCAGCCTTTTGCTTTTTTCCCTCCTCGAGAGTAGTTTTTTTGGGTGAGTAATTTTCATAGTGTCATTCCTTGTAGCATAGAGTAGACAGAGTTTTCTGTTTCCTCCCTTGGTGGAGTGAATTTTTGTTGTGTGTTTTGTGTTGATTTCGTTGTTCTGATTAGATCAGAGTTCCAAAGCCAGTTGGGTTATCACTCATTCTGAAGTCGAGACAGAAGCATTTCAGAATAAAAGCCTGTCTTAACCGTTCACCTTCCGCATCTGAGTCCTCATTTCTGCCCAAGCCTGACAACCATATACTGATCTCATCCTCTTCTAAATTACATTCAGCATTCATTATGCTCTCCCCCTGTGGTGCTAAGGAACAAAAGGGGGTAAGAATTCCCATTTTTCTTTAAAAATACTCTACTCTTCTTGGGTCTGGGCGCTTTTGTTGTTTTTCTGTCTGAAACTGCACCTCTAGCCTGATGGGCAGGATGTGATTGCAGAAGAGTACCATTTCAGGACAACATCCATCCTCTGGCCTTGGTTTGAATACTGGCAAGCTAGGCAGTTCCATCGGGCAACCAGTTTCAGTTTTCCATGCAGTCCAAGGTTCCTTGTCAAAACTCTGTCCCCAGAAGCAGGTGGATTAAAGCAAATTCTTTGATGGTGTTTTCTCATTTCCTTAATTTTCCTTCAATGCCATTTTCTCAACAAACTGATAGGCAACCTGGAGCTCACGTCTTTTGTTTTTGACATTCTCACGTAAGACCTGGTGGATGTTCCATCACTTGAGACTCCAGATGTCAAATCTACTGGCAACCTGGCATCTCATACAAACCGGAGAAAATATGTCAGTGTACAATTGTACGCATGAACTAGATGGCTAATGTGCTTACTCCATTATTTTTTGTGATGCTCATCAAGAGTTGCCAGCAAATCAACCAGTGTTCTGTCAAACCACTCAGGCTGTTGCCCTGGGGCTGGTAGGGTGTTGCTCTGGATTTTTTTTTTTATGCCTAACATGTTCAACAGTTCATAAATTAGTCTACTTTTGGAGTCTCTGCCATAGTCTGAGTGCACACTCTTAGGTAACCCATAGTGGACAAAATATTGTTCCCAAAGCACCTTAGCGATTGCTGATGCCTTTTGATCTCCTGAGGCGAAAACTTCGGTATATTTTTTATAGTGGTCAGCAGCTATATGTTGCAGATGTTTCTGGAGTCAGGTTGAAGTGACAGAAATCCCATGCAGACAAGATCAATTGGTTCATAACTTTGGAGATGTGTAAGCTGAGCAGCATTTTACATTACTTCTCAATTTGTGTTTTCATCCAAGGTCAATTAAACCTGTCTCTCTGACCAGGCCATAGGTCTCGTCGAACCCAAGGTGTCTAGGCTGATCACACAGAGACTGGGCACAGTTTACTTACACTTCTATGGTAGCAACAACTGTTTTGGAAATGGCTTGCTGGGTAGCTTACTGATTATGTACAGCACAGTGTCTTTAACCCTCAACTTTTCACCTTCTTTCAGCAACATGGTCACATCTTGATATTTGTCTTTATTGACACCCTTTAGATCCGTGTGACTAACTGAATGCAAAGATGTTCCTGCTGTTGTTTTCAGTTTAGTTTATTTCGAACACGTAAACAGAAAATAAAAAAATCAAAATAAATAAGCTGTGAATTTGTAATCTGTGATGTTGTCATTTTGGGTAACTGATGAGTAGACAGGGATGACAGGGTACAGTAAGCTTTTGGGACAGCATGCTTGGATGAGCCCATTATATCAATGGCTCTGCATAATGATAAACTTTAAATGAAGTGACTATGTCCCTGGACTGACTTCGCGAATCCTGCAATTTTAAGATTTGTTGGAATTTTGCAAATACAGCAAACAGTAAGCAACATAGGCTACTTTTCTGTCATCTGTACAGGAAGTCTATAGACTCACATAAGAAATTGCCTAATATTGTAAGTTGTTGAGTTGGGAGAAACTTTATAAACTTTGTGAAACGTCTACAAATTCTTTATTTTCAGGGCCTTCTTGTAAATTCATCCAATGATATGCATAAAGATATTTCCTTATTTGTTGAAAGAAACATTGTGTCTAATTGTCTCAATGATGCATGTGTTTTCAGTGGTGCATGTGTTTATTTGCATATAGAGGAGGGAAGTAAAACCAGATCACAAGTGGTCACTTGAGACAGAGACTGTGTTAATGCCAGGTGTGAAGCGATAGATTTAAAGCTCGTCTTGTGATCGGAAAAGATCGAACTGGAATAACATGTGGTGATGCTGATGAGTGTGATGCCTCTCATTTGTCTACATATACCCCACAGCTCACTGAACTTTGGTTGAAGGGGCACCCATTTGCTCAGTTGGTAGAGCGAGCATCCCATGTACAGAGGCTTTGTCCTCGCTGCACAACCCTGGGTTCAAGTACCAACTGGGTGCCCTTTGCTATGTTGCAGGGACTGGTATCCAACTTGTCTGTCTTTTTCTCTCTCTCTCTGATATTTATCTCTGATCCTAATATTTGTTGTTTTAGAGACCCCAAAAGAGCTCTGATCATAACCAGAGCTCTGTTGCGGGTATGTCTTCACAAGCATCTTTCTTCATCAACAAGAGACATGCTGAAAGTAGAAAAGGAATGAAGCCCCAGCCTCACCTCCGGTATACTCTCTTATAGTATTGCTGTATTTTTCTGAGTCTGTGGGTAGGGAGAATAAAGAGGGAGAAAGGAAAGTTGTGTTCAGACAGATGTTGGCAGGAAAATATCCCAGTATGTTATGATCCCAGTTTCCGCTTGTTCCTCGTCCTGTCTTTAGTGCGTCTGTATATATTCTGTGTCCTCCCTCTTGTCTTTGTCACTTTGTTTTGTGATGTCCCTCCTGATGTACTCCATGTTTTGTGATTTCTCCATGTTGTTTAGTTCCATGATGTTTCCCTCTCAGTCCATCTTGGTCTGCCTTTCCCGTGTTGCCACCCGGCATTCTGCTCCAATGTCCCTCCAGTCTTGCCCTGGTATGTTTCTGGTTTTTTCTTATTTTTCATTAATTTGTATTTTGTCTTTGTTTTGCTTTGTTTAGCTTTTTGCTACTTTGGTTTTTTAGCTGTCAAAGTAAAACTGGTGGATGCGCTCAGGCCTTTTTTTGATTTTGAGAGGGCACTGATTGATAGGCCCGCGTTGAGGGAGGTACCGGGCACCGCAGGACTAAGAACAGAAAGTCACGGCAGTGACTACCATGTTGCTGTTCATGTGTTAATGTTGCTGCCTGTTAGTCTCTCGCCAGCCCCGGTGCTGGGTAGCTGTCAGCCAGCTAGCCTCCTGTTAGCGCCTGGGTCTGCTAGTTCCCAGGTGTTAAGGCCAAGAAGGAGGAGTTCCCGAACACGTGGTCTAGCCGACACCTACCAGTGGCTCCCAGTCAGCACCCTGAGTGACACCGATTCCTGTCCCTCAGTCGGAGGCCCGGCCGAGTCCTGCGAGTGGTTCTCCATCAGCTTCCAGGCTGACAGCTGCCAGTGGTCCTCCATCAGCTCCCAGGTCTCAGCCCCCACCGCCGGCCTCCAGAGGGCTTCAGACTTCGCCCCCATTGCCAGCTTCCAGTGGGTACCAGCCTACGCACTCGTGGCCGGCCTCCTGAGGGCCTCCGCCGTCACCAGCAGCCTCCACAGGGTTTCCGCCGTCGCCAACGGCCCCCAGAGGAGGGTTTAAAATATGTCAATATCATGACTGATGGTATTGTTGAGCTAGCAAACTAATCTGTTTGCATTTTGTACTGTTAACAGACAAATATTCACCATGTGACTTGTCATTATATTGTTGTCTAATAAGCCAAACAGGCTCAACAGGTTCAACAATGTTGTTGACAATGTATTTTCTCTATTAAGAAGAGTGTTTAAATACATATGTTTCATTTAGATTTGACCATTGAAAGCTGTGTTTTTGGCAGTGAACTGTGCCTTCTTCAATTTAAGATTTTTCTCCAGCCAGATTCTCTGAACAGAGCTAGTGATAGTCTTTTGCTCGTTGACAGACTCACACAATGAAATTCTTAGTTTGCTGTCCACAGAAAGCCAATAATGTCATAAAAAAATGTATACAACCGAAATATAAAATATACAAAGTAAAGCACTTTTAAAGCACTTTTACATGGGATAAGTAATAAATAAGAAAAAGCATCAACAATTATAATGATCATGATAATGATAATGATAATAATAATGATGATGTCACCTTCTGTTTGGGTTAACCTCTGTACAAATCAGCCACAGCTTACCAGTCGGTAGGTACAGCAGTATACATTACGTTTCTTCACAAACACAATTCTTCTTTACTATTGTGATCATCAAAATGCTTTCATTAGCTCTATTTTGCCCCTCTGAGGACTCGTACACACTGACCATGGAGTGACACTCTCACACCAATTCCAAATTTGGTGAAAATGCAGCCTAAGTGTGCACACTGAGTATGTTCACTAGAAAATTGTTATGGTGTAAGCTGGGCAACACATTGTCATTTGTTTTAGTGTAATTGTCTGGGCTATATTCCTGGTATCTGTCTTCAGATACATTGTCTGTGCCACTTTCTCAGCAACAAAGCCAGTACAGTGCAAGACGCTTTTAACTGTGAGTGACATTAAAAAATGAGCAATATTTAGAAAACCAGTTGTACTACCACTGACTTTACAGCAACTGGAATGTCAGAGGGGTTGTGGTTGAGGCGGGTCATGGGGGTAGTGAGATTGCTGAGATGACTCGAGAAACATCAGGCCATTATCGTCATGCTTTAATGCAGAGCTTAACATTCAACACATCAATTTTAGTCCGCCACGGCCTGAGATTCATTTGGAATTCAGTTACAGTTTCATATAACGGCAGTAAGATTAGAGAGGTGAGATGGGAGAAATAAGAGAGAAAGAGGGTGTAAAAGCAGAGGCCTTCAAGGCGAGGCAGCAATGGCGGTAATGGCTGTATCTTTTGCCTCACACCCAGGGCACATCATCAGCCACAGCACATTAGAATAAGGAATCAGTTTCTTTTGTGTTTTCAACCAGAGTTGAGTTCAGCTCAGAGGTCAGATATGTATCTGAAAAGGGAGGGAGAACTCAGTAAAGGGCCAACACACACTGCTTCCAAATGCACTGTAATCATCTGTTCATTCCTGCTAGCTGAACTGTCCGTAAAAAGTAATGGACAGGTGAGCGATTTAAAAAAAGCTGGTAAACATAAACTGACTTTATGTGCGTTTCCTCCCCACTACAGCCTGCTACACTGTCCCTCTGAGCTGACTGTGTCAAGTCATCCTGTTCTCGATTTAACTCACAACTTCAGGCTGCAGCTGGACACTCATTTGTCCTAGAACAATTTTCACTGATTTGGGGAGTGGCTGTTTAGATAACTTGTCTTGTTGTTTGAGATTATATTTACTGTTTGTCAACTGTATGCAATGGTATATACTTTGAATCTTGGTAGCCAAAGGGTTCAGTGAGCAGAGCTGATTAGTTTATCTCCTGTTACTAAGTTGTATCTTAGGTCCGTCCTATTAACTGGAGTAGTGAACAACTTTTCCATTACATAAGGACCTGATGGGATTTTAATGATTGTTTTCAACTATTAGTAAAACTCACAAGTGTTGCCAGGGAAACAGAGTTACTGCTTGTGAAAAACATTCAAAATATGAATGTCATCAAAATATATGCAAATGACTGTTTGTGTGACCATGGTATGTGGCCATTCAGGCCTCCACATCGTTATTCCTGTTGACGGACACCTTGTCAGGAATTACCCCTCACTTATTTGTATAGCACCTTTCAAAACATATTTACAAAGTGTTTTACAGGACTGATCAAACAGAATCCAATAAAACGACAATTAATGAAAGTATTTATATGTCATTATAAGAGGAATATTACATCATAAAACATTAAGAAATTCATCAGGCAATTGCTCTAGTCTATTCAGATTGGACCTCATGCAACTGGACCCCTTTAAGCCTTTATCTGTCACACTGCTATCGGCTGGAGAGGAACAGCAATTTGTATTTTTATGTATGCAAGTAATCAAAGAAAGAACAAAAAATGTAAACTTGAATTTTGAACATATAGATGGACTGACCCCTGAGTTACAAAACAAGGCAATGATTCTGAGGAATATCTGCAATTGCCAATAGCAACATTAAAAATCCTATCATTGAGATAATAATAAAAACAATCTAATTCAGTGTCAGAGATGTAAATGTGTTTTTTAAGACACTCCATTAAGTCATATTATCTGCCTTAAACAAAGCACTGAATGCTTTTTTTGTGTGCCAACTACCATCAGACTGCATCAACAGTAGTCCACAGACCATGACATCACTTGGCCCATTCTGCTTTGCCCCACAAACCAAATAAATAAAATGGATGGATTGTCAACAACTGTTCTGCACTAATCGATGTAAATTAAGCCAGTGACCCAACCTTTGTAACACACAAACCCTTTTGACTGTATAAAAGCAGTGTTCAAACAGTTTTATGAGGAAGGAAGTATTCACCATATTGTTAGACTTTAAAGTTACTCTCAATTAGAATAAATCTCCACAGCTCACCTTAAAGTATAACAGCACTTGCGCTAAGGCGTACTGAAGAATCAAAGTTTGTGAAAAGTGTCTTACTATACATTTGTTCATTTCATGTGTGCAATATGTAACTGTGTGGAAGTTACGTCTGCATTGTGTTCAGTTACAGCACAACGACACAGAAGACAATCCTGGGTCTCTGGTTGTCGTTTACTCAACAGCTGTTGTTAAATTCTCACTTCAATGAACATTTACAGGCTTAGCGCGACTCATAGGTAATACCTCCAGCCATGTTAGTAAAAAGTGTGACTGGACCACACACACGTACCTGCATCCTCACTCTGAACCTGTTTACACAAACACACACTCAAAACACAAACCAAAAATGAAACCTATGAGGGAGAGAGGAGTGTCTTGGTGAGACCCTTAGGATGTCTTTATATTAAACTGCTTAAAATAGATTATTAGAAAATTTTGCAGATTAAGATGTTAGTTTTTTTTGATAGTGTGAACCAAAGCTTGAAAAACAGCATTTGAATCTGTGGGACAGTCTCAACCTTACACATAGCCTTGGTGGCCATCTCTTTTAGTTGACACACTTCTGAAATACACCTGATGATGCAATAAGTTCATATTTGTTGGCTGTCAGACTGAGAGTCTATGTCCCTGGCTCTTGGGGAAAGCCCCTTGAGCCACTTACTGCATAGTATCCATGATTTTATTCATTTAGTGTGGTTTCTCTTTATTTTTCTCCTCTGCCTCTTCCCCAGTGACATCTGCAGTCTTTTTGTCAGATATGTTCTTGATTAGAAGTGGCTATGTGAGCAAGAGTGATTTGAGCATATGAACATATGAGCCAGTTGCCCATCGGCTTTAATTTTTTTGGCCGGTGTGAAGCGATGCAACTGTCAGCTTTTGCTGCCACTAGTTCTTTGATGTCGATTTGGTGCATCTGGACCCTTAGATGTCAGCCATAGACTGTGTAGCCTACGTTAGGGACGGCATTCACAGCATATACACTGCCAACTGGTGACCGTCCCAATTCACAGATTTTTCTGTGTGGTGTTCATATTAGATGACATGGGGTAGGTCTATCAATGGGTCTGCAAGGCTCATCTGTGGAGAAGTCTGTTTTTTGTTGTAATTGTTGCAGTACTTCATAACTCATAGTGGCATATTAGTTGGGATATGGGATATGAACATGTATAGGATAAACAAAGCCTCTGTTGTACACATCACATTTCTGCAAGATTTTTTGGTGAACACCCAGATTTGGTCTCCCTTTTAGCACAGGTTCTCCAGTAAGGGGTTCTGCAGTATATAAAGTAAAAGTATTTACACTACAGACCAACCCTTGTGTAAACTGTTGTTTCAAAGTCAGTGGCAGCAGGTACGTGTGTAATTGAATTTCCTGGTTTAATCTGACTGTATCAGCTTTTGGTGAAAACACAGAGCCACCTTATTAGTTCCAGCTGACAGCATGCCTGCCTCTTATATTATCACATACGATTAGCAGAAGCACTCTGTGGAACTTGACAGGGGCAAAACAGTAATATTGATGTGCACACCATGTTCAGTTAAATGTGCTTACAGTTCAATAAATTAAGAACATTTGATCTTGTACTATCCACTGGGAGAGAAAAATTAACATTTCCAATAAGAGTGAGGTCTTTTTACAGAGAGAATCCTCCTGAAAAGGTCATTTGACAATCAAGCCACATGTTTAAGACTTTAGCCGGCAGGCTTGGAGTACTCAGTTGAAGACAGCTGGCTGTCAAACAGTGTAATGACTGCTGCTCTGACAGCTGTGTGAGGATGATTAATACTTTTGTGAATTACTCCATTTGATAGAAATTATGGCTGTCTAGTCATTAATTATACTACACATTCCAGTAATACATATCTAGTTACACATGTAGAAAGGCTCAACATGCACTGAATTACAGAGCAGCCAGCTTGATCATCCTGAACTGGAAGTTAATAGTCACTGGAAATTTCCACTAAACTCCCAAAGGCTGTAACTGCAGCTATGTGTGAACCCTTTGTAGGTTAATGTAGGGTTCATTGAGAGTCGAGGCCAAGTTTCCTGCCACATCACAGCCCTTCATCCATTAGTAAAGAGCAGTAGACTGGTGCCGTCAACAGCAGTGAATAATTCATTCACCTTTGCAGTGCTCATAACTTTTAAAAAGGCCAGCATCAGCAGTCCCACTTCAAATGCAGAAACAAGCTTCTGACTTCAATTAGAACCAATCGAAAATCAGTAGGAAAGGCTTGTTTCCTCTGATGCTGTTCTCTGTGAGGCATTCAAAGCTGAGCAATAAAAAGCAACGTGTGAATATCATGCAGGAGAACTGGTGAAGACATATTTACAGGAGTTAGATTAAATTCTCCTATATGCCTTTGTTTTATTGCAGGTATTTGCAATTTTATCAATCTGACTTGTCAATCCAATCCCATTATTCCTCATGTCTTTGCAGAAGCAGGATATTAACATAGAAGCAATAAATCCACATTGAGTTCAGTGCTAAAGGGGAAAGTCGTCCTCTCTGAGGGATTGGGAAGAAAACAACAAATCCCATGAGCCCAAATCAATTAAATCATCTCTCAATTCATTAAATCCCTATTTTGCCTGTGGTACTTGGTTCCAGACCTATTGGTTCCTACTGCAGAGGTAAATCTTATAAATCAGCACCAAGATAAATAGTTTCATGATCATAAAAGTCTATGAAAGGAGGCAGGAGGATAGCCAGATAGCAAAAGACATTAATTCAATGTTGGATTTTGGTCAGATTGGTTACTTTTGGTTGAGGTTGAAAAATCTATGTTGATTCAATGTTTAATTACAGTTAGCATTTCAACGTTTGAAAAACTGTTGTTAAATCAGTGTAGTATAGATAATGATTTTTCAATGTTGAAATGCACTACAATGAATCAACATTGTTTCAATGGTGCTGATTGGGTGTGGGGAGGAGAGGGGGAACAGGGGGGCTCACGAGACCAGCGAGTTCTCATGGGACTTCAGCTCAAACTGATAGCATCTGGGTGACATATGTCAATTTACCTTTTAAAAGTACATGCTACATTTATTTATCATTTTATGACACCAGTGTTGGAAAAGAACCCTGAGTCTGAGTCCCTTTATGCTAACTTCACAGAAACAACAAAAACAATTAAAGCTGCAAGCAGCAATGAACGGGCCCTCGCTCCATGCACGTCGGGCTTTGTTGTCATCAGAGGTTGTGCACCCAGATGTCTGCTCACCTGTTAATTGCATGTCATGTTGTAGTGTTTGCTGTGTAGGAAACAAGCAGTAAATGTCATGTAAATTGGATGATGTTTGTGTGACTTCCTGTGTCCAGTCGGTGGCGCTACAGATATGACACAGTTTTGATTCCGGGGAACACGTCCCATGGTGTAGATGGGAAATTGCATGTTGAAGTTGTGAGGACTTCCTGCTTCATGGCGAAGAACCAAAATGGAGCACACCACCATGCCCACCAGGTATGACATAGGCGAAGGTTTTTAATAACTTTTCATCTTCAATGTCTAAAGGATGATACTGACTGAATGTGAAGTCTGTGGCGCTAAATCTGTAGGAGGCATTTGTTAAAGTATGTGGCATGAAAATTAGTCACAATGGGCGGCGAAAATCAAAATGACCGAATTCCTGTTTGACTGAGGGTATGGGTCCAAATGTGTTTTCTGTGCATCTTGTCATCATACATATGTCATGATTTTGGTCCAGTTTGTTATTTGGTTTGGCTGTAGCAGGCTGACGGAAAAAAATCTAATCCATTAAATTTTAATGTTGATCTAAATCAAAGGGTGGACACTATTAGTTACTTTCGTTAACAGAGATGGGGCATTTGGTCTCAGTGGAATATGCCATATATCTTGTAAATGGAAGTAAAGGTCAATAGTGACAAAATATAGCTGAGTGTAGAACTATGATGACAACTTTACAATACACTTCCACAGGTACCAGTAATCCTCTGGGGTAGACTCTGCATGTAGTTGCCATGTTCAGGATACTTCAGTCTAAGCATTTAGTAAATTCATTCAAATAATAAAACATGTTTTCTGGTTTTCACAGATGTATGTTAAGTATGTAAATATTTCCAACAGCTAAGATGATAAGGCGTCAACTAGGCACAACCATACTTAATATTTACATAATTCTAATTGATTAGAAAATATATCCACTAATACAGAATATACCTTGGCAGAGGTCTGTGCCATCCAACTGCCCTACTAGTTCTAGGATGCACTTATTGTTGGTTTTGGTCTATACATGGAATTTGTTGAAAGGAGTTTGTAGAGTTTGTTTTGGTTTTTGGTTTTTACCCTCTGCCCCTTGCTGTTCTTGCTGATATCTGTGTGAACTTTTTCCTGAATTGCTTAGCCATGTGAGAAAAAAGAACTAAGAGCATTTGAAGACTCCCTCCGTGTGCCACCCAGTTGTCCTCTGAAAACAAGAGGTCATGTCATTATTTCCTCCCTATAGGATGGGAAGCATCCAGATGAGCGCCCTAATCAGAACATGGACTCCCTGGCTCAATCATCCCTGTCAGGGGCAATAATTACTCTACCGTCATCTTAATTAAAACTTGGCCTAGTAATTAAGAGTCATTGTTTACCTTGCAGGGGCAGCATTGATATGCATGTCATCACTCACTATTCCTGGCTGTCATTGCCCTTCCTCTGCTTCAGGCTATGAGCCAGCCACTCTGCTCTTCTTTTATTGATGTCTTTTTTCCTGTCAGAAAGGCACTGTGGGCTTGAGGGGAACCTCCACCATCACCCAATTATCCCATGTTTGCTGATTGTCCCAGAATGGATGGCGGTGGAATGCTTTGATGTCTGGAACACCTTCCCAGGAGGTAAGATAGTGGCGGAAGAGGAGTATAGAGGGAATGAAAGGCAAATAGGGGTCAGGGATGCAGATGGAAGGAGGGACAGGGGGAAGGGTGCTGCGGAAAGGTTGAGTACATGTGGAGGAAATGAGTGGATGATAATAGTTGAACTGTTCTCATCATCTTTTCTGGTGCAGGTTATTTAGAGAGGCCTGGGCAGAGGACTTGTTGAGAAAACGCAATGCTTACTAGCTGCAACCTTAGTGGATGTATGTCTTGTGGAGTTCGAAGGGAAAGCGTTTCTGCTCGAGTTCTCTATGGTTTGTATTGGAACAATTTGTATAAACATAATTCATTCTTGCTTTAAGATGAATAGTCATTCACATGTGACTACAGAGGCCAACAATTTTGCAGAGTCGCGCTGTTACTTTTCACAATGGCTATAACATTTGGAGAGTGAGAGGACACTTTATAGTGGAAACATCAGTGCCAGTGGCGTTCAGGGGGCACAAGTTTTCTAGGGGACACAGTGTTAATGAGAGTGTCATACTGTCTTAGAATCTTCTAGGTGTGTTTCAGTTATTTCCTATTTTATTTTGATGTTCTGTCCTGATGCGTCCTGTTTTGCTTTTCATTTCCTACGTATGTCCTTTTCCTGCCTTTTTTCTGTGTTATCTGTGTCCCATTGGTTAATCCGCCCCTGTGTATTTAATCCTGGTCTACCCTCTCCCTTTTCAGTGTGCTTGTCGTTTGTGTTCCTGTCTGTTTTAAACTTCTATTTTTGGTGTCTATTGTTCTTGGTTTTTACCCTGCCTGCTCCTGTTTTGCTTTGCTGTCAGTTTTTTTTCGCTTGTACTTTTACATTTAATGGCCTTAATTTATCTTGCCCTTCGGCTCCCTGTTTTGTGTAACCCACACGTTCCACTGTGCAAAGTGTTTTAATTCACTAGTTTAAAACCACTTAATGAACGCCCCCATTTTGAGGTTTTGAGGTCTTTGTCCAAAACGACATACCGAAATTAAAAGCATGACAGCTCCCACATAGATTAAGGCCCCGTCCAGACGACAACGCCGTTTTTCAAAAACGCACACGTATTGCATCGTTTTGGCAGACCATCCATACGGCTCCTGAAAACGCAGCGCCTGAAAACGCACTTTTTTGAAAACGGGTCTCAGGGTGGAGAAATCCGAAAACGCAGCCCTCCCGTTTTCATGTGGACGGCGAATCCGCATAC
>CAEMYA010000127.1:1322299-1386237 GCA_903131615.1 Diplodus sargus
CCTCACAAACGATTCTGGTTTCCTTGCACTCGCCATTTTCATCTTCTTCTTGTTGTGTGCGGTTTCTCCGTCTACTGTCTGTTTGTTTACAGCGCGCAAGCTTAATGCGCATGCTCCGTGTCTTCTTCTCCGTTTTTGGTGAAGGGCAAGCGCCACCTATAGGCCTGGAATATGAACTACAGCGTTTTCAGTCGTCAGTGGAGCCGTGTGGACGCAAATATTCTTAAAACGATGACGAGGAAGACGGAGAAAAAAAAGATCGTTTTCGACCGTCTGGACGGGGCCTAAGACTCAAGGATGTGCTTGGTACCATTGGAAAGGTAACACCCTCAAGTTGTTTCTAGAAGTGCAAGTGTGATTCTATGACATACTGACACAGAGTTACAGAGGTTGGAACACAGGTTTTGGTTACCGTCCAATTCAAATGTCAATAAACTGACTAAGATATAAGGGCTCAGGTATGTCTATGGACATAGCAGACACAATTAGGCCATAGCCACAGGTCTCAGCTTGCTGCACTCAATTTGAAGTCAAAAGACTAGACTTCTTGCTTGTTCGACACTTGTAGCTAGTTTCTGGTAAAATGACATGAATATTCCCGTTCTATGGACTCTTAGCGAACTATGAAAAAAAAATTGTGGCATGACGTGTAGCTGTGGAAAAAGGGAACACTCCGAAGGTATGTAGGCATTCTTGCTTCTTGCGGTAGAGGGCTCTTTCTAATGTTGTGTCATGGTGAGTTTAGAAGGCTATTACATGGTCTGGAAAAAACTTTTTTGGGCTTAAAATAATCACGACAGTCTCAGCTTTCCAACAGTCAGTATATATTGTTAAGATCAGATGCTTAAAACTATTAGCAAAAAAACTATTCGTTTTTACAAAGGGTGTTCGTTTAGTCAAGGGTGTTCCTATGTTGGAACGGTGTTCCTTAAGACAAACCTTCTCCTATAGGAATTATGTTTATATTCAACTAATTTTTAACAGTGAAGGCGTTTTGGAGGAAACATTATGCCAGCCGCATTACAGTTCGTAGTAACATAAGGAAATTATCTTAACGTATTAAGATATGTATATTTGACGTATAGCAAGAATGCTGATACTGAACATTGCAGTAAAATCACAAAAGTATTTTATTTATTTTAGACAATATGCAATCATACTAATAACAGCTTTATTGAAGTTTTGTGGTTATTTTTAAGGGACACAGAAAATGTTTAAGGTTTGAGAAAGATCTTAAGTTGCACTCGGAACACCGAAAAATATGACTGCTGTTACGTAAAAGTGAAATGTCACTGTCATGAAATGAAACAGTCATCCGCATCGGGGCAAGATGCATAGCCTGAGTTGGCTGACATATACAGAGATAACATCACAGCACTAAGGCAGTTCACATAGTTAATAATTGCTGTTTACTTCTTCATCACATTTTAATTCATGTCATGTTTGCTTTGTGAAACTTGCAGTAGATACAAGTCTTTGAGACTATGTCTTACAGTTGGAGCCGAGTCTTCCTCTCTTTTTTTTAAAGTGAAACTCTCGCCAAAATGCAACCTAGGCTTTTTTTGTGAATGTATATGAGTCAAACATCTCTCTATAAAAGAAAGGAATCTCTGTCTCTGTCACAGTGAAATGCGCATTAGAACCAGTCACTGCAGAGCCTAGGACTACGAAACACATTAAGAAACAAGTTGATGTATACCTGCGGCAGCGTGAGCTAGACCGGGAGTTAGACGGCGGTTCGGTCCCGTTCTGTTCTGTGCATCTAAACTGACTGTTGTGGATTAATGAGACCAAACGAGACCGGACCGTGTCTGTTCGGGTCTGAGGAGAGCGGATTTATACCTGCAGCGGCGCGAGCTGGGCCGGGAGTTAGCCGGCGGTTCGGTCCCGTTCTGTTCTGTGCATCTAAACTGACTGTTGTGGATTAATGTGACTAAACAAGTCCGGGCCGGTCTGTTTGGGTCTAAGGAGATGCGGAGACGCGCGGAAAAACAAAGTGGAATCAGAATCTGTGGTTTTAAAGGGTAAATAATGTCCGCCACGCTTTTTCGTGAACATTGCCGTCACGTTTGCTTTGTGTTTGGTGCAGAAGAAACGTTAAAAATGGGCTTTTGTCATGAAAGTGTTCAAGCAGCAAGTTTGGTTGTAGAGCATAGGGAAGTTGTGGGAGGGACGTCAGCGGATGATTGACAGGCAACGACGGCCGGTGTACTGACAGCGATATTGACATTTAGCGTGCTTGGAGTGTATAGTAGTGTGTCATGTAGTGTTTGGTGTCGTGTGTTTAGTGTGTAGTGGAGTCGTTTTTTTGTTTAATGAGTCAAAACAGAAGAAGCTGAATTTGGAGCAGGCAGTGCAGCTCTTCATTCAGCTGGAAGGAGCTCAGGCAGACCTGAGCATTGCCTGCATTTAAATGGAAATAGTTACACAGAACTTTGTACATTTTAAAAATGAATGCACATATTTAGCAAACAACAATTTATATTTGCATTATAAGTAATAAAAAATGGTTTGTTAAACATATTTGTGGTTTTCACAGTAAAAAATAACTTTTTCTACTCAGATTTTATGTTTTCTTTTGTGATTTTGGTCTATTGTGTTAATACAATATGTCAAAATGAAAAAAATAACTGTACAGTCACACATGTGAGGTTGTGCTGAAAATAATCACACCAAGCTAATAGTTTTTAAGGTGAAATATAATGGCAAAATCAAAAATAGTCAAAAACGAACAATTATACCCTGGAATATCGGATTTCATAACAAACCTAAATATCCCCGACGTTCCACCTTCAAACAGCCTCATTTGGCCATCAGTGAAAATGCTTCTTAACCTCCCACTTTTCTATAGGAACACATATTTCCTACGGGCACTGCACTAGTTCATGTAAAAGCATAATTACAATGAAAGAGACGCTTTTAAGATTGACTGTATTTTCGTTTTCAGCTCAAACTCATTTTCATTGTGAGTGCATGGGGCAATTTTATGCTAGCCTTAAAATCACTATTTTTAAAACACTAAGAAGGCTCAACACAACATGAAACTTTGCTCGTAGTATCACCAGGGTCTCTACTCACACAAGGATTGAGGACATTGTTTGTGTACACAGAGTTTACAAAAAAGAGAGTTTTTGAACAACTAGTATCACCAGGGTCTCTACACATAGCTCAACTGAACTACATACACTCTATCCAGACGTGTCGATCCAGAGTACGTCTGGGTTGCCATTACGATGGCTAGAGGAAGAAGCTACCGCTAACGTGAGTTGTTCAAAAACTTTCTTTTTCGTAAACTCTGTGTACACAAACAACGTTCTTAATGCTCGTGTTCATGTGTAGAGACCCTGGTGAAACTACGCGCAAAGTTTCAAGATGTGTCGAGGCTTCTTAGCATTTTAAAAATAGCAATTTTGATGCTAGCGTAAAAGTGCTCCATGCAATTTCATTGAAAATGAGTTTGTGCTGAAAATGAGAATACGGTCAATCTTAAAAGTGTTTCTTTCGTCCTAATTATGCTTTTACATGCAGGTTTGACTCATATACATTCACAAAAAAAGCCTAGGTTTAACTAAAACCTGTATGCTTTGTTTCTGTTTATTCCAGCAACGAAATCATTGTGCACCACAGTAAAAGAGCCTAAATTCAACTGATGACTGATGTGTGTTCTCTGACCAGAGCCCTGTAGTTGCCAATTTCTCCACACACTAGTTTTAGAGGTCTAATCCTCAACAGCAACATATATTCAGTGTCCGGAACATCAAGCTGTAACCCACTGCTGCCATCTGTTCACCGCGTCTTCCCAAAAATTATCACCATGGTGGGGGGCAAACTGAGCCGCTTCTCCCAATGAAGAAGATGAACTGACTCCATGAAATTGTTTAAGGTACGAGTCACCAGGCCGACCCAGCTAGTTGTCATGTTCCCGCTTCTCCCAGACGGGGCTCTAGATTCAGGACCGGATTTTTTCAGGTTGATGGGCCACACAATGACAACCTGCCCTTGATGAGGCCCTTGCTGCCATCCTAAGTCCTGGCTCAGTTGGCTCCTAAGCAGTGATGCCAGTAACACGTTACTCTCATCTGACCACTTTTTTCAGTAACGAGTAATCTAACACGTTAATATTTCCAAACCAATAATCAGATAAAAGTTACTTATTCAAGTCGCTGTGCATCACTATAATTGCATATTTTTGCTTCCTTCTTCTTGCATTTCGGGGAGTGTTGTCACGTACGCAACAAGTCACGTTTTCAGCAGGAGGACAACTTAGGTGTTACACCACGCAGCTACACAAAAACAACAATGGAGGGAAGAGATGCATGTTTTCTAGCTGGAAATACAGTCGTTATTTTGAGTTTGTGTCAGCTAAAGATGAGAATATTAAGGTTTGTTGCACACTCGAAAAAGTACTATCAAGCTTCAAAAACATGACATCAAATTTGAAGTCGCAGCACAGTTTATGGAGCAAGTCCCAGCAGGTGGTGTTAAGCAGAAAACTGCTAGCAAAGCCACAGCCTTGACTTCTGTAGGAGGTCCCCACCGCCCAAACAACAAAAGCTGGACTTCAGTGCAAAACAAGTAAGTGGGGGAGAGTTGGTCGCTGGCATATTGTAAAATATATTATATATATATATATATATATATATATATATATATGAATGGTTATGTTGAGGCGGGGCGCACCTGCTGAATGTAAGTATTAAAGTAACTTGTAATCTAACTTAGTTACTTTTAAAAACAAGTAATCAGTAAAGTAACTAAGTTTCTTTTTAAAGGAGAATCAGTAATCACTAATCGGACAATTTTTTCAAGGCAACTGTGGCAACACTGCTCCTAAGCAAGCGAGAAGATGCTATGACCAGCACAGATTTTGCACATGCTGGGATGTTTTGACAAAATATGATTGTCCAGCTATAACATGCACATTTCCAGTGTACATTTGTGTGTTTGATTGGAGGGAGGATCAACTCAGTACTGTAGAGGGCTCTGCCTGCTAATAGGAAACCGTTACCATATAATTTTGCTGCGCCCTGCTAATCTAGTAATGTTACTCAGTGAATACAATTTTGTGTTTTGTGGGTGGGTGTACAGTCGGATGCATGTGTTTATCCTCAGATGTAAATGACATGTCGAATAATGTAAATAATCAAGAGTTACGCTGATCCCAGCAATATGAACTAAGATGAAATGTATATGTAATTTGTATTGTACAAGTATAATGCCCACCCTTGAATGCATGTTGAAAAGAAAGTGGATCAGAACTGCTACTTCTATGAGTTTGCTTAGCACAGAGGATGAGCTGATGGGCCTGCTTTTAGACAATGGTAATGTGTATCTCTTGCTCTGGCACAACGAACAAACAACTTGCAACACCTTTTGTGTTTTAATCACCTGTGCTCAAATAGTCATCGGAACCATCACAACTTGATAAGAAGAATCTGAGAAGTAAAAACCTGATGGGAGTTTCTGCCATTAGCCCAACTGTTATGATTGCTGCTCTAATTAACACAGTTTAGGCTGGAGGGAACAGCCAGTCCTGGTATTTCCTGGTCACAGGCTCATCTACTAAATGTTCTGGCTTTGTGAGTGAGGTGATATCGAGTCATCACCTTGTCTTTACTTGCTCCACTCTGTGACTGGAGCGAACTTTAAGCTTCCAGGCTTGATGACAGCAGAAGATATTTGGTGTCCAGTAATGGGAACAAACTAAGAGGAATCTGGCACCAGCTCCTGGAGCACGGAATAAATCTGGCGGTCTGTTCGGGGCCTGGGATGGAGTGAGTGTTTGTGTGAGTTTTCCTTTTCTCTGCTCAGTAACGAGGACATGGCAGCCTCCAAGGGACCAATTTTCTTCAGTTCTGTGGGCCATGTCGTGTTTTTGTGTTTAGTTGAAGAGGATGAGGAGAAAGAGGAAGAGGAGGTGATATTAGAGTAATTGGTGTACATGTTAACACCAAGACACCTGCCACTATTTTATGTCTGCCACACTACCTCAAAGATCACTTTTGTTGTGTTACTCCTGTGAGAAATTTGTTCACCTAAAGCTGAACAGAAAGAAGGCTATCTCCAGAGGACGATGAGTTTAAGGATAATAAGAGAAAATCATGTAGTGACTGTACTCAGCTCCCACAATGTGGACTGCACCATATTTCACATTCAAACATAACCTCCCTCCAAAAACTTTATGTTTTTCTGCCCTTTGACTCTTCCAGAGTTGCACATCACTCCCAACCCTCACCTTGTAGGTGAGCTGCAACAGAGAAGGTCTCATTATGGAAGTCCACCAAGCGAGCAGATGTAACCCCAAGCCAGACAACTCATTCACCCTTCATTACTGCAGGTGCTTCTGGATGCAGTGGGGAGGAGGGGCGATGTTAGGTGCCAGTGGGGCTTCACAAACATGATGTGACCAGCAAGCGTGAGAGCTCCATCCTTGTTTCCACATACTGAGGTAAAGTGTAGCTACAGCACCCCGCTGATGCTGTGTCAGTTGCCCACTGCACAAAGCACTTTTCCCAGTAATATAGAAGTGGAATACAGTGCTCAGTAATTATACTGAAATTACTCTGGCCTGCTGTCGGAACACAAGAATCTATTTATTTATGGCTAAAATCAAAAACACGACTCTGTTGAATATAAAAATTTACCTTACATAGAGAATGGTGTCTATGTAAGGTAAATTTTGATAATCAGCAGAGTCGTGTTTTTGATTTTTGATTGCTGTCGGAACATAAGTCAAGTCAAGTCAACTTTATTTATAAAGCACATTTCATACGGCATGCGTAGACTCAATGTGCTTCAAGATAAAAGCATAACAATTTGAAAGATCAGTCAAGAACAAAAACATGTATGAACATTAAAACAATAAATACATTCTTTAAAACTAGCTAAAAGCTAGTTTTGAGATTGCTTTTAAAAGATGACACAGTAGTAGCAGACCTTAGTTCATGTGGTAGAGAGTTCCAGAGAGTAGGACCATAATGACTGAAGGCACCATAAGCTGATTTAGAATGTATCCTAGATTAATGAGACCTTTATTTGATGACCTAGGGGATCTGTCTGGTGTGTATTCAGTGAGCATGTCAGCAATGTACGGGGGAGCTAGACCATTAATGGATTTAAAAACAATTAGAAGTATTTTAAAATCAAATATTTGTTTAACTGGGAGCCAGGGAAGAGAAATTAAAATAGGAGTGATGTGCTCAAACCTATTGTTTTTTGTCAATATTCTGGCTGCAGCATTCTGAATAAGCTGGAGTTTATTTAAGACCTGTTTTGACAGTCCAGCAAAAAGTGCATTACAGTAGTCAAGTCTATTAGAAATAAAAGCATGAACCAGTTTTTCAGCATCTGATTGTGACAGGAAGGGTCTAACTTTAGAAATAATCCTTAGATGATAAAAGGCAGTCTTGGAGATATTAGATATGTGCTTATGAAAGCTAAGATCAGGATCTAGAATCACACCTAAGTTATTTACAGGTTCACTAGGTTTTACGGCCAGGGGGATTAATAAAGGGTAAATCTGGAGCCTCAAAGCCTTAGGACCCACTAAAAGGATCTCTGTTTTGTTCTCATTTAGTTGTAAAACATTTTCAGCCATCCATTGTTTGATATCAGTACTGCATTGGATGAGTTCATTTACTGGGCTATGGTCTTTTGCAGGGACAGATATGTATAACTGTGTGTCATCAGCATAGGAATGATATGAAATATTGTATTGCTGAATGATAGAACCAAGCGGGAGCATGTACAAATTAAACAGTAGTGGACCAAAAATTGACCCTTGAGGGACTCCTCTACACATAGCTCAACTGAACCACATACACTCGACCCAGACATGTCAATTCTGAGTACATCTGGACTGCCATGATGAGGGCTAGAGGAAGAAGCTACTGCCAATGTGAGTTGTTCAAAAACTCTCTTTTTAGTAAACTCTGTGTACACAAACAATGTTCAATCTCAATCCTTGTGTGAGTAGAGACCCTGGTGATACTACGAGCAAAGTTTCATGTTGTGTTGAGCCTTCTTAGTGTTTTAAAAATAGTGATTTTGATGGTAGCGAAAAAGTGCCCCTTGCACTCCCATTGAAAGTAAGTTTGAGCCGAAAACAAAATTATGCTAAATCTTAAAAGTGCCTCTTTCGTTGTAATTATGATTTTGCTTACAATAGCTGTTGTGATAACATCCAAAATGGAATAACGAAAAACTTAGGTACACTTAACTCTTAGGTATCTGTGTTTTTATAAAACCATCCTACAGAGAAAAAAAATCGGAGAACGCAATCTAGGAACAGCGTTCCATTCCACCCCTTGATGGTGGGCTTGTGGGCAGCACACATCTGTACCCGCTGTTTCGGTTAACCCACACACTGACAGAAACGTGATGCATATCATTGAGTAGAGTCCCCTCTTCTCCTATCTGTGCAGTCTGTCTATTTTGTGGTACAGAATTTAGTTGATGTTTGTCAAATGCAACATACATAATACCTACCAATGGAGTGTTTCTATTTATACAAGTACATAAAGCACAGGACCTGAAACTGAGATTTTAATAAGAGGTGATCGCTGATTTTGCATGACAATAATACCACCATAAAATGTACGTTGTACCCAACTCAGAATGAGTAGTCCTTCATGACAAAAATGACAAAATAGCAGCAAAAGAATTGTGTCTGATTACAGATAATGGTAAGAATCCCTCCAACGCTTCCAGGTAGCACAAAATGTGGAGCCTGTATAGCTTTCTCTGTTTTTATCTGACCCCCTTCCCACATCCACAGCTATTAATTTCACAGCTACCTTCTTGATAGTATTGGATACTGCTTGCGGCAACCCAATTGCTTAAACATGACATTATATACAGTTCTAATTAAAGAGAGATTTACTTTAGTTGCGTAGCTTGATCTAAAACTTTTTACTTAGTCGTCATGCCTTAGATATTACAATACTGACTTACAAACTAGTAGCAGTGAGGTAAAAAAACAGAATCATTAATTCAGTCATCATCATTAATTTAATCATCCATGCTCCAATGGTAATTGGAGCTTAAATTAAGAATTTGTGCTATTCACTCAGTCATTTGTGGCTTAGATCTAATAATTTGCGTACCATAAGACGCATAACATGTTTTGCTCATACGGAATTGACATTGAAATAATTGATGGGGGATAAGGTTTCTTGTGACTACAGTATAAAAGGAATATATAATGGAGTTTTTCAATCCTGTTCCTGGCCCCCTGCCATGCATGTTTTAGATTTTCCCTGGTCCCACACACCTGATTCAAATGATCAGCTCGTCATCAAGCCTGATAAGACCCATTCATTTGAATCAGATGTGGGGGGGGGGGGCATCAAAGGGGGAACAAGGCTGAACAATATGGCTATGTAAAGTATAGCAAGTCATTTTTACAATGCTAATAATGATGCGTGATTAGCTTAGTACAGGTAATAAAGAAAAGAAAGTGACGGGGAGAATACTGTCACTGAAGGTGATCAGTAAGCAGCAAACATGATCATCCATGTATTACCATAGCAAGCAACAAGATTAATGAGTGATTAGGAGTCCATTTTAATTCCTACACAGCTGAGTGAGCATGAAAACTCAGTTTACACAGAATGTGGTCAACAGCCAATCAGATCATAGAATGTATTTTTCCTGTCGATGGTTTCCAGTTCTGCATGTTTTTAAAGAAGATAAGGTTATACACAATTGGTGCAGCAGGGATAACACAACAGCTTCCTCCAGTTCTGAAATGACTCCACAGCTGCATTTTCAAACTCTGACAGCAGTTTGCATCTGATCGATGTCGATCTTAGTCACTGTTTTCAGAGATGGTAACAAGAATCTTTTGGACAGTAGGCTAGGATATCATGGAATATCACGACATTTGTCTCCATAAGGAAATATTTTTCACAATATTGGATATCAAACAGTTGTTTGATCCATCACCTGCAGAGGAACTGCTCTGATTGTATTTTAATTTATAATAGTGTTATTTCTCACCTGGTTACTAGCTGCATTTAAAAGATTATACTATTATACTTGTGCTTAGCAATAAACATGTTTACAGCATGGTACAAAAAGTGGTTCAATATCTTACCCAGGATACTTAGACTTTTAGAATTAAAAAGCACAGTATTATGGCTGATCTGTGTGTGTGTGTGTGTGTGTGTGTGTGTGTGTGTGTGTGTGTGTGTGCGAGTGTATAAGGGGTGTCACGGTCTCGATTGGATATCGATCAAAATGACTCAGGATCTCGACCTCTGCAATCAAAGGTGGAATCCAGGATTTAGTCACATCCGGCAGGTTTGCCAAGACGGGAAAAAAAAACACATAGCATGTCCTAGCCTGGCGAGTGGATTCACATCGGATCTGGCATTGCGGCCAATTAAATAAGCTGTCGATTAGACTACGACTGAAGCCACAGTGCAGTGTTAAGTAATGCGTGGTTTGTATTCACTCAGTTTGGGTTTGTGGCCGGTTTAAAACACTATCTGTGGATGCCAACGATCGCTGTAGGACAGGCATGTTAGCCTACTGTGGCAGAGGCATGACTGGAGATCATTAACAGAGCAGAACGGGTCAGTATCAGGACATCTTATTAAGCATGAAATCAGTGTAAGTATTTCCTTGACTGAAATATAAAACAATATATTTTCTTAGCCATGTTAGAACCGTAGCTCATGCTGTTTGTTGCTCCATGTAACCATTAACCCACAACCCATTGGAAGATTGAAGAGTGCAGCATTCAGTTGTTCAGGGTATGAATCAAATCTACCCTGATAGAAAACTGAAAACTTTAGGCCATGTATAGATCTGCTGACTGGTAGGAGGTGTGTTCTTCCCTATTATCTGCTGGTTCTTCTGACTGCTACTCAGATGGTTCATGATGAGTGATCATGTGGAGCAGTGCCACCTCCAACCAGACACCACAGAGGGAAAAGTATATCTCTCAGGCTCCCCCCGACCCTCCCGCCTGGCTCTCTGCCTCCTCCAAAACCTCAGTACCAAATCAGCAGGGTGGAAAATTACGTCTTGTCATTTAATTTTTTTTTTTAAATCTGTGTTTTCACAGTACTAATCTTTCTGCTTTGCTCCACTTAAGTTGAAAGCTCAGCAAAATGAAGCAGGCTGTATCTGTATCAGCAATCTGCGGGGACGATTTTGAGGAGGCACAGAAAGATGAATAATGATCAGCTGCCTTTTTTTGCCTACATGTTCAGGTTTGTTCTTCTGTGGTAACAATAAATTACCTCTACCCAAGGCCTCAAGGTATTTCAGTGAAATGCATCATTATTAAGAAAATAAGAATCTAATTAGCTTCCAATAGGTGGACACTGTGCCACTGAGTTCCCGTCATCTGTTTGATTAATGTAAACACAAGCTTTGTTTAACAAATTACAAATTAATCTGGTCCAACATCACATAAATTGTGTCATTAAGGCTTGAGAGTTGATGTTAGGTATGAGATGGATTCACATGCGATAATAATAATACAAAGACAATAAGCGCAGACAGAGACATCACACAGCAAAATGACAATGTGGCGAACAAAACATTGTCATTCTAAAGACCTTTATAGACCAGGGAGATGACAAATAAATGATGCAAAGATGCAAAATAGTCACCTGGTGTCTATGGCTAAGTACACTTTGATGCGGACAAAGGTAACTGTTGGGCCCTGGGGGAGGTATGCGCTCTAGTGAGTGCCTTTCTAGTTGTGCACGTGACAACACAACAAGTAACAAGTAAAGTTTTCAAGGCCTCACTGGGGGAATTTTTTCATGTGAATAATTTGCACATCAACATTGTTTTGAACTTTTATGTTTTTTCATATACATTTTTCAAATGAGATCAATATTTGTGAGCTGTGATACGTGACTGCTTTCAGCCATCAGAAACCCTTTTAGTTTCAAGTTCTTTATCTCAGGCACCCTTCAGCGTTGCTCAATATGAGTACAATATGAGTAAAAAGAAAATCCTGCACGGAAGACACAGAGACATACAGAAAATATAGGAATTAAATATACCTATATATAAAATTAAATCGAATAAAATGAAATCCAAACTATTACATACAAGAGGTGTGAATCTTCACAATTTGATTAAGATTAAGATGTCTGTGATTTCACTGCAATACAATTTTGGTTGCATCTCAGTGTATGGCATCCTCATCCATCCATCCATCCATCCATCCATTGTCTGTAACTGCTTTATCCCTTTTATGGGGTCGCAGGGGTTTTTGCTGGAGCCAATCCCAGCTGTCTCTGGGCGAGGGCAGGGTACTCCCTGGACAAGTCAGTTCATCACAGGGCCCTCACTGATGCCATGCAAGGTGCCAACTGCACATCAGGAGCAATTTGGGGTTCAGTATCTTGCTCAAAGACACTTCAACATGCAGCTCAGCTCCCAGAGCTGGGATTTGAACCCGTCTACCCACTGAGCTACAGCCGCCCCACTGGCATCCTCATTGATCTATATTACTACACATGGCTACTTTACATCATTGAAATTGCCCCTTTATTCAGAAAATCCTTCCAATAATCTGACTACAGCAGTCTACGAAATAAAATCTGCATCTTTTCAATACATAAACAAAACATTTATCCATCTTACAAAAGCGCAGTAATTTACAATAATATTGTTTTCTCATGGCAGCTTTTAGATAAGGCCTTTATTGACTCTGCAGGTATTGTATGTATAAACTGTACGTATGTATAAACATGAACACGATGTATACAAAGTGCACCATTGCAGCGCAAGTAAACTGACATAGTGATGAGCTTGAGAGCTCAAGAGCTCAGCAGTCTTATGGCCTGTGTGATGAAGCTGTCTGTGAGCCTGGGGTTTCGTCCCTCAGACACAGCAGGCAGGACACTGTGTCTGGGGTGATTGGGGTCTCTGACAACCCAGTTGGCCTTCTCACTGCACTGCTTGGTGTAATGATTTTGGATGGCAGCTTCGTCTCTGGAATGCTTTATGGCTAAGAGGGTTACTTTGCCATACCATTGTCCTTTTGGCTTATACTTTAGTACGACCTGCTGAATGTCACTGGAAAAGACACATTACATTCTAATTAAGTCACTTAGTGCTGCTTACGTAAATATAATTAACTGAAACCAACTGGTCTTATATATTTAGTGGGTCACTCACTCACAACGCTACATTGACAGAGTTGTACAGAGCACAGTGGGGTGTTTTCGACAGCTGTTATTCCAGGCGCAAACATCTGGATTTATCGCTGAACTATTTTTTCATTTTAGGCTAGATTTTGGTTAAACCTATGGAATATTACATGACCTGTAACTTAATGGGACACATATCTGTATGATTCTTATCACTGGTGTGAATCATATTACAGTTTACCAACTTGGTATTTATACATGATTCTTAAATCAGCAGTGTGAGAAAATCAACCACATTTATTGCAGGTATGCAACAGAATGTGAACTTGTGGATGTAAAGTTTTTCACGTTACACTCCCTAACCCCGTCCCCAACCCCCTACTTCAAGCCTTGCTAGATAGAAGCCACACCACTTCTGGATAATCTGGACAATGATGGCCACTGTTTGTGCATGCCTTTCCACAGGACAGTAATTTCCCGGTGCTCCAAACATCCTAGAATTGTTTGATCAGAAATGTTCATTGTAGTCCTCTGAACTCAGTCAGCAGAGGACAGCACAGGTGAAGAAGTGCAGTAAATGCGAAGCACAAGCTAGAGGACATCACTGATTGTCAGTCATCCTCTTTAGTCTCCTGTAGCCTCATTAAAAGGAATGTATTTGATCCAGTCAGACGCTCCCTATCTAGTGTCTGACAGGATCGATCAATTTGTACGAGCGATTGCAGGCTTATAAAAGACACGTATTTAATGAAAATACAAATAGATGTAGATGGAGTAAGGCATTCATTGAAGTGCTGAACAGGGATCAGGAGGGCTTATGATTTCAACCAGGGAGAGTTGGGAAAAGAGGGTTATACTTATTAACCTTTCTGAAATGACTCATGAGCTGAGTCTTTATTGATGACCTGGGTTATGAAGTCACAATGATTTCTCTAGGAAGCTGGAATAAAAGGTTAAACTATTCGCATTAATTGCTCTATGAGGTCGCTTATCGACAGCCCCTTAAGCTTCAGCCAGCACGGTGAGAAGAGCGAAGATAGGAGAAAGAGAGGAGAGGATGAAGGTGGCCAGGCATTTGATGCTGCTGCCAGTTACGAACTAACTGTTTTGTGATAGTGCCAAGCTTTCTAAAGGGCCTATGAATAACTCAGAGGGTAGGCGCTGACGACAGCCATCACAAACCTCAGAGGATTCGGTTTTCCATGAATACAATCACAGGGGGAATTGACATCGGCAAACACAATGCATTTGCACATAAATGTGTAGCTCTTACTGCTGGGGTTCACAGTAAGGCTGCCACTCTTGTCTGACTCACTACATTAAACGTCACACAACATTCATGTATGTACAGTATGCACAAACTATGTTAGATGACACAGAACACTGGCTACATAATAGAAGCTGGGGTATTGAAAGTTGATGCTGAGGATATTTGACAATATCTTTCATCTCTTTAATGTCTAAAGATGAAAGATGGAGAGTGTTCTGGCCTTTATTAAAAAGGTTTTCCCCTCCTCACTTCTGCACTGAAAATGATGACGATATTTGTTGGTTGGTCAGCTGTCCAACACTTTGATCCAGGACAATACCCTCCACTCAACATTTAAAGCAATGCTTTCATCACTAAGCATGATGATTTTACTACTCTGAGAGGGAAGCTTCTGCAATGAGTGACTAAAACATCCATCTATGAGGTGATGTGTCTGCACAGAGCTGTTCACCCTGCTGCCATCTGGCAAAAGATACAGAAATGATTGCTGCTGCTGTACCACCAGACTACAGAGCAGCTTCATTCCTCTGTGAGACTCCTTAACTCATCCTCAACACTCCATCTTGAATATTGTATCTTTATGACTCATTATTATTTATAATTAGTCTAATTTGTGTTTGTGTGTGTGTGTGTGTGTGTGTGTGTGTGTGTGTGTGTGTGTGTGTGTGTGTTTGTGTGCGTGTATGTAGCCTAGGGGCAGCGTTTTTCAATCCTGTTCCTGGACCTGTGCCCTGCATGTTTGAGATGTTCCCCTGGGCCAACACACCTCATCAAAACGATCACCCCATCATCAAGCCTGATAACGACCCGCTCATTTGGATCAAATGTGATGCATCAGGGAAACATCCAAACACATGCAGGGCAGCTGGCCTCCAGGACTAGAGACCAGGGATTGCATGAGGACAGAGTAATAATAATAAATTAATTTTGAACCATGAATTCACTGAATGAGAGGAAACATCCATGACTAAACATCTACTGAAAGAGTACTCCACAAATTCAGCATTGGACTCCTGCAACGTACATTGTCAGACCCTCAATGGACATTTTAGGAAATAAACTGTCAAGATGAATGCAGTTGTAAGGAAGCTGCCCCCAAGTTGCCAACAACCTAAAAAAATGCACCTTGAACTATTGTAAAATCATTTCAAAATAACTAAGGCTTCTAATCTTGTCTGTGTCCTTAGAAATTCTAATCACTTGTTATAGTATAAAAGATTTTTCGAAGCAGGCTAATATTGGCTCCATGTATCAATCAAATGCTGCTAGAGAGTTAGATTGTGAGGCAGAAATAGGGGAGCAGAGGGAGAGAGAGCTATATCTGTGCCTGTGATTGAACATGACCTCTGCTGGTATCTACTCATAAAGATAATGGTGATTGAGGTGAGGGAGGCAGGTAGGGATGTGTGTGTGTGTGTGTGTGTGTGTGTGTGTGTGTGTGTGTGTGTGTGTGTGTGTGTGTGTGTGTGTGTGCGTGCGTGCGTGTGGGAAGCAATAATTTGTATATGGGTTTAAGAAACGCCAAGGACTTGCTTGCCAGTTTTGATAGACAATTTGTGTGGCATTTTCTGTTTCATAATGTCACATTCATATCAAGTTTTTTTTTTTTTTTTTTTTTTTTTTTTTTNNNTTTTTTGTTGTTTTTTGATTAAAAACTTTTTTTAAAGAAAATAAATGATGATATAACATACCGTAACGTGTTGGGGAATGCCCATGGACGTTCAAATCCAAAGTGGGCATGGATTAGCGTGTTGTTGTCACATCATGAGTGCAAAAGTAAGTCACCCAGTTATTTTGCTAAGTTGCTAGCATGTTGTATGTGTGTGTGAAAAGTGAATAAACGGCATAGCTCTGGAGTTGGAGCTTGTCAGCGATAACTCTCTGCATAATTCTTGCTGCTGCTCACTACAGTACCATAAAAATTATGTGTTGAGGTTTTATTGTATTCATTTATTGCTTAATTAGATGGTTTTCACCATAGACGCAGGCATGCAGGAAGCCAGTCACAGTTGGGGGTGCTGAGGGGTCAGTCTATATAATGATCACATAGTAAATTTTTTTTTTGTATGAATTTGAATTGATAACGTGTATCTAATTCTTTTTTACAAACAATTTATGAACTGTAGCAGATGGTGCACTTGAACATCAACACACTATAGGTCAGCAGCCACAACGACTACAGTCAACAACTGCAATGAAATGAAGAGGGAGAGAAATTCCCCAAACTCCCTTTCGAAAGCATTACATATATGAGTTATTTTTTATATCTATTTTAATCACTGTTTCTGACAAAAATAACAACAATTATTTGGGCCTTCTCGTAAATTACGCAGAAGTTCTTTTGTCGTTTTAGGGGGGCAGCAGATCAGATCAGGTCACATCTCTTTTTCCTTTCACAGTATAAGCAATAATTTACTCCGAAAAGAGTTTCTGTCTCAGCCACCTCTTTTTTTTCCCCCTTCCTTTCGATGTGTAAATGCATCAAAATAGATAAAGTTCTCAAAAACTGTTGAGAACCAGACATTGATATGTTCTGAATTCTCATTTATAAAACATTGCGTGGAATCCATACTGAAAGTGTACATGCGGCCAAAAGCAGTAAAATCACGTGCGCCAGATATATAAATCCTGGCGTATGCCTAACAATAGACAATTTCATTTAATATAGTACATGCAGTCCAGGCTGTTACACTGTGTTGTGGAATATGCAGAGCAGGATGAACCGAAACTCCGGCTGGAGAATCCGTCGGAGAGGGGAGAGGTGTTGGAGGAGAGGTGGCTCACTGTGGTGCTGGTGGACGAGGTGGCGTGTGGAGGCTCAGGTTGAGGTCGTGGCAAGGGTGCCGGCTGCAGAGGTGCTGAGAGCTGGGCTGTGGAGCCACTGGTAGCTGGGACAGTTAGTTAACGCTGGAGGAAGCACAAAAGATAATCAGGTTTCTAAAAGACAAGAGGCTTAGTGAGGTGACTAACTGGAGCCATATACCACGTTGAAGTGCTGTTATCATCTGGCAGCAGGTAGCGTGAAGACTTTTAATCATTATTATTACGAACATTGAGGATATGAAGTGTAACGATTGTGTGAAAGCTGTCACTGACTTTATGTCCACACGTTCTTAATTTACACAAACCACGGTGCTGTCTCCAGTTTGCTCCTGACAGCACAGTCGATGGTGTTCACTGCTGCAATCTTACACGCAACAAGGACTTGAGTCGGCTGATATCTTTTACATTTAAAAGGTGTTTATGGAATAGTTATACTTCACTAAATGCGCAAGTACAAATGACACCCCTGGTTTGAATGTTTATGACAGCGTGGATGTTTAATATGAAGTGAAGTCAATTGTGAGATGCACTATTATGCACAGAATAAAGTCTGTCACGTACAATTTCTACAATCAGCTTCAGATCATCACTTCACCATCACTGTCGCAATTCACCTGGCCTACAAAATGTTCGTATGCATTGGACTGTGTTTGCTTTCAGGTGCAGACATTCTCCCTTCAGCTTTGTTTTTATAGTAACATATTTTGCGTGGGAAGTGGCATACGCCTCTTTCAGGCCCCATTTTGTCCATACGCAATGTTTATAAATGAGACCCCGAGTCCGTGGGGGACAGCACACATAAAGAATGGAAAATGACAAAATAATTTAAACAATCATTGTAGATTATTTGCTTCACACAGGAAATCCTGAGAGAAAATCCTGTGAGCAGGGCTAGATTCCACTGAGCAGACTCCCTACATGCACTTTTTGATATTTGGTAAACAAACAACACAAATTCTTTAAATGCTAATTAGTTTAGTTAGGTATAATATTGATATATAGTTAATAATTATAGTTTTGATAATTATATGTCAGAATACATACACAATAAAGTAGTTTTAGGTTATAATTTAAAGGAAAAGTATAGCCCTATATTATAGGTTTCATTTATATCCACCCCATCCATTTCATGACAGCTGAAAGTTTTGGATCAGTGATTTTGTTACATTACCTTTTAAAAATATTTCAAAGGTGCAATAGACAATAATTCTAGCTCAAAACATTCAAAAATGCACTAAAATTATCAGCAAAATTACATACACAATACATAGACGTCTTCTAAAAGACATTTACGTATTGTTCCAGAAAGATATCTATGAAAGTAACCAACTATCCTCAGGCCTTAAAACCTCTTTCTTCCAGCAGTCCAAAGCACCTGCATTCCAGTGTTGGCTAACAAGCTAAAAGTAGCTACATTCATGGATACAGTGGACTATAGTTAGCAGTAGTTAGCAATTATTCTGGTGATTTGCCGCCCGTACTTGTTTGGAGTATGAATTGTACTTGGCCAATTCTTACATACTGCACCTTTAGAATAAATGTTTAACATCATTTAAAGCCAGTATTTGATGTTCTTCACCTCTTCATCTGGGCTGTGAGTCACAATGAGGCCCTGGACACGTGGCTAGAATGCCATTGTCCTGCCCAGCTTGCGAGTGACACACCTGTCACACTAAGAGCTCTACCTTACAGTTAGTGGAAAGCGGCGCACAGCACAAGTGTCATTGTTAGTTTCAGACTGACACAGTTGTCATGTTCACGCCCAGCAACCACGCTGTGTAAATAGCAAATGTACTTGCGCCCACCTGTGTGCCCCTGGCCGTGTTGGTCTTAAAGTGAGGTGAGGTCAGGTGCACTGATGACAGATTGTTATCTTGAGGCAGCAGAAAGCGACTGCACTGTAGACCAACAAAGAGCTGGGCTGAAGTCAAAGGCACAGTCTGTGTCCTGCTATTTAAAGGACACATTATTCAGACAGTAAGACGCGCCTATAAATTTCCATGAACACAGTCATGTCACTGTAACAAATATTATGGCACATTTAATCAGCAAAACCAAAAGCTGTAGTTATAAACTCTCGAAAGGAAACAAGTCATTACTTTAAATAATCGAAGGAGTTTATCAGCTCTTCCTCATGCTCAAATGCACATATTAATCTAGAGATACTCTTATAATTTCTTCTGCTGGAGGATTGATGCAGGTAGTGTCATTAATATTTTGTTCAGTGAGGACATATTTCACCCCTCTCATCCCGCCTGTTATTGATCAGGATGCCACACACACAGAAGGACACACAGCAGCGCTCCTCCTCCTTAAAATATAATTATTAAATATCAGCTCAGCACTAACATGCTGTGCTTTAGATCATGCACTACAGACTGTTTAAATAGGATGCTAAACCTGCTCCCTGCGTAGATTTTCTGGCTGCTTACACTACATTCATTATTTGCTCCCATCATTAATGCCCCCTACTGGTACTGCACCTTTATACACTGTGTACATGTGGCGCCAAGCAAGTGGTCACACTCACACACTGTCCTCTCATGGACTGACAGGTTAATTGCATACTTTGGCATGAGACTGAATGCAAGAGAGCAGTATGTGTGGAGACATGAGACCTTCTTAGCAAGAACATTAATGGAACCTGCATCGAATCTACAGAAGATCTGACACTCTTTAAAGATGGATAGGATGAATATGTTCAAAAATAAGACTTCAGTAGTTCTTCAAGAAAAAAACATCAGTGGTTTGATGTTCCAATATCATCCTACTGTTTCTCCATGTAATAAACTCCACAGATACACCTCTTTATTTTAACATATTCCAATCAGCAGAACTGAGAGTGTTTACAGCATTCTATACTTGTCGTTCTCTGTCTCCACCTCGTCTCTGAACAGCAGGGTGAGATAAGGCACAAGCATGTTTTCTTTATTCAAACTCCTGTTTATCAGAGCAATATTGCTTCCTCAGATGTAGTCATTGTGTTTATTCTCCCAAGGACAAGGACCTCGTCTCCTCCTCCTTCCATCTCCTCCTCCTCTCAGGCTCAGGCTGCTGACTTCACAGAGACCATCTTGTGTTTGCTGTGTACCTAATCTCTTGTTTTGATTGTTAACAAGTACAGCAGTCAGTGTGCAGGGTAAAACACTTCTTCCTCCTGGGCCTGACCTGCACAACATCATTACACTCAGCTACGTAAGGTGGTTGCACTGTAGTTTGTCTGGCTTATATATTAACTGGAGCTACAGTGCTTCCACAGCGCCTGCGCTTCTCAAGATGTGTTAATACATTATTCATTTATTCTCTTTAAATCACTCTGATTAACCTTTTCATTCATTTTTTTATTCTTATCTAAATACATATTAAATTACCTCAATCACTGATTTCCTTAGTTTTGTTTATTAATTATTTCACCAGCTGGTAAAGATACTCATAGTTTTCGTTGTACATCAACCATGTTTTCCCCCCTCAAATAATCATTGTGTTTCTTATTGTTTCAGTGACATATCTAACTTACAGCAAACAAAGTTTCATGTTATATTACATTACACACATTCTATTTGGGTAGTTTTGGTGTCGCACTGCAACAGAGTCAGTGGACTTAAGAACTTTACATGACATACATACGTCATCATCATCTATACTATCAATGGCTAGTGTGCCCAAGATGTGGAAATATATGGCACATCAGTAAATTCAGTGACAGCATATGAAACGACCTCTTCTAATTTTTATGTGACATATAACATATTTTGCCAAGACAGCTTAATTATAAACATTTATTATTCAAGTTTGGCTGAACATTTACAGAATCAGTCTTGTGCAGCATTTTTTTCTGTCACAGTCACAGAGCTGCACTGCTCATAAATATCACTTTGCCCCGGCAACTGTGCACAGCCCTGCTCCACAGGCGGTGGCTGAAGTGTTGTTCAGGAAGGGGTATGTATGCATGCGTGTACTCAGTTCTGAGGAATGAAAACTTAGAAAACACAGTCACAAACAGCAATGACACTAATAGCACTTCACTGCATTTTCTTGCCAGATTCGCTCCTTGCACATAAAAAAAATATAACAGATGCCAAAATGTACACAGTAAACTGTGTGCTCTCTGTTGAGGTCTACAAATGTAGCATTGGGGCATGAAATGGTGGAAAGAATTCACAAAATTTGTAAGAGGGCAGGTGGAAAGTCAGAGTGTATCTGTGTGTTTAGTGTTGTAATGCTGTTTAAATGTACACAATATGTCCAGTATGTGTAAAATTAAAGGAGAACTTCAGTCGATTTCAACATCAGCTTTATTGCTCCAGCTACCCTTGACTTGCCAGTACCGAAGACACGAACACTTTTGGTCCACCCCTTACAGGGCTCCTTGAACGGAGAGTTAGCATTGACAGCTAAGAGCATGGGGTAACAACTTTACACTGTGTTTTAAACATCTTAACATGCTCCAAACATCACCCCAAAAGCTATGCAACATCAGCAGACACCTTACAACACAGCACTGTAGTGTGTATGGCTCAAAATGAATAAAAAAGTGGTTAAAACAGTGTGTTTGTGCAAGCAGCTACTTACCGGTTTGTTTACATCCCGTCTTCCCGTAGTCCAAATTAGTCGATCCGTCGAGTGTGCGCTGACTCCCTCACTGGCAGACGGAAACTTTTGCAGACAGAAACGTATTCCAGCATGTTCGTTTTTCTGTTCATAACGTACATGTCCATGTTACAGCCTGTCATGAGCCATGAGCCTTACAATAGCCTGTCATGAGTCTACTCGCTCTGCACTGAGAGGCCCTCCAGACGGAAACACTCTTTTGTGGAAACGCGCATGTATCGCATCGTTTTGGCCGATCGTCCACACGGATCCTGAAAACGCACTTTTTTGAAACCGGGTCTCAAGGTGGAAACATCTGAAAACGCAGCCCTCCCGTTGTCTTGTGGACGGCAAATCCGCATACTTTCCGAAACGATGACGCCATCGCCCCACCCCTCGACCTCTTGCCTCTGAACCCTGCGACGTCTCATAACAACAACAACAACAACAACAATGGCGGACTACTGCTTGCGTTCGTGTTTCTTGCAACTTACTCGCCTTGTAGTTGAGTGTGAGTCGCAGCAGCAGTTTGACCTCATTATCTGTCCACACAAACGATTCTGGTTTCCTTGTACTAGCCAGGGGCTCGTTACTCAAAAAAGTAATATATTACACATTACACATTACTCTCAAAAATAGTAATGCCTTACATTACAAGATTGCTGCCTGGAGAAAGTAATTAGTTACATTACTCGCTACATTCTGTCTTGGCGTCTCATTCATGGTAGTCCACGGTTCCTTGGCAGCAAGATTTGTGTGTGCGTGCTGTCTCTGTAGGTGCTTCGTTAAGTTTGAGGTAGTGTTAGCAGCGGTGAAGAGAGGTTTCCAACACGGGCAAAGTGCACCTTACAGTCAAGTTATTTTCCTTACGTTCAACAAATTCAAAGTAATGTTTGTATCTCTAACCCTCCTGCTGCCCCAGCCAGCGCCCCCATACACACACTGGCCTGTCGCCTGCACAGCCGCGCGGGAGGGGAGAGAGTCCAGCGCTGCTGCAGAGGAGCCGTGGTCTGCGATTACTCTGAGCAGCATGTAAATTACAATATAATATATTTCTCGCCTTTCCCCCGATGATCTGAATAAGTCGCTAAATTTGTCGCTCGTAGCTTTTTAGAAATAAAATCACTAAGAGGGTCTGAAAAGTCGCTGAATCTAGCGAGAAAGTCGTCAAATTGGCGGCCGCCCCCCCAGCCCGCCGCGTGTCATGCGTGCGACTATGCTGATTAACCTAGCAATGTAACGTAAGTAACGAGCTTGGCGAACTGTAATGTGATTACTACATTCAGAACAGTAATGCCTTACACTACTCGTTACTGAAAAAAGTAGTGTGATTACAGTAACACGTTACTTTGTAACGCATTACACCCAACACTGCTCATGGCTCATGACAGGCTGTAACATGGACATGTACGTTATGAACAGAAAAACTAAATTGCTGGAATACTCTTCAAAATTCAAGTTTCCGTCTCTGCCAGTGAGGGAGTCAGCGCACGCTCGACGGATCGACTTGTTTGGACTACGGGAAGACGGGATGTAAACAAACGGTAAGTAGCTGCTTGCACAAACACGCTGTTTTAACCACTTTTTTATTCATTGTGAGTCATACACACTACAGTGCTGTGTTGTAAGGTGTCTGTTGATGTTGCATAGCTTTTGGGGTGATATTTGGAGCATGTTAAGATGCTTAAAACACAGTGTAAAGTTCTGACCCCATGCTGTTAGCTGTCTAACTCTCAGTTCAAGGAGCCCTGTAAGGGGTGGACCAAAAGTGTTCACGTTTTCGGTGCTGGCAAGTCAAGGGTAGCTTGAGCAATAAAGCTGATGTTGAAACTGACTGAAGTTCTCCTTTAACAGCCAAATTGCTGTAAAATCTGGACACAAACATCCTGTATTTGGTCAGAAAGTCTGAATCTTACAAAAGAATAGTTTCACACTAGAAGCAAACCAAACCGTGGTTTAGTGTGAATCCAGACCAAGGCCACCTCTTTTGGTCAAACCAAGGTTGGCAGTTTGTTGTGGACCTTGGTCCTGATGAGGATTGACACCTTTTCTTTTGTAGCTTTGAATCAAACTACGAAGTCTGAATGTCCAGACCGAACGAGGTCAGTGTGAAAACACCTAAATTCATGCTTTCATTTATTTACTTTCCTTTATTACCTGCTGACATGTACATTCATTTAATTAAGTATTTATTAGGTACAAAACACAACAGACAGCAAATATTCACTGACTCATTCAACCAATAAAAAGAGTTATTCATTCCTTCAGCCACTTTTCATCATTTCTAACTCATTTTTGTGACACTTCTGTTACTATTAAGTTTGTAACATTTTCAGTAGATCCACTGCGGTTCAATAGAAAGCCATTCAAGCTTTTACGAGCTACTGCTGCGGGGCTCAGTGGGGAGTAATGTCAGCACTCCTGCTGGGTGGAGGCCGTGGGCGGGTGATTAGGGTCTAGGCGAGAGACGTCAAATCAAATCAGATCTGAAATGTGGCATTATGCAGCCTTAATGGAGATTAAAAGCTCTCAGCATCAGCACAGCACAGTTCGGCCTTACCTGCCGTCACCTCCCCTGTCTTGACGTCTGACCAACAAAAACACTAAAAGCCTCCAACTGCAGCTCCACACATCAAGGCTGCACTCTGAAAGAGGGTAATTTTCCCTGTATCAGAGAATGGCAAAGGCTTTTAGACCTGGAATGTGAATATGTGCCCCTTTGTGTGTGTGTGTGTGTGTGTGTGTGTGTGTGTGTGTGTGTGTGTGTTGTCAGGAAGGTCAATGGGACTTCTCAGTGATCTGTGAGCTGGGCAAACCCAGAGTCTCTGGTGACACAATACATCTCCTAATGCATAAAAGATGGTGAATTTACAACGATGTGAAGAGTGACAGCACTGGGCTCATTTAGACTGAATGGTAACGCTGGCCTCATTCCCCCATGACTCTGTTTTCAAGCATATAGACTGAATCCAAATGTCCACCCTGTGGACTTGCGGACTCGGTTGTACATACTGTGACATGTTCACTGTTATCTTCTCGTGTCTGCAAAGGCGTGACACTGCAAAGTGATGTAAGCCCCTGGTTGATAGGCCTAAACACTTAGATAACACTTTTGATTACCTCTATAGCATATACTTCTATACATGTTATTGTTGGCAACAGTGAAAGCTACAACGTCGCATCTGCATTGATTTTTGGGTAAGTAAATCATTGAAGTCCGACGCAGCCCATTTGGATCAATGAATGTATTTAACGCTGAAGTCTGACTACAGGACCCTCCCACCTGACTTCATCTATCTCTTGTCTTATCAGCCCTTTTCCGACAGAGTTTCTCCTCTAGAGTGCCGCCATAAAGTTTGTCATTTCAAACTGCATGCCGGCATTGCCGAGCCAAACGAGACGTGACATTACACATCGTAACTTTGAGATCTGCTGCCTTTGTTTTGTTTGTTTCTACACTATTTCCACCTATAAAACTAAAAATGTCTCAGCTGACTGTTTATAATCATATGGATGCTGGTATAATGTATTGTGATTGAGATCCTGACCCACCATGCATTGTGGAAAGTTTTTGTCTCTGAATGACATCATCACAATCACCATCAGTAAACAGCAGACCTTGTCTGACTCTCGCTCCCGGAGAGGGCTGCTGTTCTCTATTGGGAATTCCAATGAAGACTGAGTCATGATGGCTGACTGGGTCCCGGTGACTTTGCTCATTAAATTACTGCCAGTAAACTGTGGGTCCTGTCTGGTTCTCTGCTAGATGCTGTGCTCAGGCAGAAGTGTGAAGAACAGTTCAGTAAGACAGACAGGATTTCCACGTATAAATTCATAATTTTTCATTACCTCATATAAGTTGTCAAAGACACCCACAATACCAGTAACCATATAACTGATGTTTGGTCTGTAACGTTGGTTTGTGGGTGTAAGTGTGGAACATTTCTCTTTTATTTTGAGTGATATCCATTGAAGGATCTGGTTAGTTATCCAGTCAACTGAGAGTCAGTTCCCAGTCACTGGGAGGCCCCCCTACCCCTGGGGGTGTGCACAGGGTCCACTGTAAACATGCCCATTCATTCAATTGCAGGGTGTCACCATGAAATGGCACTTTTCTCAGAAAAAAAAACAAAAACCTATACAGCTTAGATACCCTTTAAGCCTAAACCATATTCTTCTACCCCATCTTGTTTAAATCTTTAAGCTAGTTAGCATTAGCCTTACTGGTCACTTTACTTTACATACTTTATTTTTGTTTTACATCAATAGTCTAAAGTTATAGTTATACTATTATAGGTTAGGCAACCCAGCAGTATATACAGTTATTAAAATCAGTTTATACATTACCTGCTCTAGTCCTTAAGACATGAATACATTAATTCATCAATAGTTATAATTTGAGAATATACTCTGTGTATATAGCTCTGAAACGGACCATTAGTCATTAAAACGAAGAACGTGTGTTTCTTTAGTGTGTTCAATCACATGAAATCAGTCAATGAAGATCTTTCTGTTCTGATTAAAATGTCTTTATCTGATTTACCCCAGTAGCTCAGTTTGTAGATAATGTTACCTAAATGCAGACACCCTGCAGAGGCCCAGGGTTTGAGCCTGACCCGTGGTCTCTTGCTGCATGTCATCACCCTGCCTCCTGTCATCTCCCAAACCACCAGAGTTTTTTTAGCCTTCACTTTCATAGTACATAAAGAAAATGGTCCTAGTAGCACATGAGGGGATGTATAGACAGTGTAGTAACAGATTCTTGCTTTATGTTGATGAAGGTTCTCAGTCATCTAGGTCATGCTAATTCTGTTAGCATAGAACTGTATCGTAAGCAACTGTATGTGTTTCAGTTTCTTGAAGCCATTTCACCTCTCATCCAACAAGCTTCTTCAGTTCTAACTAACTGTTATTTGAAACCATTCCATAGAGGAAGGGAGTCGAGATAAGAGCCATGCTAATTCATCTTGGTTTATGGATGCTCCCGGCTAATGTCCGATCGCACACAAAGTAAATGGACAAAATGGGACTCCGGCTGGCCAAACGTGCAATCAGAGACTGTTGTGCCCACACAGCCCTATGTCCACCACAACATCTCAGATCAGTCTGTTGACCTCATCATCACAGTTAAAGATGATGGACAGTGTTTCGCAGATGTTGTACTTTTTATATAAAGAAGATTATGAATTATGAAGATTATCATCGCCATCTTGTTACTACTGCTTTTATTTACCTTGATGCAGATTTAAAAGATGTACTACATGTTTTTGTATATTTGTTTATTAATAACTGTATATGTGTTTTATTATTTGTGTAGCATGAAGGAGTTCACAAATGTTCATTTCGTTACACAAACCTGTGTTGTGTAATGACTAATAAATAAGCTTTAGTCCATGAGCCAGTCGGCTTGGTCTGTCCTCCTTGAAGGGATTAATACCCATAGTGATTTTGGTATATATCCAAAGAAATATAAAATATGTGATGGCCTTGCAACAGTGGTAGCTTTCTGCGATTTATTATTAGATTGATAACAACAAATACACATTTCTGAAAAGTGGCCAAAAGAGATATTTTAATGCAAATCAATCTAACAGCAACAAATTTGGCCCAGATCTTTCCCAGGGCATGTTGTAATGATTTAGTGAGCGCACCCAAGCCTGCGATCAACGGGGTCACCATTGCAACCAAATCCAATATGGCCACCGACCAAATAAGGCCTCAGCTAAACCTTTTGAAACAGATGAGATGCAAATGCAAAAAGTTAGTGTCTATTTTATGTATTTTGACCATGAGAATCATATTGGAATGCTTATCTGTATGATTGAATTCATACAATTGAATCTAATAAGCATATTTCCAAGATGGCGATGACCTGAAAATTAGTTTTACCATACATTTTAAGTGTTTTTTTTTAATCAAATTTGGCATCTATTTTGTGTTTTTTGAGCATTACAGAAGCATTGGAATATTCAGATTTATTATTAGATATTGATAACTCCAGCTTGAGCACTAATTTGCATATTACCAATATGACCACCATCCCAATGACATAATTTAAAATACACTCCCCTAGATTGAATGTAGAGTTCCTAGGAACAAGGTGAAATCAAACTAGGGGAAAAAAACAACATATCTCACAAATGTCATTTTATTTAAACAATTATACAAAAATCAAGATTGATTCATAGATTTGTATTGATACATATCACAGCTAGTGCATTAAAAACAAATTGTGATAATTACTGACAATAGGTGCTTAAGATTTGAACAAAATTATGAATAACAGAAACAAAAGAACAAAAGAACAATATAAATTAAATTGCTATGATGTTTTTATATGCAAGTGAGTAGTTAAGTGGGGGATGATCTGGATTTGCTCAGTCCATAACCTAATATTCTAAGTTGTCTTCCATGTCTTCCAAATCTTCATCTAAACTTTCCACAGTATTTGAGGTGGATGCCTGGTTCTAAGAGTATACACAGTCCACACTTATCAGTGCACCTGATGCCATTTGAAATACAGATGCATTTTGGACAGTTGCAGTCCAGTAGACTTAGGACAGCATCAGGTGCTGGCTGGCCTTACAGCCAGTGCACCACTAACTATTCAGCTTCCTCTTCTATCCCCATCTTCTCTCATCTGCCAACAGGATTTTGCACTTGTGGGTCCCTCTCCAAACATCCTCCCCAAATACTGTAGCATGTATTGTTAAACAGTCCTTGCATGGTCAAATCTGATGACTTTCAATTTCAACTTTTTGGTGCCACACTCCTGGAACAACAGGGCCTAAATCTCATCACAGAATTCTAAAGACATGAGAAAGACATATTTGTCTTCTGAGCAGATAAATAAAGACATAGATGTCTTTATCATGTCTTTAGAAAAGACTTCTCAGAAAAACATAGTCTGATCTGAATTCACACAACTATCAAAGTGAAATGGTCAATAATGAGACAGCTTGAAGTGGAATGCTTTATTCTGTTCAATGTATAGTTTCACATTTTCCACATTTTATGTTACAGCCTTAAAAATTTAATTTTAAGAAAATTCTACAAACATAACCCATAATGACAACATGAACAACGTTTATTTGAAAGCTTTGCAAATATAATACAAATAAAAAATGAAGGAAATCACACGAATTCACAGCCAGACACTCTCATTAAAATTGAGCTCAGGTGCATGTTGTTGTACTGGTGAGCTGTATTTTGGGGTCCTGGCTGACTTGCACCATGTTTAAGGCTGGTGAGTGGTATGAATCACGGATCTTAAATAAAAGTATAGTTTTGTGAATTATTGTTTGGACAATAAAAAAACAGGTAAAACAGACTGAGAAATAGTTACACATTCCTGCAGGCTAAGACATGCCTCACTGAGTGAAATCATTAATACAGCATGAGTAATAAGGTGATGAGACTGCTCTACTTTGATCCCCCTGACCTTTAGTTCCTCTACATTGTCTCTCCTTCAATAGAGGGATTTAATGACCTGCCCACTTGGCTAATTTCCTAAATTCCACATTGATGTAGGTATTATATCTGTGTAAACTGTGAGGGTTAGATGTCAATCAGTGTTGGATGTAGCAGTGTGTGATGATTAGAGCTTTTCACTCCAGGATGCATTCACAGACTAATCAGAATAATCACTTTAATGAGGCCTCTTTCCAAGCCACACCACGGAGCACCAGGGAGCCTCACGACTTCCTGTGTGGTCCAGTTTTATTCTGCCTAATGAGATGAGAGTGGGATGAAACCCAGACATGGATTCAAAGAGTTCCGTGACAGTAGTACGCAGAAAGACTCATAGCTAAAAAAGAAAAATACTTAAAAGGCAAAAAAAGAACTATTATACTCACCTTTTAAACAAAATAAGCTCATAATATGAGCAGGGGTTTGCGAGTGCTACTGATCAGTGCCAGTGTGCAACTGAGTGGCTGCTGGCATCTCATAGACCCATAAGTGGGCTGAACTCTACAAAATGCACGATGCCAGCCAGGGTCCCTCATGATTCTAATCACTGGATGGTACATGTGACACAGAAATAGGACACAGCCCACAACAAGCACAGGTTATTGTTCTCTATTAGTTACCTGTTATTCAAATGGCATACATTTTTGTCTGCACAGTGTCACTCTTTAACTGTCTGCCAACTTGGAATTTTCTGAAATGCACAGTATGTAATATATGCTGCAAGGGGTCGCTCAATTGTGACAAAACAAAAGATGTAAGTAACGTGGGAACATGGGACTTGCTGTGTCTTTATTGATCACCATTGCTAGAAATATGCAAGGAAGAGGTAATGTTTTCAAGTTTTACTCACGGGACGTTTAGTCTCCTTCTGCAACATCCTTCCTTGCTCTCTGACTCTCTCCTGGAATGTATAGCAACAGGCGGCCAAACGAAACACCCCAATGATGAACCTCAGTTAAACTTGTGAATTTTCACTGGGTTAACATTGTTAAAAACAATGGGGATGATGAGATTTCAACAAAAATAATGTAACAAAGGTCTGGTCAATGAACATGATTGAAACATGATAGAAATAAGTTAACATTAGCGTTCATTTGAAGTTGTGTTTGGTTTCAGCTGATGGCTGTCCACTAGATCACAACCAGCCTACATATTTATAATTATAAGTTAATATGATGTACACATCATATATACCAACATTTTCACTCAAAAAATTCCCGCTGATGGACTTCCAGTGGTGACGATGTAGGAGAAAGCCACATGAAAGAGGTCTGCTTGTCAAATTTGTTTCAGAACAGTATATTAGATGACGGATTACAGTTATAGCCTATACCCGGCTATAAAAATTAGTGGTTCTAAACCCAAAGCAAGCAACACATCAAGCTGTCCAACTACGCGTGGCAGTGTGGCTCCTATGGCTAGCAAACTTGCTAAGATGGCAGCAGCGAGCTCTGACGCTAACAACACACTTGGTCTCATCAATGAATCCTCGGACTCTGCGAAGAAATGAGCCGCTTTCAACAAAATCACGCAAGCGCTCTACCAGAAAGGTGTCAAGTTTAGACTTCTGTTTCTTGCACGCCTGCAAGTTTCATATGGGGATGAAACTTTCACTTTTGAGACACCGGAGGCATTTTACAATAAGCGAATGATGAACAAGGATTAAGGCGCAGTAAGGTGTCCGCGGCTGCTGCCCAGGCCTGGGGTTACCTTCCTTGTTTATCAGATGAGGCTGTCTGCTCCTGCTACTGTAAGCTACCCTATGGTCTTATTGTTCTGTGGACATCTTTAATGAGCGTTACGGTAACCATGGAAAGACATGTACATGGACTTTGGGAACTACTTTGGGGACTTGTTTACCTCTAACTGTACAGTGCTAATGCCATAAGTTATATTATTACCGTCTTTCTGTTTGGATTATGAAGCGACACATGTTGGAATTGGTATCAAGGAGACTGTGGTTCAGCTGATATACCTCTGGTGCATTTATATCTATCTTATATCAGGTGTTGCTTTACTTTATTTTATTTTACTTATTTATTTTCTTTCCTCCAACCTAATTACCTCCTTTTTTGCATGTATTTCTCTGTACCATACACTGTCCTGTTGTAGAGTTTATAAAGCAGGATCGTTTCCTTATTTGTGGTAGAAATTGAGGCAACTTATTGACGCCCTGTATACCTTAGATAAATGTGAAGACTGATTGCTTTTCTGAAATCAGATGTCGTTTTTGAAGGAGTGGTGTATGTTTTCATATTGTTGAACAGAATGACCTCTTGAACAAGAGATGGCAATGGAAGCAGAAAGTGTTGTCCTGTTGGGATTGAAGATGTGTATGTGTTAGTTTTATGTAAAGGAATGAGGGGTGGGAGAGATGTGGAGGGATTGTTTTGATGGTCTCATATTTGAAGGATTTTTGTTTTTGTCATTTGTTTTTGTTTTGTTTTCTCCCCTTTTGCTTTGGCTCAGGAATCACATCAGAACTGAGAGGGTTTTTACTCCTCGGGTCTTTTGGATATGACGACCAGGGGTGGGAATCTTCACTGTATCTCCTGGAATCCGAAGGGTGCCAACCAGGCTAGTAAAGATAGTAATTAGTCATTTAAAGCAACTCAGGGACGATATGTTTTTTTAGAAGAAACTCACCCCTGCTCCTCAGAGGGGTCAACCGTATGCATATAAATTCCTTGATGCATATGAAATAAGTTTAGGTTTTCTTTTCACAAGTCCACCACTCATATTCTAGGATATATTTTTTTTCTCCTGGATAATTACTTTTCATCAGGGGTTTACTCTGTACCATAGTACCATAGCATTGTTATCTCGGACCACGCCCCTGTATCTGTTGATATACGTTTTCCTAGTTGGTCTCATCCCTCAGACAATGGAGACTTAACTCCTCTTTGCAAGCCCGATCTTCTTTTAAACAATTCCTTCATTCGCAGATCTCTTTGTTCTTTGATAATACTGATTCTCCAGAGACTTCTAGACACACCCTGTGGGAAGCTTTTAATGTATTCAGGGAAATATTATCGTACGTCTCAGCCTTAAGGAAGGCAGAAAAGGCAGAGGCAATCACTAAGGAGACACTTAGAGTTGACAATTTTTTGCGCTTTAACCCCTACCCCTGCTCTTAAAGAAGGCCTTCAGCTTCAGTCCAGATTTGATTTGCTATCCACAAGTAAAACACAAAAGCAGTTATTGTTATTACAATATTTTTTTGAGACCAGGGATAAGGCGGGAAGGCTACGAGCACATCAGCATGTGCAGCTACACAATTCAGACTGATCCCCAGGATCAAGTCCACGACCGGGGAGGTTACCTCAGATCTTACAGAGATTAATAAAATACTTTGTAGGATTTGTTTAGAGAGTTGGGCAGTCCAATCGCTATCCAGGAGGTACAGGTGGCAATAATGTCACTTCAGAATGGTAAAACTCCAGGCCCTGATGGGTTCACTGTTCAGTTTTTTAGGCTATTTCCTACCACCACTGTGCCAGCCCTTCAAAGAATGTACAATGAGTCTTTTGCTGAGCGTCGCCTGCCCCCCACCCTGTCGTAGGGCTCGATTTCTCTTCTGCTTAAGAGTGATAAAGAACCCTCTTCTTTGTGGCAGCTACAGGCCCATTTTCCTGTTAAATGTTGACCGAAGGATCATGTTAAAGATCCTAGCCCAGCATCTACAGCGGGTAGTAATAATAATAATAATATCAACTGATCAAACAGGATTCATGCTTGGAAGGCACTCATTTCATAACACGAGGAGGCTCATATATACCATTAACTCTCCTGGTTGAAGCTCTCCTGAGGTAATTATCTCACTTGATTTTTTTTGTTTTGCAGAAATTTGGTTTCAATTCAGAATCTATATCTTGGATCAAGTTGCTTTATGTGCGCCCAGTCACCTCAGTTCACACAAATGGACTCCAGTCTGCCCATTTCCACTTTATCAAGGAACTAGACAGGTAGACAGAATAGACCTCCTATTTGCCTTACCTATTGAACCAGCTATCTGGCTGCGTCAGGAGGCTGGGTTTGAGGCATCACCCAAGCAGGGAAAGTTCATAAATTGTCGTTGTATGCTGACAACCTCCTTTTATACATGTCCTACCCAGCTGCATCTTTCCCTGTGACAAACTTCTTCCTTTCAACTCTCGGGCCAAAAATATACACCAGACCCTTTTCCCTTTCAAATATGCTAGAGATGGTTTCAAATATTTGGTGGTGTTTATTACAAATTCAATTAATCAACTTTTCTCCAAAAATGTCTCTCTTCTCTTTGAGAGGCGTTAACTAGACTTTGATAGGTGGGGCAGACTCCCATTATCCCGAGTAGGTCGAGTTAGCTTGGTTAAAATGGTTGTTTTACCCAGGTTTTTATATCTCTTTTTGCACATCCCATCACGTGATCAATTAATATGTTTTTTATTCTCCAGGGCAACAAAAATCCAGGCATCAGGAGATCAGTGCTACAGCTCCCCAAAGCTTTTGGGGAACTTGCATCCTCTAAACTCTCTCTTCATTCCCTGGTTTGTTCTCAATTCCCTTTGACTGCCTCTAACTTTACCTTAAACCCAGTGGTAATTAACTCTGTTAGAATCAGGATTCAAATTAGGAAAAGTCTAGGCCTTCATAGGGCCTCTGCCCTCTTGCTATGATTTAACCTTTCGGACCTGGTTTGACAAAGAGATAACTACATTTAAGGACCTTTGCAACCAAAGGATTTTTGTGTCCTTTTCTGAGCTCTCAAAGAAATTCGACCCACCTATTTAGCTTTTCCAAATAAGGCATGTTATTCAGAATCAAAACCCCAAATTCCGTAGTCCTCGACCCAGAAACTCTGGTAGACACTTTATTGGCTCTTGATCCTGAACAAAGGTGGCTCATTTTTAGCATTTACCATCTTATCAATTCTATTATTGATGGCCCAGTGTCCGGCCCCAAGGATTCTTGGGAGCAAGAGCTGGGAACCACGCTACCTGATGATTATTGGCAACAAGTCTTACGGTTGATTCAATTCTCTTCAATCTGTGCAAGGCATAACCTCCTACAGTGTAAAGTGAATCACAGATTTCACTACACTAATTTGAGGTTCTCTCAGATTTACCCCAATTCATGACTCATTTAATAGGTGCAAACTATGTCCAGCTGTCCATTACCACAATATGTTCTGGGTCTGTCCCAGGCTTGCCAAATTCTGGTCTGAAATCTTCAAAACCATTAGCATAGCATATAACACTACTATCACTCCTGAACCTCTTGTGGCCTTCTTTGATGCCCCCTTGCAGCGTATTACCACTGAAGTCATGCAGACTGTTCTTGCCTTTATCACCCTGTTGGCCAGATGACTCATACTCCTTAATTGGAAACACGCTCAACCTCCATCTCACAACAGGTGGGTGAAAGCTAAGTTTTCCCTCAGTGGCTCCTTAAACTCATTTGAAGGGACTTGGAGACTTCTGTTAAATCATATTGAATCTTTGACATCTCTGCCTGAATGTGATGATTGAGCCCCCCCCCCTTTTATTTTTATTTCATTTTTACATATCTATCTACTTATTTTCCTTACCAATGTATTTCTTGTACGTACTCTGTATTGTCAATATTACATCAAAGTATATACAATGTGGGAGGGATAAAAAGACGGGGGAAAAATGGTCAGAATGCAAGTCCTCTCTGTCATATTGCACTGTTATGTTGTTGCCTGTGAAATTGCTTCCAATAAAGAAAGTTAATTTAAAAAAAAAGGTTCCTGCTGCTGGAAAACAACTCGATAATAAAGGTGAGTTGCATTAAATTCAAAACTATGAGCTGCACTGAACTGCAGCTTTGGTGATGATGCTCATCAGTTAGTCACTAGAAGCAGCGTTTAATTCATTTGATTCAGTGTTGACATAAATGTTGCAACCAAGGGACACATCACATCATTGTATATACTACACCTTCCATATTTATTGGTAACAACAATCAAAAACACATTTGTGCTTTAATCTACCAATGTGTTTCTCTGCTGCTGCAGTTGTTTCTTATGACTAACAACACACATCATATGAGAGTGATTTCTTTACCCTAACCCTTGAACCCCCGGTCTGTTCACCCTGTTGCCCTCTGGATCGAGACACAGATGTGTCTGCCGCCATACTACCACCAGCTCCATTCCCCAGGGTGTGAGCCTCCTTGATTCATCGACGCTCTTTGTTTTTTTAACTGACCTTGTAACTTTGGTGCCCTGACAGGAAGTTAAGTAGCATATTCACAAACATCAGGATTGCACTGTAAATCTTTAGACAACATGCTGACTCTAGCGAATGTAAATGACAAATATAATTTCCTTATAACCAGTTATACATGTTAAGTATAAATACTGGAACACCAACAGCTTCATACATGTTATTTAAACCTCTTGCATAATACATTTTCATTTGTGGAGCTGTTCAAAATGAAGGGTTGTGGTTTCCCACTTCATGTCAGTAAAGACAAATTTCACTCATTTTACCTCTAAAACCACCCCTCAGAAAAAGTGACGTTAATGTTTAGTCATCTCAGTAAGAATTATAGAGGCAGCGCTGGAAATTATTAATAAGAGCTTTGAGAGCATTTGGGCATAAAGTCAAGAGGCTGAACCTTATCCTGATGAAGAGCCACTCAGAGAGCAACCAGGAAGGAGAACAGGGTTCTTTAAGTACAGCAGATGATTTCAGTAATCTCCAGATATAAACTGGGGATTTGGCCAGAACAGTTTAATAGATTAAGGGCGTGTTTTGGAAGAAAGATGATCCTTGGTGCTGTTTTACTGATTACTGAACTGCTTTGTGTGGAAGGAGAATTGGCCTCTACTTAAAGGGGAGTCATTTGATTTATAAAATGTCTAAATATCTGAATTATAACTCACTTCTATCTGTCGTCAATATCTAAAACATATCACAGAAACCAATGGCAGTACGAAGAGCTTGTAAGATGAATGATTCAAATAACACAGAGTAACAAGTAAAACAATCAAACATGTTCTTGTCTGTAGTTTAATCAATTGTTATCTAAAATAAAAAATGTGTGGAAGCCAAATCATAAGTAAATCATACTGGTTACCATGAAATACACTCCTGAGGTACTGGCCTTTACTTATACCACTGTGTTAAAAGGTGGTATCCTGTAAATTAGTAGATTTTGAAGCAGGGTTTCATAATATCAAAATGATTACATGTTCTGAAACACAAGATGGACATATTTACATATTCAAGCAGACAGTTCGGACCGTTTCTGGTGCTAGAAGGAGAAGAAAGCAAGAGGAATCAACTTAGTGTTGAATGTGGTATATTTATCAGTCGTCATAGGTTTAACACATAAGGACAAGGATGGTTCAGTCATTGGGTCTGTGTGTGATTCTGTACATTGCAACACAGGAGCACAGAGCCTTTTGATTAAACCATCAAAATGTTTATGAAAGAATTCAGTTTCCTATATATTCTTGCTACAGCCCTAACCATGTGGATACCAGGGCTTCCCTCTGCTGTCTTTTAACAATGATCACAACGGTTCCTTAACTAACAACAACAGGGTAGGGCATTTTTTTTAGCCATGGTTGGCTCTGTAGGATATTCATGTCTATGATAAGTATATCGGCAACTATTAGCATTACATTTTCATTCAAGATCCCCAGAGGATAAAGCTCAATAACTTGTTGGAAATTTTTCAGCTCTGAAAGCCTCTGAAACTGTATTTTATACCCTCACAGGAACCTCTCCAGTGAAGTGCTATGACATACAATTAATAATAACACAGCACAGTGATATGCTTGTGTGGAATCACTTCATCAAGTGTGGTGCCTCCTAAGGAGAATGACAAGCAGTTCTGCACTAAACATGTATTGAGTGAAACTGCATCGTATCAACATATCAGATGATCTGGTTTATTAGGCCAGTATTGTCCTGCTAAATGTTCAGTATGTATACTGGTCTTACCCGAGTCACTTCTCATGTGCACTCATCTGCCCCATCATCCTCTACACTATGCTCTGTGTAGAGGATGATGGGGCAGATGAGGCCCTTTAATGATCCTGTAGTGGCACACATCAATCATGTGTCCATGGGACCTTGCGAGCCTCAGAAAGGCAGATGAGACAAAAATCCGTTTGACCTGTCCAGGACTAAATTAATTATCCAATTACTCTTTTCCGAGTGACTGTTCTGCCCAGATAACTTCAATGCTATTTACAACAGACTGCCTCACCAAGATAACAAAAGGGCCAGTTGCTGTATAATCACTTCACATGGTAAACGATTGGCACAAAATGCCTGAGATTGCCAAAAACTGCCCAGACCTCTGAGAAGTCATCAGCATATTTTACTTTTCCGTCAGTGAAACTGATGATAAGGTAATGAGCAGAAATACACAGAAAAAAAATAGAGAATGGAAATAAGACAGACCAGAGGTGGTTTTATTCCACAAAATTCACTTATTTTGTCACTCATTCACACTGACGTTTGTCTGAGCCCATATTCAGCCTTTTCAGCCATTTGTTTCATTGGTAATGCAGCCATCCATTTTGTTTTTATCTTGCCCAAAGCACTGAGGAGGGATGGGTGGAAAAGTGTGGCGGCAGGAGCGAGTGTCAGTTGTTTCTAAAGCCCAATTACACCCTCCACCCACTCATCACCTTGGCGAGAGGAGGGGAAGCAATGTTTTAATCCAGAATTTTTGCCGTGGCCAAGGACGGTGGCCAGTGGGGAGATTTTTCAGAGTTCAGTAACAATCTTGATGGATAAAAGCGCTCCACCAGATATCACCACTCCACATGGGACAATGCATCTCACCCTGTTCTACAGGAGTAAGCATATTTCTGTCCAGAAAACAAGAAAGAAAGGAGCTCCATACGTCTTTCACTGTGCGGAAACAAGTGTCAGAGGTTGCTGCCTGTTATCTTTCTCTGAGCACAGAGACTCATATGCTAATGTTAATCCATCTCCTTGCTCCCTGCATCCCTGTGGCTTTATTTCTTAGTTTTCTTTATAGTTAACGTCAGTTGATAGTTATTTCATCGTTAACAAATGCTTTATAAAGTACGTATAAGCAATTCTTTATTATAAAAAAGGCAAGGGGTAGACCAACCAGTGTAAGTTTACTTAAACACACACACACACTTTCTCTGTTTTACTGTTACAAGTCTCATAGTGTTGATGTAATAAATACCTGATTGTTGAATGTTAAGTTTAGGCAGCACCAATATGTTGAATACAAAAGTACACTTAGACACGAACTCTCTGTGTAATTCTAGGTGCTGTCTCGTAGACAACTGGACGTGTTACAGCTCCTTGAGGAAGTTTCAGCTCTCATCCAAGAGGCTTCTTTAGTTCTAACTAACTGGAGGGGAGTTGCAGGCCTCTGTGTGGGAGTGTCCTTACAGAGTCGTCAAGGACACGTCTGTGCTCTGAGATTCAGAGTCGGTAGGGCCACTTGTGGGTCTTTGACCCAACTGGCCTTCATGTGGATTGCTAAGGCTAAGTGAGCCCAGATGTGAATGATTGTTAAACTGTCCTTGGACCAGGATATGATGTTTATTAAAGATCCTCCTGAGTTTCTCAGATGTTCCTGTGCAGTGTTGGGAAAGTTCACTTTCTACATGAGCTAGTTCAAAGTTCATAGTTCATAATTCAAAATGTTGAACTAAGTTCACAGTTCCAAAAATGAACCAGTTCATAGTTCTTTTTTTTTTCAATATGTTGCTGCGAGCTGTTATTTTACTAAACGATTGCCACAGCCCATATACAACCACATACAGATATTCAGTTTTAACACTGAAACTGCAGCTCTATTCTGCAAAACCAGGTTGTCCAGCTGCGGCTGGGAGATGAAGAGCGGAGCAGCTACTGTACGCAGTAAATGTGATTTGGGTGATAGTGGATCTCTTTTGGCTCGCTGTTGCTGTGTCTTTTGATTTTTTATTCACCCGCACATATCATGAAAGACTCGCCGGGTGCTTTAGTTCGATGTGCCGTTTCAGGTTCGCTGTTGACGTTGTTGATCTACGGAGTTGCTTCTTGAGACCCAGCGGGCAAAGTTTACACAAAAAGGTCAGATTGTTCCCACCTGGATCATCACCGACCTTTTCATAAAATTGAAGTAAAGTAAAAGTAAAAGTAATCATATGAAGATGCTGTATTAATGGTGGAGGCAGAGACTGAGGTATTATTGCTGCTGCCTTCATTTGTTTTTGTCTCCGTGCTTAGCATGTTGATGACGCATGCAGCGATGCGACTCTGTGGTGGCTGGTGTTGCCAGTGTTACTGTCTGTTCAGGACGAATTAATCTGTGTTCGTTTGGTTTTATTTTGATCGAAAGCAAAGAGAGTTGCATGGACAAACCTCTCGTCCAGCATCCTTTTTATACACAACAGCCAGATTGGGTGTTTTTCCGCTACATATTGAGGCCTGTTCACGGTGTGTTTTAGCCGGTTTTCGCCTGAAAGGCTCGATGGAAGTCTGGCACTGTCTTGAACAAGTTAAACTGTGAGAGCGTGCCGTTCACAAACGGCAGAATGAACGCGTTTACAATAACGTTCATTAACGTTCAGAAATACGTACGTTCAGTTCACATTCGCCCAAAATATGAATGAGTTCATGAACTTAAGGCACAACACTGTTCCTGTGTCATAGAATGACGATGTTGTTACATTTTCTCATCTGCTCTGCATCTTTTAGAGGTTCTGAAAAAAAGGTCCAGTTTGGGTAGCCACAGGTTTTAGGTGCTCCCCTGATGTGCTTCTGTTCCTTCTCCTTCCCTCTGACCTCTGAGTTCTCAGCCTGATGGTTTAGGGTTTGATGACACCATGCTTGTGCTCCAGTAGGCGATGAGAGTCCAGTATTGATCTGTGTGTAGGATTGCTGTTCACCTCAGTGTTCAGGCTTCTGTCTTCTTCAATGTGTACTACACAGTCCAAGGCAGATTGGGCAGATTGTCTCCTCTGACATCTTCCTACATGAACTTGATGTTATTGTCCACAGCATTGATATGTTCTGTGAAGGCTTCCACTTCCCTTGATCTGATTCTGACCCAGGAGTCGTCCACATACCTGAAAGAGGGGCTAGGAGCAGTTCCTGTGAAGCTAATCAAGGCTCTGCTCTCAACTTCCTCCATGTAGAGGCTGGCTGTGCTGCTGTCTGTAGAAACCTTCAATGAACTGGAGGTAGGTGGTTGTCAGACAGAGGTCAACCGACAAACAGGTGGTTTTACATAAAAGTACTAGTAACTAGTAGCTTTAGTTTTTGCCTTTGTTAAATTGGTGGCGCTGATAAAATCAAAATAATCTCAACATTGTTTTAGTTTGTATCATTTGTACATCAGTAATCAACAGGGGCTTTTTGCACTAAATGCACTGCATGCTCATTTTATTTGGTGCCAGTAGTGCCATAGGACTTTTTTGATTGCTAAAACCATCAATTTTATATAACTCTTTTAATTTCCATGGGTACACATCAACCTGATATGTTAACTATTATTGAAACAATGTACTTTTATTTTGCCTTAAAATAAACAAAAATAAATGTTTTATATTTTGATATATAATAGAAAGCGGCTCATCTTACCCCATTCTCCCTTAATGATGGTTATCCTGAAGTGATAGTAGTGAAGTATGTGCTAAAAAAGACTTGACTGCTCCATGCTCAAACCAGAATGATGTAATTTCAAAAAGACACAAGCAGTCATAATATTTAAGCTGGACCAGTGCCAATCACATGGGAGTTTTCAAAGGTGAGTGCTTGACATGAAGCAGGAAAAATGGATCTGTAAGATCAAAATGGCATGTCATGGGCCTGCGGGCCTGACAGAGACACCCTGAGGCCCTGCACCAAAGATGAGCGGCGGTGAGTGTGATGGCTCAAAACTGCAACCCAGCTCACTTCATGAGTGGCAACATCAGAGCCAATGTCAAACAGAGGTGGAGAGAGTTCAAATACTGAAACATGATTACTGTTTTGAACTACCGACCCCTCCAACACGCTCCATGCTAATGTGTATTCATGACTGCCAAGCAAAAAGAGACAAGGCCAGAGTGTGGGAGAATCCACACGCACCTACTCACACACACATTATAGAACAGTTAATCCATGCTTTGATGGGCTGACCCTTTCATAGTGCTGTGAGGCAGGAAAGAAACTCAAGGAGAGTGACCCTGGTCATAACCCTGACCTCTCCTTTGAGGCTAGAGGCGGAGGGGGAGGAGAATCCATGCATAAAACACATCGGAGGCGTACGCTCTCCCTCTCTGCCCTCCACACATGATCCTGTGAGTCAAGGCTGCCACCAGAGACATTGTGTTTCCTGATGGCCAGACAATTCTATCATGAATTCTGCACTGTATGATATAACCTTTTTACACACAAGTCCATCATTTAAGATATAAGCACCAGCAGCATTCTCAACCAAATGCAAATGGTACATATACACACAGCAGTGTATGAAGATGCAGATATGAAACTCACATTATCTATGGCAGGAATATTTTATGTTAAATATGTGGTTTTCTGTAGTATGAAGGAGGACTTTCACTTTGTTATGCAACCCTGTCTTGTATAATGGCCAATGAGAAAAGCTGCAGCAGCTGTGCAATGACATTTATCTGAGGTAGAGCAGTAAAACAGATGTGCATTTGCTAAACCATTCAACTAGTCTCATCCTTGAAGTCTTTGCTATTGCAAAACTGTAAAAATACAGTTTGAAAACACTTCTGATATAACATACATTTTGAAAAGCAAACCTCCAGCCTGTGAAGCAATGATCACCACAAAGAGGACACGGCACTCGATAAGACACAGAGGTCAGATTTAGAATAAATCATACATTATTATTTAGAATAACACATCTAAACAATATTCCAAGTGTTCCTTTATAATGATTGCTTGATAATGAACAGAGTGCATCTCTGCAGCTGCAAGGTCTATATGAATAATCAAGGTGAGACATAGAATAAAGGCTAGCCATAAAATGAATATAACTTTTTGCACACTTTTTTGGGGGGTGTGTTTTGTACCTGGTGTTTCCTTCAGAGTTCTGATTGGACATGTACTTATATTTATATGCATATAAAGGTCTCATTGTCCAGATTAGTTCCAGGCATATGCAACTTCTGCATTCCACAGCATGATTAAGTTTTTATAACATAGAATCAACTTGGGAAAGGTAGTTGTGACAAACCTTGTCTCTAACAGCATGTAGTTGCACTTTCCTCCTTCTCAGCTTTACCTTTTCTTGTTTACTCTCTTTCCTGTACTGTTGATTTTTATTCACCACACTGCAGCCATGTGCACTCCACATATTGACTGAAGGGTGAGTATGTCCAGGCAACCAATCGCATGTGATAACAGAGAACATACCACCGGGTTCAAGGCTGTAGCTGTCCTGTGTTGTTTCTCTTTTCTACATTTCATGGTGCATTTGTAACATTCCAGGCCATTTAGCTTGCCAGGGTAACGGTGCTCCTGGCGGCCAGTCCAAGCCGAACTACCTGGCCAAACAAATCCACACACAAAGGAGGAATGGAATTGTTGAGAAAATATGGTAAATTGGGAGAGAAATGGTTTGAATCTCTGATTTCTCAATTTATGTAAATCAGTCTAACCCCAGCATGTTAGTGAAGGTAACAGACCCTCCCCCTGTAACATTACCAATGCCTCACACGGAATGTGCAAGAAGTTTTTTTTAACATATTTTAGAGTCAGATATAAGGCAGCAGATTACTCTCAGATTACATTCATAGTTATTTGAACCTGATCGCTGTCATTTTACCTGAATGCATAGAGTGTCTTACTTGAAATAAACCACATGCTGCCTCAATACCAATCCCACTAAATCTCTTAAAGAGGTTATTTAGTTACAGTTGGGCATAGTATTTAAATAATTCTTAATTGTTCCTCAGCAAATGGCATTTTTCATCTTGTAAACTTAATTTTTTTTTATTTAAAGTGTTTTGAAAAGTGGTTTCAGCTCAGCTTTTATGTGTCATACAAACATCTCTGACAAGTTTCAGTCAGGTTTTAGAGCACACAGAAAAGCCCATATAAAGTTGATATTGTAACAGGTTTTTACACTTAGTAGTTATTATTTCCCATCTGGCCGAGTGACTTCACAACGTTTCCATGTGCCCCCTGGTAACAGCAGTGCTATTGCATGGGGTCAAATTAGGCCAGGTAAAGAATTTGCCAAAAAGATCATGATGTTGAGTGAACTAATCCTTTATATAAAGTAGTTTATTATGTATGCTTACTTTAAGCTTTAACAGACAATTTTGCCAACCCATTCTTTCAGTGGGTAAGTGGGATACTTTCATCATCTTCTGCACACACACTCAGACTTTTACTGGTTTGGTGGAGCACAGAGCACAACCATTCTGTCTCTTCTTCATGGGCTCAACAGGACAAGCAGGTGGGATTGAAGAGAGGGGGAGAATCTGTGTATTAAATTGTTGATTTGGAATTCTGTGTACCAATAGGAGACTCTCTTTTGACTGAGAGCAGCCAGAGTGGCAAGTGCTATTCAGACAAGCTGACACATTCTGAATATTCAGTAGGACTGACAGCTCTGTGTTGTGGCAAAGCCTGTTTCTCCTGTTACCTTGTAGGGCTGTGACTCAACCCCCCTCCCACCCGACCCTATCTCTAAGGCCCGGCTGGCGCAGCTGAGTGAATTAATGAGTGAAAGCAGCTCCTGTAACGAGGATGCCAGAGCACGTTAAGGCTGCAGCCCAATCCCAGTAAGCAGTGGTGAGGGCTGCAGTCTGCTTCAATGAGGAGCACTCAGAGTGGGGGAGCAGGAGCGGGGGAGGAGGGGGCATTTGAAGGGGATAAAGCTGATACCTGCAACTGCTGCAAATACCACCTGTGTGCAAAATACAATGACACAAAGGGTTTAGTGAAGCGCCACAGAATGGATCTTTCTGCTTGGAGCAAAGCTGAAAACTACACTTTTAACTTTACATTCACTGCAGTGTAAGGACCTCTGCAGGAAATATGAACAATCGAAAACTAGGTCTACTAAAAAATAATAACGATGGTATAACCCACTGATTTTCAAGGAGGACCTGAGTATAGAAAATGTATGATTTAAAAATTAAAATCACAAAATACTTTGGGTGTAGTGGTATGAATGTTGTATTCTTATTTGTACAGCAAGTTCAGTGTGGTGTTTGGGTGCCTCATGCGTGGAACAAAAAATCTAGTTTTACAAGGAAAGTTCCAGCAGTGCACCAGTGCCAGTTGGCAGAGCCTGGTTAGACTCACTGATCATGGAGCGCTGCTGCTTCCGGATTTCAAACATGAATATGAGACCTGAAGTGGAGGAGCCGCTGTATGGGAGCATCACAGTTTTATGGTCAGTTACAGAGGAAATGGATAAAGAATAGTTTCAAACCATATGCAGTAGTTATTCAACTGTTGTTGGGTTTAACTGCAGAAGATGTACGCTGACATCAATTGATTAGGTCAATTAGCAGAATAAGACAAAAGCAGACTGGAAGGCGAGTCCTCCCAAAAGCATCCCGGCCAATTTGAGCTGTACCGATGCAGCTGTATATAGCTGAGGATATGAGACTGTATTTAGTCGTAGAGAATACAGGAATTGAAGCATTAAATGTGCTTGACTCACTCTACAATGTGCCTTCACATCTGTCCATTACAGTGCTGTGTAAGCTGTATGAAGTGATGAACAAGTTAGAGTCCTATGTTGGAACATCATTGGCAATTTTGTCTTATTATTTTACATTGTAATGTATATTTTGACATATATATTTTTAAAAGTTATAGTTAAGATGTTTTTATATCAACTGAATTACATCGATACTACAAGTATTGATTCACATTAAAGCAATTTGGCAAATTTGGGTAAATGAGAGCACATTCCTACAGTAACATTATGAAAAGAAAGACAGAGTGAGATGCCTCCTCACTGGCTGCATCCAAAATACCTTACCCACATGCTGTATAGTTTACTAAAAAGCACTATGATGTAAGTCCAAAATTATGCATGGAACTAATAGTACATGAATTGCGTACTATCTATGTGAAAATATTACAGTATGCATTCTTCGATTCCTAAATCGATTTGTATGACATGCGCTTTGCTCATTAGTTTGAGGCCTAACATCTTTTTTGTATTTATTATCTGTTATAATAAATCATGGTCCTCATTGTTAGAACTGAAGTTACACTTTTGGTAAAAGTACAGAAAAAACCCAATTTACTGGCATCGGAACCAGTGGGTACAGTTCAAATGTGAACATACCCAACCCAGCTGGTATGAAGTTCCCACCCAGTGGTGACCAACCTGAACAGAGCCAGAGTCGTCCGGTGACAAGGAGCCAGCACTTACCACAAACCATGAAACACCTTAAAGGGATAGTTCGGGTTTTTTGCTATGATTTTTTTGATATGAATGTGTATCCCCGTCAGCAGTGTCGTGCATCCACACTGACTTACCTCCGACAGCGTCCTGTGCGCCGAGTTCTTGCCCGGCTTTGGTGCTGACGAAAGTAGTCCGGCAAGTTGTCTGGGGTCACGAAAATAAAGCCTTTTTTCTTCTCAAAACAAATGTGTTCAAAAGAGTGATTAATTTGCATCACAAAACCGTTGTCCACGAAAAAGTCAGACCTCATAATCGCTTGGTGCTATTTTCTCTCGATTCGTATATATATATATATATATATATATATATATATATATATATATATATATATCCCTTTAAGTGTAAGCTATATTTTGAACATTTTGATGCTTCAACCTTCCTCACACAGCCACTGAACGTCCGACCCAGACAGCTGATTTGCAGCATAATACAGTGCACTTGTGCATATGAAAATGGGCGTGTGCGGTTGAGAGAATGTTGTGCCAAAGGAAAGGGCTGTCTGACAGCAATGTGAAGCACCAGTTCTCCTTTTTCCACTCTTTCCTCTCCTCCACCTCCTGCCTTCTCCTCTCTTTTCTCCTCATCTCCTCAGGAGCAGCGGTCAAATTTCAGCATAGCGCAGTAGAGTAAACACTACACGGGGACTAAAGCATGGATCCTGAAAAATATCAGGTACATTTAAGGGGCCGGTATCTGTGAGTGCACACAGTTTGACAGAGATCCAAATAGAAATCCCCAGGTAGCAGATTTAAATATGTTTGATTTGATAGTGCATTGGGCCTGAGCGGAGGAATGTACGGTCTACTGTAACCCTTTTACTGCTTTTGCTTTATCACATATTCTGCCTTTGATTAATTTAAATTTTGGATTTCTATTGATAAAATTTTTTTTACAACTAGGAAACAGACTACATTTGCTCTTTCTGTGATTCCTATCATACATCTGGCCACTGCAGCTGTGGGTTCACCCTGAGGCCTGAGGCTGTGATCAGTGCATACAAATTTAAATCAGCTACCAGTTTCCTGCTGACTTTCTTATTGCATAGTCTCCTAAATGCTTACTAAGCTTCCTGAATGCACGCACCCCTGCCTCTTTCACCCGTAATCCAATCAAAGGTACCAAAGGGACAAGGTGAGTCCTAACAACCATTCCTTCCTCCCCAGTGAGGACTGAGCTGCCTGCAGTTAATTACTGAGGCAGCTTGGGTGTCATGATTTTCACATGACTGCTATCTGAGCTGCTTATCTGTAAAGTGTAGCGATGCAATCACAATGTAAAAAAGGACAACAGGAGAAACGTGGACTTTGACTCAAAGTGACTTAACTTAGAAAAGAGTCTAAGAAACCAATTACCTGACAAAAGTAATGTAGACTACTAATTTTAAGTTGTTAAAACTTTATAGCGCATACAACTTTGATTTAATTATTTACTTTACTTGATGATTCTGAGGAAATCTCTTTGCTGAAAGTCAACTTTTACAATGTACAGTGTACTAATCCTTCGGCTCAGTAATAATCTATATCTTTTCAATGGTCAGCTGCCATTAAAGGTGTAACTTATATATATATATATATATATATATATATATATATATATATATATAATATAACTGTTCAATATGCTCTTTGCTATGTATTTGTCTTTGGCTATAGTGACTAGCTTATGTGGAGCTAAGTGGCTCTATCAGCTGATTGCAGTCTGCCTGGACCACAATCTCAGACTACGGAGGGTCATCACGGGCAACAGGGCTCAGCTCAGCCTCCCAGGGAACGTAGCTGGAGCCCAGACTAACAGTGAACATGGCCGGGAACACAGGACGGAGGTGATTTAAAGCGGCCCTGTCTAGGACTCTGTTACAGTGCTCTTTATGTGTGCTTGTCTGACTCTCCTGCTGTTAGATCATTGCTTTTGTGAAATATGCCAAAGTCTTGCCACTGGGACGAGGGAGTTATATCATACACAACCATATTTTCAGCCTCATTGCCTCGTGGTGTGAGCAAGACTGAGAACATGTGGGCTGAATATCGAGCATGTGTGTGTGTGTGTGTGTGTGTGTGTGTGTGTGTGTGTGTGTGTGTGTGTGTGTGTGTGTGTGTGTGTGTGCGTGTGTGTGTGTGTGCGTGTGCGTGTGCGTGTGTGTGTGTGTATGTGTGTGTGTGCTGTAAATTGAGGAAGGGAGGCAGAAAGAAGATAGGGACTGAGGAGGAAGGGGCAGGACAAGGTGTTTTGCAGAATGGAACAGGGTGTCGTTGAGCAGGAGAGTGTTCCTGTGTGTGAGAGTGCAGGGCTGAACAGATGTAATCAGCTTGTGTGGATGCAGAGGTAATAACTCCACAGGGGGAAAGCTAGAGAAGTGAATCTATCTCTGCCATGAAGACATGGCGCAATCAGGAAAACCTCAGCCAGCAGATAAAGAAGCAGCAGTTTAGAGTTCAGGCACAGGGAGTGGAGCACCTGTGTGGGATTCACAGCCAGAGAGGAGCAGATGAGCATGGTACACATTATTTCACTCTTTTTTTGTTTTATTATGTGGAAAGGATGCACAATGTGTTTCAGAGATAAAGTCCGAGAATATTGAATAAATAAATGTCAGATCTAATGCTCTGACATGTGATGTTTGTCCCGTTTGACTTAAACATATGTGGGTAATAAGAAACTCACGTCGAGCCTGGGTATTTTTAATGTGAGGCGAAATTCAGTTAAAGAATCCCATTTGATAGCCACGTTTTAATTGGGACAGTAGTCTATTAAACGTAATTAATTAAAGGCTAGACCAAGCAAGTTAATAAATTAGGCCAGTTATATCAATCAATAGGCAGGTCACGCTGCTTAGATATGTGCAGAATTAAGTTCCGCCTTCAAGTCTGTCAAAGTCACTGAAACACTATTTCTCCATGAGGACAGTTCATTAAGATAATGGAGATCCATGAGCAGAGCCACTGGGCCAGTATGGCTGATAACATGTCTGTGTGGACATTGCATGGGTTTAGAGTTTGTCCTCCAGCTCAGAGAAGGCCCTGTGTCATTTTCCAGTAGGACTCCAGGTAGGGATGGGTACCAAAATCAATTCACATATCTCATATCTCCCGGGATTCTGAATCAATACACAAATGTCAAAAATATTCTAAATGTTACTTAGCGCGGTTTTGATGGAATGAAAAAGGTGGATCTGAACTGCAAAGGTAGAGCAACACCCGGACAGTTTACAGGCACATGCTAGTTTAAGTTGATCTTATGAAAAAAGCAGCGGTTGCAAGCATTTATTTTGTTCAATGACTGGATGATTACCTTCATGAGACGAAAGTGAAGTAGGACACGATTGTGAATACCTTTCATGACAACACCCAGAAAGATTAACACTAACATAAACAGAGCACATCCGAAGACAAACGAAGACCAGCTTAGTTCAACTCTGTGGTGAAGAAAATAATGTGTTGCTCAATCTGTTTTACATCAAACACTCTTCTGCTCAGCGTCTTGTACAAATGATGGACCCCCCTTATTTTGTTATCCACATTCACACATGCATGCTTTCAAATTGATTGTTTTGTTAATTAATGCTGTAGCTTTTGAAAAATGAAGAGATTGCAGATCGTAAGCGTGAAACCTTTGGGCTGTTTTTATTTTTAAGGAGAACTCCAGACAATTTCAAAACAACCAAACCAGCTATCTTAGGCCAAACAAGTTACCTTTTCCTAATCCTTACCAAGTGAATAGAAAGCACAACCTCAGTAACTTAAAATTGCAACATGTAAAATAAAAGGTAAAAAGAAATGTGAAACAACATCAATGATCAATCCTTAGGCAGCTTAAGGGACCCTCTTGAAGGAGACATATTGTGCTCATTTCCAGGTCTGTGGCCTACTTATATTTTGACTTACTACTGAAATAGGTTTATTATGAGAGAGGTTTTGAATAATAACAGCATTCTTATTATTTAAAATCTTTCTCATACTGTCACTTGCTGCTGCCCTGTATTTACCCCTGTCTGTTTTGGTTCCTGTGTCTTTAAGGCTACCAGGATACCCAGTTTGCTCTGACTGATCAGCTGACACACGAGAACCAGCACCGCTCACTGGTTCTCCAGTCAGCTGTATTGATGCATAGAGTGATGTAGCAATGATTTTCTTTTTAAACCTATGGGATTTTTTAATTTAATTTTTAAATATGCTATCTTCAGGGCCTGTCAATCAAGTAAACCTACACACTGCAGCAACACACACACACACACACACACACACACACACACACACACACACACACAAACACACACACACCAGTGAGGACCCCAGAGCAAAATGAGTTAACAGCAAGTAAACGCTAGCTGAGCTAGCACTGCATTACGAGCCACAAAAAGCAACATGAGAAACACAGTGATTCAGTTATTATTCAGGCTGAACTACAAAATAAACCATAAAACATTGTAAAACATGGCAAAATGTACAGCTCTCGCTTTTGAAGTAAGGTCACATACGAGGTAAGTAAGGGATAGGTGAGTATAATCCACACATCCTTGATCAGGTGAAATACTGGAGCCTAATTGTGAGCAAAATACACACACACACACACTCAATCTCTACAAATTTCATTGTAGGGATTTCTGTTATATTTCAATAAAAAGTTCATCAAGTTAATCAACTAGGTCTTAACATCCTCAGATGGAAGAAAATTAAAAAAAATTAAAATTAAGACATATTATTGCCCTCGTTAAATCTGTCCCCATCTGTGCAGCTACCTAGCTTAGACAGCATGATGTCATCTGAAGAAAATAGATGCAAATATGTAATACATTTACTCAGTTCATGCTTTATTAGAATGAGCCAAATTAATGTCCCAACCAGACCCTCAATATCTCATTTGGAAGACATGGTGTCTAAAGACAGCTTAAGTAAAGGTGCTATATCAGGACAATACAATCTGTAACTATCCAACTCAAAGGAAAACTCAGACCACAAATGGAATGCATTGTGAGAGGATCTAGAAACAGACACATCATCAGAGGACTGGGAATCATAATGCACTAAAGCTCATACCCAATCAATAAATACACGATTTAGACTGTTACAGTACAAATGGCTCGTGAGAACATATATTACGCCAGTTGAATATATGCATTTTAATAGGAATGTCCCAGATTTATGCACAAAATGCACCAAGGTGAAGAGAACACTATTTCATTGTATGTGGCAATGCAGTAAGTTAAAATCCTTTTGGGAGGAGGAAGTGATGTAATCATTGCAATGTAAGTGATATACAGCATGAGCTCAAATTTGGAAAACGGCGAAAATATACCTAATATGCATTTAGGATTTATGCACAAATTGTTTTGTGTCTGAGAAGTTGTTCTTGGTGTGTGTTTGTTGTTGTTGTTGTTTTTGTTCCGTTTATTACACTTGTGCCAAAGTGTGCATCATGGTTTACAAGGAACACATGCACATGACGGATGTCATAAGTCAAGTGTGTGTATAGATAAAAATGTTCAATAAACTTGTTGTTTCAAGACAAAACTTCGCAGAATAAAAACAGAGTAAAATTCAAATTACAAAAAAAGATAGATAAATAAGGAACAAGAACACTGACAGTGAACTTTGGCATCAAAAATAAAAGTTGTCATTGAAAACAAAACCTGAACTGATCTAAAATACCTAAGTTAATAAGTTATTTCATTATTATAATTTTTTCAGTGTCAGCTTTCTGTCACTGTTTTGCTGTGGAGAGGAGGGGGTTGAGGGGAGGGGCAAGGAGAGTGATTTGTATTTCTGCATACTAATGAGGAAACCACACTCACGTGGACTGGAGTTCCACTCTGACAGCAGGCTTTACCAAACAGTAAATATATGAAGTCTGTTTCTCTCTGCTGTTGATTTATCACATAAAATCAGGCTGGATTCAAATGTATCATTCATTAAGTTCATTATTCTGGTCTACCAGAGGTCTGCTGGAACAAGGTCTGACTACACCACCCGGCCTGTCGGCTCTACCTAATGAGCCCGCAACACTGCAGCTGCGACAGCCAAGGTGTCGGTATGTTTACCAGGGTAACTACTATTCACAGAATAAAAGCTATCTAGCATTCTATTTTCAGCTGTGTGTTCAGTGGATTCAGTTGTGTTTTTCACAACAGCCAGTGTAGGAGCTGATGCTGCAGCCTGTGTTTTTTATTGCTTTGTATTGTGTTTTATTCTCTCTGTCAGTTAAATATTTACACACAGCTACCAGGCTAAATTCCTTGTATGTTTTACTGTACAGTACTTGTCTAATAAAAGTATTCTAATCCTGAAGTCCATTCCTTGCTAATGTTCTGAAGTATAAACTTGGCTAACACTAGCAAATATATATTAACAATGTATAATGAAAATATCTATTTTGTCATTTATCCTTGAAGCCAAATGAATGAGGTGTCCATATGTTCTGTAAGAGCACACTCTTTAATGTTAAACCCAAGTAAAAAGACAACATATGCCAACCAATCAGTACTAACAAGTGGGCCCACATGGACATTAACGTGTTTATGTTCTGCTGTTTAATGGTTGATGGCCTCGTCTCTTTGATGAAGTCATGTACACAATATTTAAGCCTGTTTGTAGTAACCATGGTCACTATTCACTCGTGTGGAGGCAAGGGCATTTAGCACTCAATGCAATATACAGTATGTCTTATTTGACTTGAACATGGGCTAAATAGTGATACAAGCTAACTGGCTAAGTGGGCACAAGCTACAACTTGCACATTGTGGGACACATTATTTCAGTGCACTCTTTGGATGCCCTCTCTCTGAAAAATAAAACATGATAAAGGGACATCTGGCTTTTGTCTTCAATGTAAATGTGTATAATCGGCTTTCACTCCTGCGCCAACATCAGAGTGGTCACGCTAATTCTGCCCCTCTCCAGGCGCAATTCTATGACCTGAGTTGAAGTTACTGACTTGTGAATATTTTTAAATCTGTCTATGTTCAAGCAGCGTTCAGTCAGCGCTGACTTAGAAAGAGAGACAAGAGTTACCACTTTTAAGTGGTTTAGCCATGTCAGGTGTCGGATCGGTACTGCACAGGGGTGGGAAGTAACAAAAGTCTTCTAAACTACAGTAACAAACTATCTGTACTTTGTTACTGTAGTTTAGAAGATTTTTCAGGTATCTGAACTTCTGGCTTCTCCTCTCTACATCTGAACTGTAGCCTCCTCACATTGCATTTAAAACAGGCTCATTACTTTTGTTTGATGCATTTGAGGTGTTTTTATTTGGCGTCATCGCAGGCCGCCTTCCAAACATCACAAGACTGATTTCAACCGGTCAGAGCACACCACGCACGGCAGACACAGCGAGACGAGACAAAGATGTAAAGAGACGTAAGAAGACGTAAACAGACAGAGAGGGAGGCTGGGATGTGGAGAAAAGGCGTGTTAGTGTCTCGAGAGTTTCTTATTTTCTCTTTTTGTTGCTGCTCGGGACTGTCTTTGTGGTGCGTTCAGGAACAGCTGGGACAAATCATACTGATTCTACCTTTCGCTTTAATAGTCTTTGAATGATAAGAATATGAGATGAGCTTCAGTTTTTACCTCTATACTTAGTATATTTCAGAGCCTGTACTATATCACTTTTACTTGAGTAAAGAAGTTGAATCAGTATTTGAATCAGTCTTTCCGACTGGAGTGAGGTACCTTTGCCACCTCTGATATTCTCAACACTCTTAACAGAGATGAAAAAGAAGTGAGGTGTCTCACTCTCTACTACTTCCACCATCAGCCTAAGAAAAAAATGTGTGTCTCATTCAGTATGATATTGATTGAGACAATTAAAACAAAGGTTTAGCCTCCTCTGGATGTACTCTGATGAGGTATATGATTTGCTTTCTACCGTGCTTTCTAACTGAATCTATACTGCTGGAGGTGCTCTATGCTGACCGTGACTCTGACAGTGCCACAAAGCAGCAGTAGATGTCAGCTCGCTGAAAGCTCGACCTTTTTGTGTTTTAGGCCTGTCAGCAGGAAGCAGGTAGCACTTGAGACGCTGTGACCATGGCAATACCAGAATAAGTTGTGAGCAAGTTGTTGCTATGGCAAGCCTCCTGTGTTTAAAGAAGAATGCAGTGCATTATTACTGAGGGGGAGGGGTTGCCATGGGGACCAGGTACCACGGTGAAGAGTAAGGTTAGAAAGATAAAGTGGTTTACCAGTCGAGCAGGCTTTCATTAGAAATCACATATTACCCGTTTCCTGTATGTCCTGGTCACCAATTTTTGTAAATGTTTGATTCTAGTAATATTGTATGAAGTTATATCAAATGCCCACAATTATTAATAAAATCTGTAGTATGATCCTGGCATGATATTATGGAACTCTGTGGCAAAGATTGTCATCACTTTTTGCCTTGAATCTGCAACTGTATCATGTACAATTTTTTTACATTTAACTCACATGATTTTTTTTGTTATATGACAGTTTCTTTTAAAAAGGGGAAGAGAAATCCCTTATCACAATCCACTGAGAAGAGGCTTCTGTTAACAATGTATCAGCAGTTACATGAAACACAGCTCTTTTTTCATCGCATGCCTTTGTTAGACACCACCAGTCAATACCAGGAAACATGGGAGACAGAGACATAACAGAGGCTGCACCACTGACTCCATATTACACCTTCAATATGAAGTGAATTCACCTCCAACATCTCTCCTGTGCACTACCTGTAAGTCACACACTGCCTCCAGTTGGCTGGGTCTTGTCTTGAAAATGAAACCTTGTGGGGGGGATCAGCAGAATTGTAGTCAATATTCCAGTATATTATAAATAGAGAAAACAGTTCATTAAATACAAACTTTGGGGATAATCTTTTGTCACTCTCAGGGAACTCTACAACAGAGCGATGCATTGAATTTGTCCACCCTTCAGTTGAGTCAGGGATAAAGGATGTTACCCTCCAGGTTAGGCACTGTCACTGACTCTGTGTGGTCTGCTCCTGTTTGTACTGTGGGCACTTGCCAACAAAATGCCATTCAAAAATCTTAGTCCCTCGTTTACTAGCTTCACTGAAACTATTGTTATTTTGAAAGTTGTAAATTGATTTTGATCTCACGTCATCCATTACACTGAGCAGGGGGGTATTATTCTGGGCCGAAGACAATTTTCCAGGTTTTGTGGAAATCCGTTAAGTAGTTTTTGTGCAATATCGCCGACAAACCTATACATATATAAGCTGAAGCCTGTTCATTCATGTGGTTTGAATTCCCTCTGTGAAATTTGCAATGGGTCATTTTAAAAACCTTTCTATCAGTTATGTGACTCAAGTGTTAACTCTATAACACTAATATACAAGTGGAAGATATTCTTGGGAGCCTTGAAGTTCAAGTTTCAAACCAGATTTTTACCTGCCTTAAAGTCAAAACATCAAATCAGACTTCATCAAACTGAATCTGAGCAACCTGAATATCATTTTTCAAATATTCAGCATTCACATTTCCAAAACATAAAACCTTTCAAAGAGGGGGAAATGAAACCCCATCAATTAATCTCAATGGCTTCTGAAGCAAAGTACTTCGGTGGTAGCCTACTTAAAGGAGAAATGTTAATGAGCAGAGAAAGATGTTCATTGGCTGATTTTCTTTCTGCCAAAGCAAACTAAATTATCAAATTCTCATCGTTGTCATGACTGAATAAACAAACTGACCTTAAATGGCAACACAGTTTATACTGTTTTACTTTGTTTATATGTGGCGGACCCTGCCACCTTTCCAGCTTCAAACAGTGTTCTGGCACCTTATTTTCCTCTGAGAACAACTTGTTTATTCACTTTTGGCCAAAGTTTGTATTATTACCTCATTGATATTCTAAATATAATAATTCTTCTCCAAAACTACATAGTGCTCCTTTAAATTTTGACATCGTGTTTTCAGCAGTAGTTTCCACGCTCAGTTGCTAATAACACACCATATATAACCAGAGAAGGTAAGTTGTGACGAGCTGGCGGTGGCAAATGCTGGCTGTTAGAAAAGCTGATGGCAAATGAGCACTGATGGCTGTAAAAACTGAATAATACCAAGAATATATGAAAAATGTGGACTATTTTAGGGTTTGTTGAAAAAGCTGACACCACACTGAATTACACACTATTTTGAAGAATTCAAAATATAATCCAAACTGCAATGTTGGCTTGCCTCCAGCATTCACAACCAATAATGGCTATTATTTGCTTCCATTAATGCTTTATTCTTTTTTTAGTGTATGTGTTTGATTAAACCACCTTCTACAGAACTGTCGTCATACTCAAACATGGATTGACATTTCTATGACAGGGCATTGATTGGGCCTGTGGTTGATGTTGTGTTCTGGAGAGGTATCAGTTCTGAGCTTCAAAAAGCCAAACCGGTCTGACAGTGTGACGGTGAGGGGCGAGGCAGAGGTTGCAGCCAGTGTAATGTGCCGTTAGGACGGAGCTGCAGCAGATGCTGCACTCACTGAATGCTGGTTAGGGGCCATTTAGCACCAGTGGACCTGCTGCTCTAAACTGGTGACCCAACACAGCACTCACGCTGCGGCCACATATGTCTACACAGGCGTGCACACGCATGCATGCCAGTGCGCGCGCGCACACAGACACACACAGACACAGACACACACAGACACAGACACACACAGACACACACACACACACACACACACACACACACACACACACACACACACACACACACACACACACACACACACACACACACACACACACACACACACACACACACACACACACACACACACACTTTTCTCACCCTCACACAAACATGAGACATGTTTCCATCTGCAGCCTGCTGGCTTCACTACCATGTCACCTGGATTGTCAAAAACATTTTATTGGATAAAATCTCAAAGCACAAGATATATTTATGGTAAAACACATCATTTGATATTGTAGATAATTACAGCAATATGTATAAAGGCTTCATTTTCAATAAACATTGACATCAATTTACAAAAGCATTTCCGGCGAGGCATTCAAACACTGACAGATAATAAATCAAAGTGTACTCTCCCTTTACAAATGGAACGCAGGGAAACTTCATGACATGATCCCTACTTTTTTAAGAATAAAAACACATTTTCAGCATGCTTGTATCTGCAAAAACACAAAAAAAGAGAAAAAAATAGTGTTTAAAGGATTCCAGCTTTTACTTTTTGGCACTGCATGCCGACTGTTGTCATGTGGATATCTTGTATAGCTCCTTGCCGAAGTCACAGGAACAAACAGAAAGCTATCAATAAAGAGGATTGTTATTCATTCATGACGCATAAATACACATCACAGCAAAATCCTCACCTAAAAATGACAAAGCATTTCATATAGTAAACTACATGACACATGCATTTCATGCTACAGGGCGTGTTTATGCAGCTACAGTATGTAGACATTGGAAAACATCTTGGCCTTACAGTAATTCAAATACCTGTGGAAATGTTTTTAGTCTTCTCTTCAGCAAATACACATTCAGTCACAGCTGGATAAGTCCAGTCTCAGTCCAGACTTTTCCTTGGTGTTTACTTATTTGGTTAGAATTATACGTACTCAAAATGATTTTTTAACTGAGTTTTCTGCAGTGATAGCCCCCTCTTTATTAGTTTTTGCCAGTGCTCCTGACTATTTGACAGTTGACAGTGTCATTAGTGTAATTTGATACATGCAACATCAGTGTGGGTAGGCACAGAAACAAACTCTAATTCACAGATATTTGATTTCTTCAGTTAAAGTGAAACTCTCGCAACCTAGGCTTTTTTTTTGCGAATGTATATGAGTCAAACCTTTGTATAAAGCATAATTACGGTGAAAGAGGCCCTTTAAGATTTACCGTATTTTGTTTTCCCCAAGCACTCCCATTTTACGCTAGCATCAAAATCGCTATTTTTTTAAACACTTAGAAGGCTCGACACAACATGAAACTTTGCTCGTAGTATCACCAGGGTCTCTACACATGAACATGAGCACTGAGAACATTGTTTGTGTACACAGAGTTTACTAAAAAGAAGGTTTTTCTACAACTCATGTTAGCAGTAGCTTGTTCTGCTCCCAGTCGTCATGGCAGCCGAGAAGTGTCGATCTCAGAATGCAGTTAAGGTGGAACTACTGTCTTCCAGCAACAACTATCCACGCGATATCTCACGTGACCTTTCCGGCTATTCAATTTAGTATTGTTTCTTATATGAGGCTCCTCTTTCAACTTCAAGGTTAATATTGTTTTTCACTAACGACAAAACAACAATTTATCTGTGCATTTATATGGAACTAAGCTTTAGGAGCGGTCCACCTTAACTGTCCTCCAGGTTACGTCACATTCTGAGATCGACACTTCTCGGCTGCCACAGGAGCGGAACAAGCTGCTGCTAACGTGAACTGTTCAAAAACATTCTTTTTAGTAAACTCTGTGTACACAAACAATGTTCTCAATGCTCGTGTTCATGTGTAGAGACCCTGGTGATACTACGAGCAAACTTTCATGTTGTGTCGAGCCTCCTTAGTGTTTTAAAAATAGTGATTTTGATGCTAGCGTAAAAGTGCCCCATGCACTCCCATTGAAAATGAGTTTGACCCGAAAATGAAAATATGGTAAATCTTAAAAGTGCCTCTTTTGTTGTAATTATGTTTTTAAAAGAAGGTTTGACTCATATAAATCCACAAAAAATGCCTATTTTGCATTTTGGCGAGAGTTTCACTTTAACATAAAAGCTGTTTTTGACCTTCCTCACCCATACAGGACTGAAACGTTGATGGAGAAACAATGTGTTTTTATTATTTTAGTCAAGTAGTAGTAGTCAAATTTTTAAATATACACGGACCAGAAGTTCTGGAACCAGCCTACACTATATGGAAGCAGTCAAGTGTCTTTTGGATTTTGACGTGAGCTCTAGTATCCTTTGCAAACAGAAACAGTTAGAAGACTTCAAGTCCAGCAGCCTATCTAGCATGTGGAGGAAGTGCTCTGCTCAGCTGCAGTCACCACATGTAGACCTAGCTAGCCTCACTTGACTAAAGTCCTCCTAAGTCTATCCATCCGATGAGTGTTAAAAAAACAAGGTAAAACCTAAAAAAAAAGTCAGCAGCATACAACAGAGGCCGTCTGATATTTCAAACCCCAATTATCCCTGCAGTGCAGCGAAATGCTGTCTTCAGCCTGCTGTTGATAAGAAGCACTTTAAAGTGCTCAATGTTGGTACAAATGTTTGGTCACAATTAGTCTTGACTCAGTTTTTGATAAGGTATTTCCTGAATTATTGATTTTTTATATTTTGTCGTTCCAAAACAATTAGTCATAACTAAACAGTTACTGGTTGCAGCTTCTCAATAGTTTATTTAATTTATTCTTAATTCATTATGATTAACTGTGTTATTGTTATTATTATTATTATTATTATTATTATTATTTATATTATTATCATTGGGTCTGTGGTCAGGGCCCCTCGGTTTCTATGATCTGAAGGCTACAGCTGGCAACAATATTTTAGATAGTAGTATTCTTTAAACTTTGTGTCAGCAGTTTGTGTTTCGCCCTTTCCTGTTTTAACAAGCACAAAGCCAGCTCCATACAGCAATGCTTTACCCAGTATGCTATGGTGTCAGCCAGGTTCAGCATCTGGTGGAAAGCCTGTAACTAGAAGCTGGAAGAGGCTGATACAGCAGTAAATTAATGTCCATGGTTTGGAAATGACATTATCAACTCTCACATACAGCTAGAATGGCTGTCTGCATTCTTTTGGCCATGAGTGCATTGTTTTGACCACATTTTAAATACTGGAACATCTGAGAAGTTTGGCTTATTTTGTTGGGTTCTTCATAATGCAATGACATTAAACAAATAAGTAAACATATTGGCACTAGTATCTGAAACATCTGATACACTTCCAGCCCTGATTGTAAGTTATTTACAGTATTTAGGGGTATTTCAGAGAAGAGCTACTGGGCCAAAAGACCAGGGCTAGAGACAGGAGATGGACCTGAAAAAACAAAACCATCAAAAAACAAACACTTTTCAACCTTGAACTGAAAAAAACTAAAAGATGAAAATTTGTACAATTACACCAGTTTGTTGGTACTGTAATACTGGCCCTTCTGCATTGTGAACCTGTAACATGGATATAATGTAGGGTGATTGATTGTATGTTTGAAACTGATCAATTCTACACTGTTCCATCAAATCAATACATGACATTCAGCGAGCTTGCATGAATATGTTTGATCGTGATTATCCTGTGTTACGTAGAGAATTCAGGGTATAAATGCAGTTCCACTTGATTAAATGTATGCATGAAAATAGTCCAATTTAAAGATATTTCATTATCATTTGCATAAATTACCAGATATCAATTTTAATAAAAAAAATAGAAGTTGTGGCACAGGTGTGAGAGGAGATCCAGACGCTGTGGAGTCTGTTCAGTCTTGTGCCTGTCCAGCAGCTAATTTACAACAATCTGGGTTTCCCTTTTTTTGTCCAGCAAAAGCAACGCTTGACTACAAAAAGAGTGTCTGTGGAGGAGGTCAGATATTGCATGAGTTCGCAGACCTCACAGCAGCAGGAACTGATAAGATGTTTATGCCATAGTATACCCGTAGCTCCCACAATGTAGCGCTACCAGCAGCCGGTCTCTCAGGACCTCCTGGGTTGGATATTCAGGGAGTTTCAGCATGTTGATACTGTAGAGAGGAGAAAACAAGTGGGGGAGGAGGTGGACATGGTCAAGAAAGTGGTTACGACGATCTATCTAGCCAATGGTGGAGCACTGATGTCTCATACCTATCTAAAAGAAAGACCTACAGTGATATAAATGACCTGTTGCACATTCAGTCATAGAAAGACCTCTCCCTGTTTTCAGACTGTGTGTAAAGATGCAGACAATACAGAAGAGACACACTGCCCTCTAGTGCTGAGTAATACTTGTCAAATGTCCCAGAGTTTGAGCTGTAGAGTGGCTTGTATGGGGTCTGTATGTCTCTTATAGCGCTTTGTTAGCCGCACAGTATGATGTACGACACTGAATCAAGGCTGTAAACCCAGTAAGATGAGTCTGAGACAAGCCCAACTGTGAGCTCACTCAGTACAACCCCTTGGATTTCCAAAAGCCTGACAGAACGGAGACATCGTGCGCTGTAGTTTAAGCAATGCCTGTCAATGCAGAAAAGAACTGAAGGCTTGTGTTCCTTCACATATACCGTACAGTCTGAGCATTTCTTTTCCGAGTAATCCTTGCATAAATGTTGCATTATTAGCTTAACTTGGGATTGCAACTCATTAGAAGAAAAAAAACACCCATAGTCCCTGTTACCCTAGTTTCTATAATTTCCAGGAAAGAAACTGACACAATTGTAAATTCATAGGAAGATTCATGGAAATTATTTTTATAGCAATTCTACAGCACTAAATGATTACACTACTAAACAATTAAAGGTGCACTATGTAGTTATCGAAAAGAAATTCAAAGTCAGAATTTTAATATTTACAATATCAATGAGGTAATAATACAGACTTTTCCATGAGTGAATAAACCAGCTGTTCTCAGAGGAAAATGAGGTCCCAGAACACTGCCATATGTTAATGCAGAAAAAAAATCAGCCAATGAAGAGCTTTCTCTACTTATTAACATTTCTGCCCCAAATTACAGAGAGCTCCTTTAAGTACAATTATATATTGGTCTGGGTGAATACTCCATTCTGACCGGCCGCAGGGTGTTGATTAAGTGAGTGAGTGTAGTCCCTTATTAAGTCATCCTCTGAACACCACCGGGTGGTGCCTGTAACACGCAGGAAGTAGCCTTCACTGTCCCTCTCACCTTACTGGAGTCAAACGATCACCTAACATCACATTCGTTATTTGACTTGCTTCTTCATGCTGCCACCAACAGTGTCAATCATCATGTAGATTTAGGGACAATGGCTGGCTTGCTGGCTGTTGTTGTTCAACATACCACCAGATGATGTTTACTGTTTGATGACTGCACGCAATGTTACTGACTTTGAATCTTGCTAGCATAACATTAGCTTTGTGGCTAATAGCTGAGCCAGATGGTTCTATGGGCTGAGCGGACCAGTTTTTCTCCTGTAACTAAGTCGTATCTTAGGTTAATCCTATTTACTAGTAGTGTGTGTTTTCATTGCATAGGAAACTTATGGGATTGTAATAGTTCACACCTATTTCCATATTAACAATTAAGTGTTCATTGTAAAGCTGTAAACTGATGTTTATAAACCTTTAAAGTTGCTTAAAAATCGTTATATAGCATTTGTCTTTGTTAACAGTAAACACACTATTTAGTCAAGTTTAATTACATAGAAAGATATGATTTATTAATGATGGTTGTTATAAAGTGGTATAAACTAATGTTCTTAATTTTCTAAATTCTTTGGCAACTGACCATGGAATAGGCAGGATAATATCCTTCAAGGTGTCATTAATCAGGAATTAATGCCTTCTAATTACTGTTAATGGACACCTGGCCAGGCTTTATCCCTTATTTAACTACAAGTGTAAACTGGAAAGTCATTTAGTCAGCAGGTGAGCTGACCATGCAAGAAAGTTCACTTTGTTTACTGGATAAGCAAACAATTCAACAATAATACATCATAAAGCACAAGGGAAAAGTATGTGCTTGTATTTAAATTGATGGCTGTCTTTTTTCAGGCATCAAGACTTTAGCAGTTAATTTAAAGAAGTTCCTCTGGATACTAACAGCTGCTTCAACTTATTTGTCATAGAAGCAATAAACATGTCATTCATACCAATTGCATAATTTGTTTCAGAAACTAACCTGGAAATTAATGATGGTATCACATGACAAAGACACATGTGCATGTAAAATATGCAGAACCTGCACTTGTCAACAAAGATATCCAAATGTAACATCTCTATGGGGAACTGACAACAGAGCAGCCTGTCCAGCCTGCTAGAGAGTGGCAAGCAAATTGCCAAATGGACTCAGTTGAGGGCAAAGACTGCATTAGGTGACAGAGGAGACATGAGACAAGGACAAGTTAAGGGTATAATAAACATGACAAGAGTCATTACCAGGTACTAGAGGTAGGCAGTAGGTTGGAAGTGTATGGCACTGCAGCAACGGTGAACTTCTGTAAACCGCTGCCACCCATTAGGTACGCAAAGCCACCATGAGGAACCCTGGAGCTGATAGAGAAGGAGATTTTACTACATTGGATGTTCACACATTTTTCTGTATGAAAAACCAGAGCGGATCCAGCAGACAAACCTTCCAGTGACAAACTGAAGCAGAAGAACCCGTTCCTCCTGGGTCAGGCTCTTCACCACCTCCCAGAACCACTGCAACAAGATTCAGATAGATTATCCCCGGGCTCACAGGAGGAGAGAGTCAGATGACCCAGAAGGTTCTGTTTGTCCAAAACACACCCTCCTTAACACTATATAATAACCATCATTAATAAATAGTAACCCTTAAGTTAATTACACTTTTGTAATGGTTAAATCAGACCTATTAATGAACAATGAAATACTTTATAATTATTAAAGATTATACATTACATTATGATTTATTAACCATTTACAAAGTATTATAAGCACCAAATGACATGTTTCATAAATGGTTTATAGAGCATTTCATTGTGAAATAAATAAAGTTTAATTAACCATAAATGTTTTTATACTAGTTGGGAATAATCACTGAAGTTGAATCATTTTGAGCTGTGTTGAAAATGTGAAATGATACTCAATGTGCTCGGCTGTGATAACGTATTCACTTCCACAAATTGAGTAAAATGAGGACAATAAACCCTCCCAGGTTATATCCAGGATAGGGCACATTTGTTTTAAAAGTGCAGCAACGCTTATAAAAGAGATGTGTAAACTCTGTTTCGCTCACATCACAGACAGTGGTAAAGATCGAGGGCACATCAAGCTTCATGACACACTGCATCCCTTCTGACATAAAGGATTCTGCTCTTGTGGTGAAGAACTATCCAGGAAACTATAGGTCAGCTGTTCTTTATAGTTCCCACATTTCCTTGAATTATTTCAAATTAATCCGTGACCACAAGATGCTTACATCAATGTCGCTTGACCCCAGGAGGCGATCGACAGGAAACATAGTTGTTAAGTTGATAGGATTCAATCCATCAGGCTGGAGAAGAAGAGCTCACCTGGATAACTGGCTCCTGAGTGTCATAGCCACTGGTGTACTCTGTGTTCCTGCACCAATCCTGCACATCAATCTCTGGCATCCCTGACAGCAGGAGCTCCTGCGCACGCACACGCACGCATACACACACACACACACACA
>CAEMYA010000127.1:1386259-1410952 GCA_903131615.1 Diplodus sargus
ACACACACACACACACACAATCAAATTTGTGTTAATCAACCAATACTGACCTCTGATATGATTCATTAAATGCATCTTGAATACTAAACTGACTATCCAAGGATAGCTCAACTGCACTCATTTACTCTTAGTGATTCATAGATCACATTTCTCTTTACAAAACCAATTTTGCGACATCATCTCATAGCCTCTGCCAAGCAGTGATCAGATACCAGTGCGCTCCATTTATCACATTTTTAAATCTTATTTTAATCATTCTTTTTTTTTTATTTACGTTCTCATACTGCTGATTGTGTTCACGCAACATTTTACATCTGAGAATTGTGCCGTAAGTGTTCAAAATCTAAGTTTGACGTTACCTAATATTTTTCTTCCTGTCAACAAATCCCATGAGCAGATCTAAGCCAACAGAAATGTACACCTTTAAAAGAACCTAAAGCTCCAGACTTTTCATACTGGTTGCACTGGTGTAACTTTTTCATTTAGATGCACCAGCACACACATCAGGAGTACCCAGTAATTTATTTTCAATGTAGATGATTAAAACATTATATAAATGACTGTAAACAGAAACATATACTTGAAAACATGTTTGTCTTTTTGCATAAACATTTTTAAGAGCAAAGGTGCAACCAAAATAGTCACATCCTGGAGCCCTGACACCAAACAAATGCATAGTCTAATTTTAGGGCAGCAGGACAGTGTGTGTGGGATTGAGTCAAAGTAAACTACAGTCTGTCTGTTCATGGTAATGAAGGAACATGTCAGCCAGTGAAAAAGTGCGTCTCACTGACTTTCTGGACTACAGTGTAGCTCCATGGTACAGAGAAAGAACTGAAGACTCGAGACACACACACAATATTTGTTAGTTTATACATTCAGTGTTGGTTTGGCTCTGCCCATGAGATTTGTTGACCATCATATACATATAAAATATTATAACTCTATCTTTTAAAGGAGCACTCTGTAGTTTTGGTGAAGAGATGTTAATGAGAAGAGGAACATGTTCATTGACTGCCTTTTTTTTCTGCCTAAACAAACTAAATAATCAATCCTTCTTTGTTTCCATGACTGAATGAACTGAATTAAAAAACTGACCTTAAATGACACAAATTAACACAATTTCATATAATATCATTACCTCATTTATATTGTACATATAATAATTGTTCTCCTAAACTATATAGGAACCTTAACAGCGATCATTCACACTCCTGACAGGAACTGATCAGAGAAAAGTGAACAGCTGTTCAGTTCAGTTGTCGGTTGACCTGCAATGACAGCATGACCGAGGCATGTCCAACAAATCCAGGGTGGGATAATCATCATGCTATGCTATTGATCCCTGCAGGAGTGAGGACATCAAGTCTGCCGACACACACAGAAAAACAACCTCTAATGGGGTTGGAGAAGAGGGAGGGGCTTCAAGGTGACCCCAGCCGTCCCAGCTCACCCAATAATGGCTAATCAATCCCTGCATCAGAGGTGAGCAGGCAGGCCAAGTGGAACAAGGAGAATGTAAAACTGTAAAAGACAAAGGATGAGAGACGGAGGATAAGGAGGGAAGGACAGGGAAGTCTGAGGAGGTTGACAAACCAATTCGTATTCATCAAAAAGCTGGATGAGCGAGGCGGGGATGAAGGTGTGGAATCCGTGCAGAAAGGCGTTTATCTGAGGTTGGATGGCTCGCGTCATCCTCAGCTCCGTCACCAGCTGGACATACTCGGCCTGAGAGAAGACAGACATAGATCAAAGTCCTCCAGACACACTGATGAGAGACAGAGCTCATACATAGTTTTTCCATCTCCTCTGTGACTGCTCCCTTCTTTACACAACACTGCCACCTGCAGGAGCACTGCAGTACTGCGCTCTCTAATGAGGACCCTTCCAGGCAATAAGCTGGAGGAGAGAGATCAATCGCTCATAGGAGACTAACTATGGATGAATATACCAGAGGGGAGCTTAGGCCGGTCATTAACGCCACCTTCAGCCACACTGCTGCAGTATGACACACAAAAATACACAACTAGCCAATAGAAACTAAGCTCCTTCTGGGATTCAATTTGAAAAGAAAATATTTCAGGAAAAGAGAAGAGGGGATTTTGGATGATTCAAGGTATTGCTGGATGATGATGCTTAAATTATTGTCACAATACATTATAATAGCAATATTATCTTAATAATAAATCAGCTAATCCAAGCAAATATGATTGTTTGCGATTTAACTTTCTTGCACAGAGTTAAAAAAATGATACGACTCTTATGGGTTGGCCGATAGACGTTGCCATCATCCATCGCCAGTGGCTAACAGTCATCGACTTCTGAGCACAATAAGTAGTTTGTCCTGCAAGTTGTAGTTTGATAGAAATTGTTGGCGTTTGTGACATGTGGGAGAGAAAATCAAAAGTAGCTGCTCAGTGCACTAACATTTCTTTTCCATGCCCTGTTAATTATATTTTGTTAAACCAGCTTTTTTGGCCTGCTGTTAGTGTTTTTCTCTCATTCGTACTGTTATTGTTTGCGTTTTCTGAGCTTCCTCAGCATAGAAGACCAGCTACATTTAATTCAAGCTTTTTAGTTACAAAGTTACAAACATATGGTGCAGAAATTGGGGATGCATGTCAGGGTGATGGGAAACGGTTATGTGAGCTGTGTGACATCAGTGGGTGACTACATGGCATGCTAATGAGCAAATTTGGCCTTATGACAGCTCGAAGCTTCTGAAAAACACAAGACTTTTATGCAGGAATTACTCTCTCACACAAACCCAACTCAACTTTATTTATATAGCGCATTACACACAACAGTCGCTCCAAAATGCTTTCTTAGCACAAACAGGAAAACAAAAGGAAAACTAAAGAAGTAGACAAATACAAGAGAGAAAAAGGAAATGAAAGTGAAAATAATGATAATAATAATAAAACTCTGAAATGCTATGATAGGGCATTGACATTTTGTACTGAGCTTTGTCCTTTGAGAAACAACTTGACTCATGTTTACACTAGGTGACATCATGCATCAAACTGTGCTCGTGTGACTGACCTTATTGTCCTGGGTGACCAGCAGGCTGGTGCCTCCAGGTTTGAGCGGCACTTCCTCCATCGCCCCGAACACGTCTGTCTCAACAGAGAAGGTGAGCTCCAAACCCAGGTCACTGATGTCGTTGTCCAGAATCCACTGCAGGTTCTTAGCATACTCTGGATCAATGGATGACACATCCTGATAGTTCACAGGGATACCTGGAAAACACACACACACACACACACACACACACACACACACACACACACACACACACGCATTTAATAAAGTAGGGAACATCATGACCACTGGATCATGATTAAATTACACTAAAAATGAAGAACATAGATAAGCGATGCTTTAAAACTATATCTTGAGATAAGATAAGAAGATATATCTTGTTTGAATGGAATGACAAATCTCCCCTTGGCAATTGTTTAAAAGATATTAAACATCCATAACAAGGCACATAAAATTTCAAATATCTGTATATAAATGGACAGAGGGAAAGTGCTTGTGTACCGGCAATATAGGAAACATGCTGATGGGACATTCTGAAAATGTACAAAAACTGTTCGCTGTTATTTCAATTTTTGACAAATGTGATTAGATATTTGGCGCAAGATGGTGACAATCAGGAAAAATACTGTCGTCCAGGAGTAAGTAAAGTCATTCTGAATTAGCTACTCAACGCTCCAGTGACAGACATGTTATAAGAGACACACACCTCAGAAAGTATTTCGAATTGAGAAGTCTATAATGCTAGAGATAGTGGTTGTATAAGACAGATTCAGCCAATCATTATAGCTAAATCAGGAAACAGCCACTTATCCTGTTCAACTGTTTTCAGATTCAGTGCTCCGAACACTACAACACTTATTTTTATGTAACCATTCTGTTTATTCGTTCTGTAATTATGTTCATTGTTTCTGTTTGTTATCACATTTTTGCACCTATTCTGTTTTTTATGTGTGCTCTCTAGACATCAAATGAGGGCTTGCCCTCAATGATTTTTCAAGATTTAAATAAAGGTTTAATGAATGAATGAATGAATTGAGAAGAACACTGTTCAGTTAAGAGACTTGTCTAAAAGGACTTTGCAGGTGCACACTGTACTTAATATGGACAACAATCACTGCTGATGCAGAATATCTCTGACTTTGTCGTGCTGAGGCAAGATGTGAAGGTATACAGAGTAGCCCCATTCACACTGCCCTTTGATTGCGGGGATCCTGTGCCAATTCTCCACATCCTCCTGTGTGTGAAAGTTTCAGATGTGGCGAGGGGTGAAATTTCGCTCCGTCATCGATGTGCCTCCAGAGGCAGTATCAGAGGCACAGCATTGGCTGTGAGTGTATGATACCTGTGTGTATGAACAAGCCGGCGGAGCGAGGGCGCGTTGGTCTGATGGTGTTCACAGTAACCACATAATTCATTCAACAAAGAGAAATGTCCCACAAAGCAACATTACATGACCCAAGAACAGTAACGTAGTAACTGGTAGTGTCTTTGGCAATGTATATGAGAATAAAAATACCGCAGTTAAACGTGGAGAAGTGTCGCCTGTCATACCGACTCTGTCGCCGGCAAAAAGAACTCCTTCCACTATTGTGTTGTTGTAGTTACTGTCTTAATAAAAATCACTGCAACAGTCATCCTCCTGACCGAGACTTCATTGACCTTTCCCCGAAAAACACAGCCTCACTTCCCACGAGTGAGAGTCAGACAGCGTCCAGTTTACTGATGGTGATTATGTAGTTATATAATTTAGAGTGAAAAACGTAACTTTGTCACTTTCAAGGGTGTTTGGTGGGTCAGGATCTCAATCACAACACATTATGACAGCATCTATATGATTAGAAATTGTCAGCAGATTCAGGTTTAGATTAAGAGGAGGACATCAAGGAACCACGTTGAAAAAAACATACAGATGTCATCATCCGCAGATCCAGCTTTCTGTGTGAATTACACACTGGTTCGTCTTTACACTGGAGCTGCTTGGCTCTGTGTGAACAAACAACTTCAGAAAATTGGCGAACCGCTGCTGTGGAGATAATGCAGCTTCTCTGTGTGAAAAAGGCTACTGTCATTTTACCGAGTCTTTAATCTGACTCAGCAATCACGGGAAAGAGGTTCCAGTTTTAAAGTTAAAGTGATTTTTGTTGTGCTGTGTCAAGAAGAAGCCTAAACACACTGATCTGACCTTTATCTATACACATGGCTGTATTCCTTTACCTAGTATGTGTTTGTAGAAGGAGCGGGTGAAATAGATGTTGACCAGTTGTCGGTGGTACAGAGCCAGACCCAGAATCTGACCTGCAAACCGGAAGTAGTTCAGATGGTCGGGGTTCACTGAGGAATTACTGTTGGGCTGGAAAGTTGTACCTGTAAAACACACACACACAAACACACCTTAAATCTCCACAGTTCTGTGTCATTCACTTGAATGTTGTCACAGAAATATAAATGTCTTGTACCATCAGCTGACTGAGTGAACAGAGCATAGTCTGGGTTGATGATCTCATTGGATAGGATGTCAAACCACTCCCGAACTACACCCTGGCCCTGAAACAAACAGAAACAAACACCACAACTCAACTCACTGGTTTGGATTCAATGAGACCATCAGCTGAAAGCTGAAACAGACCAACAAAAAGACAGGTAGTGTCATGAATTTTGAGACCTACCATCCCCTCCTCGCCATGGAAGCGAACAGCAATGCCCTGTTTGAGCTTCTCATTGGTGGACTTAGAAACCATCTCACAACTACTCCTGAAGATGGATTCTGTTAGGGAAGCATCAAAAGTGAATGAATACACAGTGGCACAATCCCCTGGGAAAGAACCCTTTTGAAAAATAGCCCCTGAAATGATTCTGGTGAATTTTTGTGGAAATAAATGGGCAACATTCAGACATGAGATAAATAAACCCAATATGAGCCAATATTACAGTAGCACCAGCTCCCAAAGAGCTTTCCATCACTACACAACTCTTCTATCCAAGCCCAGCGGCATTTGTTCTCAACCCTCTGGGGTCTGGGGTATAATTGGCCGTTTTTGGCTATTTTTGATTTTGCCATTATATTTCACCTTAAAAACTGTTTATCTTGGTTTGTTTGGTGTCATTATTTTCAGCACAAGCTCAGTCAATGTGTGACTGTACAGTAATTTTTTCATTTTGACATACTGTATTAACACAATGGACCTAAAATCACACAAAAAACATAAAATCTGAGTAGGAAAAAGCTAGATTTTTTTACTGGTGAAAACCACAAATATGTTTAACAAACCATTTTTATTACTTATAATGCAACTATAAATATATTGTTTGCTAAATTTGTGTATACGTTATTGAAATTTACAAAGTTATATGTAACTATTTACATTTAAATGCAGGCAATGCCTCGGAGTCAGGTCTCCCTCAGCTCCTTCCTGCTGCTCCACATTCAGCAGTCTCCTCATTCTTTTGACTCATTAAACAAAAAAACGACTCCACTACACACTAAACACACTACACCAAACACTACATAACACACTAACTATACACTTCAAACACGCTAAATGTCACAAATCTCTCGACTCTCAAAACTCGCTATCTCTGTTGCTGTCTCTATCACCGTCACTATCACTCTTTTGCCCCCGTCCCTCCCACAACTTCCGCCTGTTCCTCAGCAGCCAAATCACATGGTTTGCCATACAATTTTGTGATTGGTTGGTGTGGTGCTTTTTTCCATCAATAGGAAAGGGGGTGTCACAGGGTTTTTTGCTTGCAAACACTTCCTGCTTGCGGACATTTTCGTTAGAAAAGCCCGTTTTTATCGTCTCTTCCTGCACCAAACATGCAGCAAACGTGATGCTTATGTTAGCGAAAAAACATGGCGTACTTTATTTATCGTAAGTCTGGTTTTACTTGGCCTATCAACACAATTTAAAAACTGGTATACAGTTTGAAGGCTGCCCCAACACATAAATCGGAACCGAGACTCGCTCTATCTCGCTGCTATGTCATCTAAAATCGGTCACGTGATTTTGACATGCTGGCGCGTAAATCAACCTCAGAGAGTTGCGTTGTCGACATCTTTAGTGTCTTCCCCCACCATATTTCTGATTAACTAGTAGACATCGTTAGTGTGATTGAGTGAAAGTTGCGCCTCTGTTATATCCAGAGAATTGTATGTTACATCTCTGGGCAAACCCGATTTTTTTTTTTTCTCGTAGTCACACTGGTATGCCGGAGATCCAGCTCAGCGCTGGAATGCAATCAGCCCTGCTATCACTCACAACTAACAATCTGCAGTGGGTTTGCTGGAAATCATTTTTGCAAACACGAACTAGTTCTAAAAAGAAATTTAAATGAGCACTTTGTAAAAGTTGGCAAAACAAATAGCCAGCTTACAATATTTGAGGAGTTTGTGTGTTCCTGTGATCTTAAAAGTTATGTTATCTCCTGGTGGGGTCTCCCAGGGCAAATTGCTCCAGCACGGCACGGTATAACGAAGTTTAGTGTGGCGCATCACCTGCATCAACCTGTAACAGTATATCTGGGTGATATGTATGTAGTGAAGGAGACCGCTTGCAAGGTTTATCTGACAGAGACAATGATAGTTGCCCAGCATAATATGACAATAGAACCACGGATACTGGCAGCTGAAATTGTTGTATTAACACTCGCAGTCTGCAATGTCTCTCCGAGGATGTGGTGTCAGATCCTCGGCCATTACTTCACAGCACTGTATAACTGTATTCCTTGATAGCTGAAGAGCTTTGATTAATGATAATTAATTAATAATTAATAATTTTTAGTTTGTTTTTAAAATCCTGAAACAAGGAGTCAGCTGCCTCAACGAAGGCCTCTTTTATCATCTTAGCACAAAGTGGAACAAACAAAACAAAGAATAAATGAAGCGCATGTCAGTCCGCACGGAGGGAATAGCACTGTCCCCATAAACAAAGTTGCATCTGGAGGTCCCATGCACACAGCGGGGGGCGACGCAGGAGACAAAGAGTCCAATCTCAGCGGTGGAGCCTGGGGTGAAGTGACAGCAGAGGTAAAGGAGCTTCTGCGCTGAACTCCTGAAGTCCAGCAGCCATCTAACATCGCTGCGAGCCGGGAGAGACCACAGCAGCAGAGGAGAGCAGGTGGTGAATAACCCCGAGGTCGTGGTGGAGGGAGGACCAGCACAGCAATGATGGACAGCCCACATAGTGTTGAGTGTGTCGGTTTGAAAGGTAACGTTGCTAGGCTAACAGCTGATCGGCGAGGCTAACAGCTGATCAGCGGAGAACGGTGAGTCCACGGAGCCAGTTGTTCAGGTGCAGCCTTCACAGCCCCAGAGCTTATAGGGACAACATGGCTTTCTTTTTCCAACAGAAAAAAACAGATTTGCTACAGATTGAGAAGCGGTGATATTCACGCCAGCGTCCTCACGCGTGAAAGAGTGACTCGCCCATAACGATGCTTCGGTGTCGGCCTCAGCTCGCTTTTCGGAGGGAAGTCAGTGTCGTAACGTTACTTTTTATGAATAGTTTGAAAGTGCCTCTCAACATTCCCCTTCTTCGGAATAGCGATGGTAGTTTGACAAATCAGACATTTTTTTGATCCCCTCTTTTGTTGATATCAATTGAAGCCGCTAACCAGGTCACTTAGCTCACTTAGCTCGCTTAGCTAGCGTGTCTGCGCATGCATAGTGACCCGTGACACATGACGCATGACACGACAACATGGTTGGAGGGTGTTTCGTCCGTCTTTATTTTATTTTTCAAATATTCACTTATCGGCAGTTAAAAATGCCGATACCACTAATTTGGAAAATAACTAATATCGGCTGATAATATGGGCCCGCACGGGCTCTATATTGAACCAACCTTTTCCGGTCACTTTTCATGGTGCAAGATCACAGTTTTTTAAAGCAAAATAATACATGCTCACACTGTACCAACAATTGGCACAAAAACTAAGACTATCTGCATTAGCCAATAAAGGTGAGGCAAAATTATATTGGAGTGTGAATTTCATTAGTAATTCAACTTTGGTATAATCATTTCTTTCTACATGAACAGTAGAAGTTTATGGTAGTGAAGGCAGATTTTACCTCTGTGGATGAGCAGGATGTCGTTCTCATTGACCGGCCGATGAACCATGTCTGAGTCTGGCTGGCCAGCCAGCAGATGCTCATAGAACCACTCACAGCGATCCTTGAAGGGCTGAGGGGGAAAACAAGACTTTATCCCACACTGCACAGCACTTTCCTAGACTAATTACCACTTCACTATGCTTTTAACTCTCAGAATGTGGATTTTTCAGTCTCAACTGATGGCTCCGAGAGCTTTCAGTGCTAAAATACTTGTCTGTAATACAGAGATGAGGCTGGGGTCTATTTGCATAATATATGCCTTTGTTCTCTAAGCGTTGGAGGTAGAGTGAAGGATGAGTGTGGAAGAGAAAGAAAGGCTTTTCCCCCTGGGGCTGCGGGGCGTACCGAGAGAGGAATCAGCAGATGAAATCAAATTCACAGGTTAAAGTCTGTAATTAAAACAAGGGCCTACTCCCAGGCGAGCCATAATCCATGGGTAACGAGGCTCGAATGCTGCAGCTCAAATAGGAATACTGAAGAGTGAGTGAACAGCACACAACTCGGAGCAGCACTTAAAATTTATGAAGCCGTATAAATGGAACTTAAGACAAGTGTTATCGCCATGGTTGTAACACTGTTAAATGATGGTGAAGTGAAGACAGGGGACTTTCAAAGTCACTTTCCATGAAGTCCCTGAAGATACAAACACAAAGACTCAGAGCTACTTGTCAACTAAAATGAAGAATGAGGTAAACACTTTCCGAGCCACAGTGTAGTTTTCTTGAGAAACAAATGAAGCAGTGTAGGTAGATGGGAGAAATGTTACGTATTTTGGAGACTTACTTTAGAAGGTACAATTCAATTTCAATTCAATTTCAAACAAGTCAGATAGAATAAAATAGACTAACTAAACTAAATAAGATATCAACAGTATCTACATGAACTGCAAAGTAGCATTGAAGTAGGTTGGGTTGTACATTAAGAGGCAACAGCAAGTAAGTGCAAATGTTTAAATGTGAAAAATGCAATAGAGGGAGGGGAACTGGGAAATGCAATGACCATCAACACTGGCTCTTGATTGGCTTGACAGGGTACACTTTGAGACCCTTTAAAAATGTGTAATTTGTAAGAAATGGCCAGAATTTGAAGGTAGCTCCAAAGCTATGGGGGGCAGCATAACAGCTAACTGGCACTGACTATACTCTCTGCTGTAGCTATCTAGCTGAACACAGCCTCTGAGACTGACAGATTCTAGTTTGACAACAGGGGATACAGTAAGGAGGTGATTAATAGGAGCTCCCATCGGGACTATGACTCCTAAGACAGGAGAGGCAAGCATCAGCACCAGTCGAAAATGGCGTGTAGAGAATATATTTACATCTTACTCGTTAATTGAAGATTTCCACCAAACCAGAGGTGATTGTGGAAAGACAAATCAAGACAGTGTAGTTTGAATGAAGTGAGTTTTACTATGAGTCAATAAGGAACAGAACACATTTTGGGGTTGACTGAATTTAGCTCTGAAAATGTTGCTCCCATATGAAATCCTTTGAAACATTTCATACAGTAGTTCATTGTGTCTTACCTGGCCCTTAATGATATGCATGAACCGTGACATCAGCTCCGGACACTCCAGGAGGAAGTGAAAGTGGTTAAAGATGATCTTTGGATTCCTGAAAAAGAGGAGGCAGAGAAAGAAATTAACAGGACGGGGTGAAAGAACAAAGAGAGCAGAGTGGAAATAAATTGAGAGGAATTAAGTTGATCGATCGTACTCAGTCTCTGGGTGAGGAGGCTGAAGTATGGCACAGGGCCACATTGACTCACCTGGTTACAAAACACTTGAGCACCTCGTCATGCTTGCAGACAAACTCGATGAAGCGAGGGGATGTCATTCTGAGTGAGGAAAGAGAGGGGGGTGAAGAACAGGGAAGATGGAGTGAGACAGGAAAATCTTATCAACTGCATCTGTTTTACAATCAGATCATTCAACTGAATTTCTATCTCCACACTGAAAATTATCAGGCATCATGTAGCCAAAACAATAATGGAAAGGACTGGAGCAGCAAAAATAGAATTGCTTTATTAAAGCTTTATTGACCTAACTGAGAATAATTATCTACATGGAGAAGGGTTCAAACAAAGAGTTAAATGTAAGTTGTGAGCAGAGCACTGACATCAGATTGCACTGGATGCATGTTGCAGTGGGTAGCTTGTCTTAATGCAAGCAATGTTTTAGTGCAGCAGTAGTGTTGGTAGTAAACAGATGAAGGCTGAGCACAGACCCTTGTGGCATCTGACAGGAGCAGCACATGTAGAAGCCCTGGATCACAGCACTGAGACGACTGGCTGTCATGGAAATAACGTCCTCCCCGTCTGCATACACCTCAGTTTCCATGACAATCTGTGGGTCCAGCAGGGAGGGGAGCTTTGGCGTAGAGCTGGATTGGTCGACCTCCCGCTGTTTGAGAAGCAGAGAAGCTATCTCGCTGCTGGAGGAAGAGGAAGATGGGTTCTTCTTGTTTCTGTCTAGCTCTGTGGAGATGAGCACCAGCCACTCATCAAGTGAGTGCCATAACAGCTCCAACGGCTGCAGCCAGACCATCAGGAGGGCAGGGGATCAAAGAAAAAAACAAATGAAGACGTTAGTGGGGATGAAGGATGTTGACCTTTGGGGTCTGAGGTTTACAAAGCTTCATTCAAGGCTTTAGCAACTTATTCACCTTATCTGGGATTGCAAGAGTCATTTTCAAAGAAGAACTGAGCCGTAATGATAACTGACTTATAGACTTAAGGATATACCAGCACAGAAGTTTGCTTTAAAGGGTCCAAAGTAAAAAATTATGTATTTCTGATGTATCTGCCTTACATCCCTATAGGCCGATATTAGCCTTGCTGACTGATGTCGGCCTATCAGCAGATAAGATGGCATTCACCGATGTTGATGGCCAAGTTTTATTATCTATTGTGTCTCCACAATTTTGCGCTGGGTACACGGGCTGTCCAGCCCTCCACCACATCCATTACTTACTCCATAATGTGCCCTGAGCACTGAGTTTGTTCTCAAATAAATGAGAAAGAAAGAGTCACCTGTGTAGGAATAACATAGTCTCTGAGAATGCCTTCAATTTGCAAGATATTCCAGTGTAATTTGCCAACACAATCACCTGAGTGAGGGCCCTGAGATGTCCTTTAAGTGCAGGCTGACACACATCATGGTGTTAAAACAACGCTTTGCTCTAATAGAACCTGATCCCATTTTCATCATTGCAACCTCACTGGATCCTGACATGAGGACCACGACTTGTATGTGGATGTTAAACAAATGACACAGCATCACTTTATGCGCAATGGATAAGCCTGCTGCTGGAGCTGGAGATGAGGTACGATTTAGAGAGGGCATGAACAGTCCACTCTGCATGACATGTTTGAGCAGGCTCTTGAGGAAAATGGCATAACAGCATATTAATGGTTTCTACTATATTGTATTGCTTCTCTAATTGCTTTTACACTTACATTTAATCACATAAATGTCTGTTTCACAAACCTTGTGTTTTTGTTCGTCTAATTACTGAAAAAGCTCTCCTTATTAAATACTGTACTCAGTTGTATGGCAGCTAAAAAGGCATTTGAAAGAGTGGGAAAGTTGGTTTGAATTCAAGTTCTGTTTTTAATTTTGTATGATTTAATTTGTGCTCATTCATAGACAGTGTAATGAAGGGCTGAATGACTTTAAAACAGTTCAGTTAATATTTTATAAGAAGGGTTTCTTTACATCCCTAATATGTTCTAAATGAGACATTTTACAATGCAAAACAAATCTTGTTGGTGCTCTCTGGTGGATAAATTAGACAGTTTCTAAATAAACTAATACCTCTATATTTTCCCATTTATTAGTGATGGTTATGTGCTCCATAACAATATATTTGTCATCATTCTCTAACTGATCACAAGTGTGATGTGGAAACCTGAAGACGCCCATGCACAAACATTGAGAATGGGTTGAGTAGGAGTCCAGACAGTTGTTTCATTATGTTATTAAAAATGTTTAATGAGGGAGAAGGAAAAAGGACATTTTATTGATTCTAATATTGTAATTGTACTTTCCTTTTCTGCAGAAACCATGTCATTTTACTGTTTTCCTCCTCAGTTGTTGTCACCTGCTGATTACTGTTTGACTGGGTGGTTACGTGTTAGGTGTTGCCTATTGCCATAGCTTTGAGATATATCTAGCAATAAAGCAAGAAAATCCCTGTCTGTCTGTCTCTCTGTCTGTCTGTATGAATGTACTTCCATCAAATATCTCGAGAACTCTTCAAGTTTTGAATAAAATGGGATCGCTGCTCTGTGCAGCAGCAGGGGCATGGCTAAAGCACTTTCATGTGACCTCGTGGGAGCAGACAAACAAAACAAATAACAGTGAGAAAAAAGCAAAATCCGAAGGTTAAAAAAGTCTGGATCTGTGGAGAGATACTGTCAAAACGGGTTTTCTATTCTTCAGTGAGAACTGGAGTTGAGATTTTGAGTATCTGTCAACAGTAGTATACTTTCTAAAGTTTGCCTCAAGGGCGAGAATGTTTACCGTTACATGGGGATGCCTCTCTCTTTGTTTGTTGTGGTCCGGCTCAGAGAGTACCGATGTCATCATCCGATGAGTCTGTGAGCAGTTCAGGAGGCTTAAAACTGGATCTGTAAACCCCTCACATTACCAGATAATCTGTGCCCAACAGCATGTTTTTAACGGGACACTGCACTAGTATAAAATACCATGTTGGTTTGTGCTGTGTTATGCTTGGTGAAGATCTTGGACCTAATGAAATGTTGCACAGCAATTATCAGTGAAAAAAAAAAAATCTATATATATATATAATATTGTAGGTACAAAAAACAAAGAGCAGATTATTTTTTCTGTCTTTCCTGCTTTTTTTTTCTCGATGTGCAGACATTTCTGATCAAATATCCCACAATTAAGTGTTAACTAAATCATGACTTTTAAAAAAGGATGGTGTGTTTTGAATTGAAAAAATTATTTTGATCTGAATTTTCTCACACTTAATAGCACAGAACATAGAATACTGTATATACTGTACACATTCTACTTACCTTAAAGACCTGGCTGCGAGGCGTCTTGTTGCCATTGTAGCCCATGTCATTGCCGTTGTTTGGTGATGAAGGCCCCAGGCGGAACACATGGCAGAAAATACGAACGATTCTCAGCAGGCTCTTCATCTGAGCTTCATAACTGCTGGACAGGCTGGGGAGGGACAGTGGGACAAACAACTAAATTGTAACCCAACTAAATAAAATGAAACACAATGACACAGATAAGATGGATGCAATGTAGGGAGGGATGGCATTATGTTTGCCATTTGTGATTGTTTCCATGTGCAGTCAGTGAAGCAGAGAAGCAGCTGTATAAAACAAAGAATAGGGATTTTGTCAAAACATCTTGAAACATCTGGTTGGTTCTCTATTTTCTCTATTTATTTGAGGGTTTATCTTTGCTGTGAGATGCTGACTGTCACACTGTGTCTAACATAAGACATAATCTCAGGAATATCTAAAGTAGTAAAACAGCTCCTTTCAGTATTGCTGTATTTGTACTGAATGCAGACCACTTTCTGGTTTGCTCAGTGTTGGCTCAACAGAATTGGCTGGTTTTCAACATGACCAGCCATGAATATAGACTGGCTGACCAGTGTTAGATATATTCATTTCTGTGCTGGTCAAATTTGCATATATACAAATACCACCCAATGGAGTTGCCAGCCTGTACTGAGAGAAAGAAACATAATATTATATGTTATTTAGGGCTGTAACGATACGGCAAACTCACGATTCGGTTTGTATCACGATTTTTGAACCACGGTTTGATACAAAGCTCGATTTATTTATTTTTTTATTTTTATATTAAACATTTTATTTATGTAACATTTCAATAACTTCTGTGGATGATACTGGTCTGATAGTATCAGAGGCGAAATATTGGCAAACTGAACCAGTGTGAATGGATGAGTTGGCTGTGCGTATGGAGGGAGTGTCTGTCAGATGGTCTGTTAACTGCACAGGTCCTTCACTCAACTAAATAAAGAGAAATGTCCCACAAAGCAACATTACAGAACCAAACTAAGGTAACGTAGCAACTGTAACTGTCTTTGGCAAGAAGGAAAAAAATACCGCAGCTGTACATGGAGAAGCATCTGTCCTCTTGTCTGTCCTACTGACTCCTTGTCACATTTTTGCCCAAAAAACAGCGTCTGCACTGACAAAAAACTTTTACTCACTAAGTGTTTGTGATGAAAAAAAATCACTGCGACGGTCAGTCCTCCTCACTGCTACTTAAGTGAACTTTCCCTCAGAAAACAGCCTCTGTCCTCACGAGTGACTCTGTGACACTGTTTACTGATGGTGATTATGTAATTATGTAATTTTAAGCGTAACTTTGTCATCTTCCAGGATGTTTGGTGGGTCAGGATCTCAATCACTACACATCATAACAGCATCCCTATGATTATAAATGATCCGTGGGTTTAGAAATTGACAGGAGGACACCTTGAAAACACACGTGTCATCATCATGACATGTACCGTCACGTCTCTTTAGGAGCTGCAGTGCCGGCTTTCTGTGTGAATTACACAGCGGTTCGTCTTCGTATTTACTCGATGTGTGTTATTCCGGTCTGATCTGTTGTACCAGTTTTCTTATTGGAAAATAAAATATGTTAGATTAAGTGGAGTATTCTGCAATACATTTTCAGTTGAATGTTATTTGTGCAAAAAGCTCTGACCGGTAATGAAGCACAGATTTGTTGGAGAAGGTCCTGTGGCCTGGTGCCGTTTTGGAGAAATGATAAGTTTCAGAGTTATCAATTAAAAAATATATATATTAATAAAAGTTCTTAGAAAGAAAGCCCAAGACAGTTGGTGTATCTCTTCCCAAAATATTTAACGTCAACCAGAAGATTTGTGTGTGATATTTTTTATCGCCAACATTTTGAAGCATTTTAAACTGACAAATATTCCTCATTCTAGCACACATCAATTCAACTTTTGAGAAGATGTGTGGTCAGCAATGTCTCCTCACATTGAAAGCTCGGGTCTCAAGTCCATTTTAGATCGAAAGGTTGTGAGTTTAAACTGTGCTGAGAGCAGCACTCAGTAGAGTTAAAAGGTGAGAAGAATGCATACAGCTGTTCCCAATCTGCAAACATGTTTTATTCTGATAAGATCCTTCTCTCAGTGTTTACCCGTCATTCACCTCAAACATTCGGTTTAATTCACAATTCAACTGCCTTTATCTCACAAACACTATATACATTACAAAAACTATAACATCCTCCTAACACACAATGTGCTATTCCAACCAAATTCAGTGGCCATGTAGAGATGACATCTGAGTGACTACAACATCTTTGGCGCCATTTGGCCAATAGGGGGAGCTGTAGCAGCATCATCTCTTTAAACAGCCATAACGCCCATGTTCTTTTGCTCCCTTCAAAATGTGACAAGGCAGATGGCAATGTATGTCCTCAATGGCTCATAGTGTAAGTTGTCATCACCTACTTTTAAGCTCTCTCCTTAAAAGAAAGAGAGCAAATGAAATGGTGAATGGACTTGTATTTGTACAGCGCTTTTCCATTCTACTGACTGACTCAAAGCATGTGACGTTGTGACGCTCAGCCATTCACACACACAAATTCATACACTGATGCCGGCGGCTGCCATGTAAAGGTGCTGATCTGCTCATTAGGAGCAGTTTGGGGTTCAGTACAGCCAGGGAATAAACCAGCGACCTTCTAAATACTGGACAACCCGCTGTACCTCCTGACCCACAGCCACACATCAAATATGAATATGAAATATGTACCTGAGAAGCTTGTGTCCATTGGTGGTAGCCACTTCGGCAAGACTAGTCAAGATCCTCTGGTAGTGACTGTCGCTCTGCTGAGAGACGTGCTCCAGAACCTGCCTGAGCTACAAACACGCACAGTTCAATAAAAGCCGACACACAAAGTGTATCAGTGACTGTATAGATAAACTGATCATACCATACTCTCTTTAATATCATCATTCTGTGTCATCTGGATAAGGGTCTGGAACAGTCTGCCGTGATGCTGGATGAGGATCTCGCAGGTTTCCCCATATCCACCCTGAACGCACCCAGGAGGGACAGTGACCACAGGAGCTCATCATAAACTGAGTAACACAACACGTGTATGAACATCGAAGAATTGGTGACAAACTCACCTGCACACAGAGATCCAGAGGAGTGATTCCATTCTTATCAGCGAGGTATTTGGCACCGCGATTGAGCAGGATCTGTGCTGTGTCCCTTTGGCCATGGCTACAGAATAACACAGGACCAGATTCAATTGAACTGGACTAATAGGCAGTTAAATACTGGCACTCAAATATGCAGAGCGATCAGGGTACAAAATTACAATTCCTAATATTTCTAATATTGAGTCTGGCAGTTTTGGAAATGTCCACGAATAAGTGCATCTCTACCCATGAATAAGAGAAGTGTGAAAGAGGTGAGGTGAGCCCACATTGAATCACCAACATTACACCGACATGTCTGATGTCATCACCTGCAGGCAAAGTAAAGAGGTGTTGCTCCGGAAACATTTGGCCTGTTGATGTCAGCACCACTGTCCAAAAGACACAACACCGTCTGAGAACACACAAGAGGATAAAAGGTTCAAAAATGAAGTAAGTGTGCCAGGCTCGGACAGTAGCTCCATCCTCTGGCATGGAGCACATCACAAATGGGTGTACGCTTTGCTGTGGTTGGCTAACGCTGTGGTCACAGTAGGTAACTTAACCACAAGGCTGCATCATTACAAGGCTGTGTAGCAGTTTCATCGGTAAAAAAGTGTGAAAGGTCGAAACACATTGCATGGCACAAATGTCTAGGTAGAGCGACAAATGAAGGTCTATCTCCTCTCTGCTTCTGTCTGTGTAAAAAAGGAAGTCTATTAATAAGGGAAACAGCATAACTTGTGGGTGGTTGGTGGTGGAAATAAATTATTAAATTCAACAGTGTGGATTTGGTGAGCGGCAGGTGATAATTAACAATTTTACTATATTAGGTGCTGTAAAAAGTGGCCAGGCAGTCACAGTCACAGCTATAGTCAGAGTCAAGTTGTGTTTCAGCTAGTCTATAGTCACAACCAGCGGATATGGATGATTGATGAGTGTTTCACCAGAAACATGGAGCAAAGGGAAAGCAAAAGGTATTATGAGGGATCAAAACAGCAGTTACAAAATACATTTCCCATGGTGACTTTACTGTTGGCACTGCAGGTGCAGTGCTCTCAAACTACAGGCCAAAAAGCTCTTAGCGTCCAGCTGGACGTCTCTGGCTTGAACCAAAGGACTGATCACGCCGAAGGCCGAGACCTGTTAAGAATCTTTTGGTTGAGAAAACACGTACACTATTTTTCAATAAAAGACATTATTTGAAATTTGCTTACTGTTTTGTGTCCATTCTGACAGGCTACATGTAGAGCTGTCTGGCCCATGGCATCCTCCACATCCACATTGGTCACATGCTGAACCAGATCATGGAGGAGCTCCGTCCGCCCATTCACTGCCAGCCAATGAATCTGCACAAGCGGTTCACATGGACAGTCACTATCCCAGCTACAGGAGTTCGTTAAGCACCCGTCACACTGATAATACTTGATTACAATGTCTTTAAAACATTCAGTACAACATGAAGCAAAGCCAGAGGATTCTAGTCTACTCACAGCAGTCAGTCCCTCGTTGTTGCAGATGTTGACATCAGCGTTATATTCCAATAGCTTGCCCATGCACTTTTTCTGTCTGAGGGAACAGTGGAAAGTGTATTATCAGTATCATCACACACACAGTCAGTCAGTTTCATGCCATTTTACAACTCTAACCCTGACAGCCATGACTATCTTGAAGGTCCATTGAATATAAGTCACTAGAACAAGTATAAAAAGCAGGGATTTGAAAAGAAATTCGTATGGATCGAATCAGATGTATTCACACTAAAACAACGGTTTGATGAGCTACTTTCGTTCCACATGTAGCTTTCAGTGTGTGACGTGAGTGAAGGTTTTAGGGGAGTCAGCGCAGTTTCCCATCAACTGTCTATTTCATTTTTACATTGTTATTTAGCTCATTGACTGATTTCTTTCTGCCTAAACAAACTAAATAAACAGATTCTATTTGTTCTCAAAACAACACAATATATACTGTTTACCTTTTTTTGTGGTGGACCCTGCCACCGTTCTAGCTTCAAACTGTGTTGTGGGTAGAGTTCTCAACGGGTCAGGCTGGCCCGACAAACCCGACCGGTCCCGCAGTTTCGGGCCAAAAAAAATACGCAAATGAGCCGGGTCGGGCCGGGCCTCGGGCTTCCTTTTTTATAAAACACATTTCATAAAACACATTTCTTGCAGGTTGTAAATTATATATTGTTTGTTGTGAATCATCGTGAATCATCACGTGTGGTGAAGAGTAAGTCTGGCTGCTTGCTTCATGGGGGGGGCAGACTCAGAACTGACGCCGCGGGCCGGGTTGGGTCAGGTTGTAATTTTCAGGCCCGTTGAGAACTCTAGATGTGGGACTTTATTTTCCTCTGAGAACAGCATTTTTATTCACTCATGGAAAAGACACATATTTCTTAATTTTGTATCATTACCTCATAATACTGTAGATATCAAAATTTTGACATTACATTTCTTCTCCAAAGCTCCATAGTGCAGCTTTAACTTACAGGCAAACAATTTTAAAGAAGTTCAGGATCATTCTGAAATAAATTGGTGCAAGTAAATCTGCATAAAGACAAGAAGTTAGTAATGTGGAATGTAAACAAATTTTGTTTATCCATTATTGGTCTTTAAGTTACAGCAGTGTGGTCAGAGCAGAACCAAATGAGAAGAATCAGCAAATAACTAAACTTACCCATTCCTAGCAGCGAGATGCAGAGGAGTACAGCCTGAGATGTCCTGGTAGTTTGGGTTGGCACCTCTCTTCAGCAGCAGAACCAGACACTCCACTGAGCCACAACTGTAAACAGAACACAGAGCTACTTAGTGCACCACCTCTGCTCAATATGTGACAGATATGTCAATAACAAAGAAACAGCCTTAAAACCTCCTGAACTTCTTTAATTCCCCCTTTTTGTATGTACCACTACACAATGACATCTCTCCATAAAAGCAAGGAATCTCTGTCTGTCTGTCTGTCTGTCTGTCTGTCTGTCTGTCTGTCTGTGTGTGCCTCAAATATATCTGCGGATCAGGATCAGACTGACCTGAGAGTTTCCACATGGCTGCCGTTTGGTTCAGTGGTGTGCAACTTCACATTTGTTTGGACTGCAATGATACTGTGAATAAATTATTTCATAAATGCTTTTCAATTTCGGGAGCATAGTCCACCGGAGCCACCACAGTCACGTGCGCACAAGAGCCAATAACTGCAGATCGCAAGCCTACGACACACATTAAGAAACAAGCGGATGCATACCTGCAGTCCCGTTCTGTTCTGTGCATCTAAACTGACTGTTGTGGATTAATGAGACCAAAAGAGTCCGGACCGAGTCTGTTCGGGTCTGAGGAGATCCGGAGACGCGCAAACAACAAAGTGGAATCGGAATCTGTGGATGTTTGTGTGTAGCTAGCTGCTAGCCGCTAACCGCTAGCCCACATGGCCCACCTCCTGAGTCGACGGACTGGACACACCGGCATATCCAAAACCGGACTTGGGGTAAATAATGTCCGCCACGCTTTTTCGCGAACATTGCCGTCACGTTTGCTTTGTGTCTGGTGCAGAAGAAACGGTAAAAAACAGGCTTTTGTCACGAAAGTGTCCAAGTAGCAAGTTTGGTTGATGAGGAACAGGAAGTTGTGGGAGGGTGATTGACAGGCAACGATGGTCGATGTACAGACAGCGATACTGAGAGTTGAGAGATTTGTGACATTAAGCGTGTTTGGAGTGTATAGTAGTGTGTTATGTAGTGTTTGGTGTAGTGTGTTGGTTTTTTGTTTAACGAGTCAAAACAATGAGAAGAAGCTGAATGTGGAGCAGGCAGTGCAGCGCTTCATTCAGCTGGAAGGAGCTCAAGCAGACCTGAGCATTGCCTGCATTTAAATGTAAATAGTTAAACAGAACTTCATACATTTTTAAAATATATGCACATATTCAGCAAACAACAATTTATATTTGCATTATAAGTAGTAAGAAATGGTTTGTTAAACATATTTGTGGTTTTCACAGTAAAAAAATCTAACTTTTTCTACTCAGATTTATGTTTTTCTTTGTGATTTTAGGTCTATTGTGTTAATACAATATGTCAAAATGAAAAAATAACTGTACAGTCACACATGTGAGGTTGTGCTGAAAATAATCACACCAAATAAATAGTTTTTAAGGTGAAATATAATGGCAAAATCATAGTCAAAAACAGCCAATTATACCCTGGAATATTGGATTTCACAACAAACCTAAATATCCCTGACGTTCCACCTTCACACAGCCTCATTTGGCCATCAATGAAAAAGATTCTTAACCTCCCACTTTTCTATAGGAACACATTACGGGCAACGCACTAGTTTAAAGAATCAGCTACATCTCTGATGAGTAACAGCGTCTGCCTTGATAAAGACAATCCATAGACCCCACTGGAGACCGTTTTCATTGGAACTAAGTCCAACCAATAACTAATTGCGTGTTCAGCTGAGTACAGGTTTCAATAAAAAGCTTGATGTATGAAACAATAGAACACGTTGGGTAGGTTATCGCTTTTCACCAGACGACTGAAATGTCAGCTGGCAGGTGTATCTTCAGGTGGAAAGAACTAGCAGCATGTGGCTAGTTAGCAGGAGCCTTGGGAAAGCTGACACAGTTTACATGAGTAGAGCTGCTGTCATTCATTGGCTGTTACTGTGTTTCTCTTGGGAGTTGCTCAGTCACGCGTGACAACTAGTGGTGAAATTCAGTACTAGCATCCGATATTAAGTGGTTTTAAAACAATTTGATCATTCCAACCCTAAAACATGTTGTCGCAGCCCTGGGCGATGGCGTTAGTCATCAAAAGCAAAAAGAAAATAGTTTGATTAAATGTCTATCAAATCCAAAGTTGTTATGAGTCACAAGCAAACAGCTTATCATTATCAGGTGCGTAGTTGGGTTGCACCATCACGTGACTGGAAACAACAGAAGAGTGCAGAGTGAGAGGATCCCAGCGCAGTGCAGACCAGCTCTACTCCGCCTTTAACTTTTAAATCTGTTATGACAGCCTACGAGCCACAGCCTTTGCCAGCAAACACAACAACTTCTTTGGCTTTTCTTCCAATCCTCTGTTGCTCCTGGCTGGCTCTGGTCGCCGCTGCTCCACCACACAGCTTGATTGCTCTACCTACATGCAATGTAGCCCATACATGGGCTCTATCGGGTGGCCCACCCAGGTAAATGGAGACATGGCTGGAAAGATAAAATCTGAATTCCACGTTTTCAACAATGTAATTTCACAGCACATACAGACCATCCGCCTTGCTCACCTATCTTGCACGTGCACGCACCATGCATCAGGTCTGGCATCAGCAATTTACTTCACTGTTTCCCACACATTCATTTATTTGTGGCGGCCTGCACATTATCAACGCTAGTCAACCCATCACTGAATAGCATGATGTTATACACTCCAATATAGTGGATGGCGGTGTGGTTTTTAGTCTGCAGGTAAAACCAATGAAGAAGAGGAGGAGGAGTGTTTAACACGGTTGGCTTGACCGTAACTTCCTCTTCAAAGAGGCACAGGAAGTTAGCCAGTTAGCTCGCTCGGCAGAGAGTTTCTAACGTATACGCATTTTTCAAATGCAAGTGCAACCCATTAACACCACAGTGAGTTGTGTTTGAATTAGTGTGGAGAGAGAGGAAATTGTGAATTAAAAAATAGCAGGTCAGGTGATGGCAGTATTTTTACTTATTTATACAATTTTATTTGAGTTTCTTTTTCTGTTAACATAATTATAGCCTGTGTGCCTTGATAAAATGGTTTAATTTAAAATAAAGAGGTTTAATTCGACCTTTTTTTACTGGGTCTTTAAAAATAGAACAGGTCATTAAAAATGATCAATAATTGTAGCTATCAACCGATGAAACTTCACTATCCTGATAGACCTTTCAGCCATATCGCCCCTGTGTTGACATTGCTACTGGGTACTATACAAGATGCTGATTTAAGTGGAGTGATAATGTAATGATGGATTGATTACAATATCATCAGGAGGGTAGAGATCTATATCTGCCCATCCCTCGATCAACAGAATCATTTTATTGCATGTAGATTTTGCATCTGCAGAGAAATGGATCAGGTGTTGCCAGACCCTGCATTGACACTTAATGGAAACCACATGATCATCACAAACAAGGCCCCATCCTCTGCCTACCCACTTTGATTTATAGTCCAACTAATCCTTTTGGAGGCTCATGTTAATAATATTTGGGAATTTATCAATTTGCTAACGATATATCTCTATTCACTCAGCAAAAACGTTAATACAACACTTTTGTTTCTGTGCACATAAAATAACTATAACTTGCAGATTTAAAACACAAATTTGTTACAAATGTGTTATTGAGCTCTTCACCTTTGCCAAGATAATCCATCCCCCTTACAGTTGGGTCGCAAAAAAATCTTTACATTGTTACAATTGTTACAAAAGTAACAAGTTTTAAAGGACTGTACAGTCAGCGTGCTGACTGCAGCAAGGTCCACCAGAGCTGTTGTCTGTTAATTCGATATTCATTTCACAACTGTAAGCATCTCCAATGTGGTTTCTCAAAATTTGGCAGTGAATCCAGCTGGGCTCACAACTCCGTATCATGTGTCACCACACAAGCCCAGGACCTCCAAATGCAGCCTCTTCACCTGCATGATTGCCTGGGACCAGCCACTCAGACACCTAATGTAACAGTATTTTTGTTATACTAAAGAACTGCTGCACATCAAGTGCCTCCAAGAAGCTCATCTGCATCTTGACCTTGACGACAGTTCAACATTGGAACCAACCTGAGTGGGCAAGTGCTCAATTTCGATGGCGTCTGGCACTTTGGAGATGTGAATGTTTCTTTTTGTTTTTTGAGCAGTTCAAACGTCCAATGCACAGTCTTTGGTGGACAAACTATGTCATAGTGACACAGGCCCTCATTTATCAATCTTGCGTGAAAACGAGTGCAGATCTGAGCACAGAATTGGTCTTACGACAGGACACACGTGTGATTTATGAAACGTTCGTATCTGACCAATTCCAGCGTACGAATGATCGGGTCTTGATAAATGCGGCGGCTGAATTTGATCGTCATTAACATGTTACGCCCTTAAATATTCCTGGTTGGGAGGCCTCGCCCACTGAGGTCAAACATTGAGAGAAGAAACTCTGGCAAGAAGAGAACATTTTCCGAGATGGAGATCGGCATCCTGGCAGCGCCGGCACATCAAAGGCTCCATTCATTAATGAAATGTTGTGCAAAACTGAACAGGCCAAAATAATATGGCACACTTTCTCTGGGGTTTACAGCAGAGCTCCCCCTGCTGGTCCGAGATGGAACCACCTGCCCTTC
>CAEMYA010000127.1:1422244-1447704 GCA_903131615.1 Diplodus sargus
TTCTGGAGGAAGTTCACTGAAGACTCGGTCAGGACGGCTGACCTTCACAGTGACATTTCTTCATTGAATCTGACGATTTTTTTCTGTTTAAATTGCCAGAGACATTAACTACAACAACACATTTGAGGATGGGTAGTTTTCATATAGTCACTGTCTGCTGCTTGGCTCTCTCTGCCGGGACAGACACTGTTCTCTAAGTGGAAGTGCTTTGAAAGTGTTTGTAGGACAGAGAGGATGACAGACATTTTTCCACATATACATTTGTCATTTTTTGTTGTCAGACTGTGGACACCACGAGAAGGTAACAGCCCAGTCCCGCGCTGCCGGCTCTCACATCCTCACATACAGACGTTGTCTCGCCTCTGTTACCACCGCCACTGGATCAGAGGATCAATTTGGCCAGGACTCCCTTGAAAAAGAGGTTCTTAATCTCAACAGGATTTTTCCTGGATAAATAAAGGTTAAATAAAAAAATCAACTGTCCCCACATTCTGCCTCTGTAACTTTAATACAGATAAGGCGGAATAACAGCTCAATTTTCCCGCCTTGAAGAGGCAGTGTGAATGGGGTGATAGATTTAGAATTTGTCGGAGCCGTTTTCAAGCCAAGTTTGTTAGGTTTCTCTTCACTCAGCAACTCCTAGAATCACACATTTGTTAAGAGGGCAACTGAAGTACCTGATGACTTGTTTTAAAACATTAGAAAGCCAAAACTGAAAAACTGAATTCTTGCATCCACTTCCACTTCAACAGTTCTAGCCTTTAAGCTGCAGTGAAGATTTAGGTTTTAAATTGTGTAAATAACTTTTTTCACATCAACTGGGATCTCAGGGGCTTCCAGAGAGTTCCACCTGACTGCAGCTATTTCATGCTTTTGGTTTCAGTTGTTTTTCACGTTTTAAAAAAAGTCTCCAGCTACTTTAGTTGTTTAGGAGAAAGCTGCAACGCTGGTTTGCTGTGAAGTTTTCAGGTAAACTTCCTTTAAATAGTAACCTAACCTCAAATGAAGGGTCTTGTTTCTGATGGCCCAATGGTTTATGTTCAAGTGTACAACAGGAACCTGTGACATCACAGGGTTCACTTGGTGTGGATATAGGTGAAACACAGCAATGATGGGACCACATCCATCAGTGATGCTGCTGTGTCAGAGGTGAAACTGGCCACACAGGACAGGGACACACTGCTGTTCAGTGGTGTTAGTGTAAATCTTATCAATGAAGCAATGAGGGGTTAAAAAAACAAACAAGCGGGTTAGGGGGAACCCTTTCAGTACAGGTTTTGAAGGTTACATGTTCTAGAAGAGGTTTGAGGAAGTGATTATTTGGTTACAGAGTGATAATATAAGTTTCGGTTGGGGTAAAGGTTTGAGGTGGGAGGGTGAAATAAAAGAGGTGGTCTTACAGCCCAATTCAGGGAATGGCTCAATCTGAGGGAGTAGTCAGAGCTGGAGGAGGGACAGGAGGAAGACTGTCAGAACAACACTGACACCAGTTTAGAGAGGCATGCAGCCCGTCAGGATACACACCTGTTTATAATGTGGACATGTGTGAAAGCGTTCTGGGGATGTGTAATTTCAGTCCAAACAGCAGCTCACAGAAATGAGCAGATATCCCAGTCTGAATGGTGTTAAAGCAGTTAGGTTAACACAATAGCTTATTGTTTAGAAGGAGACACAATTAAAAATATAACTGTGGTAAATGACATTTGGTTTCCCAGTCTATCCTCATAAGACCATTGTTCAAATGTTGTGCCGCGTCTCCTCCTAACTGCAGTGCAGGTTACAGTACGTGAGGAGCTTTACCCAGAGCATATTAATAGGGTATAACTACAAGTTGCTTCATTCATTTGTGTTGCTGAGACTGTCAGCAGATTATTTACAACACGTTTCTTTTTAAAATATGTTACCAACAAATACAACTACCCTGACTCTAACCAGGCACTTAGTCAACACTGAAGCTTAGCAAGCAGTGAAAGATTACAAAGCGTCTGTGAGCTGCAAACATCTGCCTCATCAGTCATGCACAACTCAGAAAACATTCTTTTTGAATAATTTCTACATGTTTTACATCCGCCAAGTACTTCATGTTTTCAAGTGTCTGTTTGTTGGTTGGTTGGAGGACGGGTCTCCACCAAGCCTCCAGGAAGCGTGCCAGGCTTTCAAGACGACTTCTGCAGTGCCCAAACTGTGTAATTTCCATAAGTTTACATTATATGGGAAGAGTCTGTGTAACAGTGGATCCATTTTAGCGTTACAACCCGCAAGAAATGACTGTTTTCACTGTCATAATCTGAGCCATTCATTCTAATAAAATGTGGACAGCCTAGAAGAACTGCAGAATTACATAATTCTATCTTTATTTAAGTTAGCCAGGCACTAAACTGTTAAGTTAGCTGACTCGGTCAGTTAAAGTCTCTGGTGCACACACCACACAACACGGATATCAGGGTATTTTCATACCTGGGAAGTCGAGCTTTCTTGGTGTCAAAGTGCCACTGAGCAGCTTTCATAGTAATGAAATAGGCTCTGCCTCCAACACAGTCCAGATTTAATGTAACGTCCTTGGTCTCCACTCAGAATAGGCCCCATTACCTTTTGGTGCTCATCCAGATACAGGGATAGATCCTGGAATTCTTCCTCACTTTCTTTAACATTGTGTGTTTTTAAACATATTCTTTCATTTCTCAGGGGAAAAACAGAGGTTGTGTTGAGGTGGCAGGTATCAAATATGATTGGGTCATTTCTTATTCACGCTTCATCTTGTTGTCAGGTCAGCTCTGTGTCTCCTGTGTTCTCTGTGTCTGTTCCCTCTGTCTTCCTGCTGCTGTTTCCAGTTTCCACTTAATTTACCGTTATACTACATGAGTTCTTGGGTTGGCCCCGGCCTGATTCTTGTTGTTCTTTGGCAATTTACTTCATTAATGCTTGCTTCTTGTTTTCTGTTTGCATTCGCCAAACATTAACATCAATAAATGAGAATGATTTGATGTGGTTTTTAAAGTTTGTTTTTACTCTGACACATGAAAATGATGGCAGTAACTTTTTTCAATATATGTTGTTTTTTCCACAACAAGAATCAACAGTATGAAAGTTAATCAAGAAAAAATCTAATAACAGAGCTGACCGGTTGGGTCATGGTACTCCTGCTTAATTGGTTAAAAATTACTTTCAAACATGTGTCCGCTATAGTTTACAGGTTGGAACATTTTGTTGAGTGTGACTTACGGAGTGATGATCCGGTGGATCCTCCTCGCAGGATCTGGTTGAGGACATCGTCGGTGTCGCTGGTGCTGGCCATGCTGTTCCTCATCTGCATCATGGACAGCTGAGAGCACAGGCTGGGTTGACGGTCCATCTTCTTCACCGCCTGAGACAAAACAACCGCCACTGACATCATCACCATCATCATCTCCACCACAAGCATGATGTTGATGTGTTAGTGCTGGTGCTGGACCCACCTTGTCACTGAGCGTGGGGTCATTCAGAGAGTACAGTTTGTTGGTGATGTCTTTGCCAATGAGGTACCTGAACACCTCGTTGAGGAAGGTGTCAGACTCCAGGAAGAAGGTGAGCCTCTCTCGAGACCAACACAGGAACTTACAGTTCTCCTCTGCCATGATGGTCACCTGTCAATCAAACATTACAACAACATTTGCTCTTCAGGAAATTAGGATTGTATGAAACAGACCCATTCACCATTCAAGTGACAATGACAAGGCAGGTCAGACCTGATGAAATCTTTTATCTATTTAACCTTGAACCTGACCTTTTAATCTGTGAGGCGATGAAGCAATGATGGGTCAAATAAGTTTTTTTCATTTTACTGTAATTTCATATTTGTCTTCTTACCTGGAACTTCTCTCCTCTGTGCAGCTCAGTGGATCTGAACTCTGGAGAGTCGATGAATGAATTGGTGTAGATATTGTGGAGGAAATGGCCTCGGTATGATACCTTCATCCTGTCACAGAGAAACTCCAGGTCAAAACTTTTGAAATGATTCATTGTTTCAGTTATTCTAAGAGTTCAATCTTGTGTTTAAAAACTGGCTTTGGTTTTGATTGGTGAAGTCGAACGATTAACGTCTTTTCAAGTCAATTTAAGATGTCGGCGCTTCCAGAGGCTTGGATACTGCTGGATGAACTGTTTGGATCCATCTGATGTATAATGTGTTTTTTTTTTTTGTTTTTTTTTAGCAGAATACTGCGATACTGTTTTGCTGTGAAGCTCTAAAAATGTTTTGTGGACCTGATTTCCATCAGCATGGGGAGAGAAGATGATGCCTGAATTTATCTTTTGGCGAACTGTTCCTTCATGTCAATCATTTCAGTACTTATTGTTTTCTAATCTACGATTAGTCACTGAAACATATCCATCACAGACCAGAACAACAGCTGCACCCAGAGTCAAACAGACACACATACTTTCCTTTGAGGAGAATGCTGAGGCGCTCGTCCACAGACGTCTTGTCCTCGGCAGCGTAGGCCTGGCCTTTCTTCAGCGTCTGGATGGTGCAGAACTGTCCTGTGAGCCTCTGGAACAGGGCCTCCTGAACATGGAGAGGCTCGAACATTCGTTTGTAGACTGAACGCAGCTCCCTGTCGATCTTAATCTGAGAGGGCAGAAACACAGCCTCAACTCAACTTTCATAAAAAGCAAACTACATTCATGCTGTGGTCTGTGGGAAAACACATTCACAGAGTTGGTGGGTTGGTAAACTAGCAGTGGCTGAGGAGGACAGGTTTCCTGTCTCATTATGAGAAGCCCTGGTCTGATTCTGTCAGCTCCGCTGGCCCTTACTCACACTGAATCCCCGGTGAGAACCACGGATGTTATCTGCATCTCATTACCATAAAGCAGCATATGCTGCCTCCTGACCGAGACGTCACTGAGCCCGAGCATAAATGAACACTGCTTCCCCAACACCTGGGACCAATGATTCAGGACAGCCTGACTGTAAAAGGGACAGCTGGGATGTGAATGAGGGCATGCTGAAGAAGAACTCACCGGCCTGCGCTTGTACAGGAGGAAGAACAAGTGCATGAAGTTGACCACCAGGAATACCACATTCCAGACCATGACATCCAGGTTACACCTGTACAGAGCCGCCCACACAATGAAGAGACCACATCCTGACAGGGACACAGACACAACCTAGATTTAGCTAATAATATGGTGAGACCATGACAGTACTCATTCAGACCTGGATACACAGCTCTGCTAAGCCTCACTTACAGTTCTGTCCCGTTGCCTAAAACATTTTCCACCATTATTTTGAAATACTGTTGACTAAAGACCTCGAACTGCAAACAAGGTCAATTATGACTCTTTCTATTATAGTTTTCTGATTTGTTGAGGTTTCATATTTGTACAACTTTAATCGAGCTGAGAAAATAGATTTAAAATATGTGGCATCCTCACAATGTGAACTGTATGGGCCAAGCAGTAAGTCATGGGCGGGGCATGAGGCCTCAGTGGGCAGGAAGTACCAGGAAGTAAACCAGGAGCCGAGAAAACGTTTTCACGTGTACACGAGACGAGCGATTCTTCTACGTAGATCCATGGTGGTGTCAGCTCTGCTGGTATTTTTGTAACCTCAGCCAGGGTGTTATTGGCTGGGAGAGTGACTATACACCTGTGATGACACAATTTACAGAAGTCCAGACGAATCATTTCATGTCTGACTGTGGGCCGCGTGCTTTTGTCCACAGATTGAGTGTTCTGATGCTTTCACAGCATTCATATAGCAAGCAGACCTGCTTTATAATCAACACTGACAGGAAATCTCACTTTCTACAACATGGAACCTTTAATACTGGATTCAAGTATAAGTTCAACATTCGCCAACAAACATTATGTGAAGACACTAAAAGTAAAGGCACAAAATCAAAGGTTTGTGATTGTTATCAGTGCAATGTTACTTTAATGAATGAAATCTATGCAGTTATTTTGTCATCATGTTGACTTCAGGCTGTGAAAGTTGAACATACTGGGTCTAAACATTCAGCAGCCAGCTTCAGCAAAAGAAATGTTCCTTATAATGACTTATTACACTATTTTTATATTTGTTTAATATTGAATTATATGATTTTATGACTAATCTAGACTTCAATAATAAAACACCATGATATCTGTAACGCGAGCTCACATGCTGACCTGCTGTAGCTCTGTTGGTTTACTCTCTCTCTCTGTGCTCTCTGCTGTTTCTGTTTCTCTGTAAAATCCCTCTGAGACTAACTTCTCCACAGCAATATAAATAAATGAACTGTCACAATTACAACCACATTACCCATAAATCCTGCTACTTCCTGTCTCCACTCTCTTTCCGAGCAGAAGATAAACATGTTGGAAGTGGATTTTCCATCCTCCACTCTCTCTTCTGTTATCTGCCATTGTCAGAGCCTTTTAAGGCCTCAGCTCTGTTGAAGAGACCTGTGTGCACGGCCGCTTTTAAAAGAATCCAAACAAGCTCGTGGTGATCACTGACAACTGCAGGGCACAGACTGAAGCTCTGCTGAGGTTGTGATAAAGTTAGCATTGTCCAATATTCCTTACTACGGTACAATCACAGCAGGAGGGGGCGCCGTGTACAGACCTGTCATCAGGAGGAGGCGCAGCAGGATCATGTGCAGGCCCAGGGTGGTGGGGACGACCAGGCCCAACAGCAGGGACAGGTTCCCCAGATGAAAGAGGAGGTGGTGGGCCTGCTCCCACTCCTGACATGAGGTGGCGTTGTGCTCCACAGCAGAGACTCCCGGAGTGGCCGAGGGAAAGGAGGGCAGGGTGGTGAAGAGGAACGGGGGCAGCTCTGGAGTGGAGGACATCCTTGAAGACTAGGACAAGGTTAGAGAGAATGTGAGTGGAGGATGATGAACTGCTCGGGGCTTATAGGTAACACACTGCTCACAGTGCATCTGTGCATTCTTCAATATAGCTTCTCGTTTGTTTGCTCTATTAGACTAAATTATGTCCCGTGTGTCTGACAGGTTTATCTATTATGAACTTCCTTAAAAAGCTACTTTAATCTATAGTATGGTTTCTGTCTCATGTGACTTTAAGATGCATTAAAGCATAATAATAATAATAATAATAATAATAATAATAATAACAATACTACTAATAATAATAATGATGATGATTATTATTAGTCTTGTTAATGTTATTATTCTTAGTAGTAGTAGCAGAAGGTGATCTGTGTTAGACATTTCTCAGGGTTTTGTTAACAAGTAAAACTAGATAACAGTGCTGATCTTCTGGTTAGCTGAATGGACTGAATTAGAGTTAATATTGGCATTTATTTAGATGTAACTGCCAAAAGCGGTCACACTTTATAGTAATTGTTTACTTTTTGAAGGTGGGAGGTTCTTTGCTACATGTGAACTGCACGGTTGCATGAAGCAACCCCCCAGGAGCCCCCAGGGGCCCCAATGCCAAAGCAATATTGGGATATCAGGGGGCTGCGGAACTGACTGAATGAACTGAACTGGTGTGCCTGACAGCAGGAGGGAGAGCACCTTGTTGTGTTGGCTCAGCGCTGAGGTGACCAGACGTCCTGTAAACTATGGGATAGTCCTGAGTTAAAGTTGACTCAAATTTCAAATCCTGTCCTGATTGGCTCCAAAATTAGTAGAAATATAAAAAAAAAAGAAGAAGCTACAACAAAAGCTGGCAATGGGCTGTGAGACTTGGTGACACAGTCATTTTAAAAATGATTCAATCATCATAAAAATATTGTTCCCCAAACCAAACTCTGCACAGGACCCCAAACAGTGAGAAACAGCAGCAGTGAGAAACTTCCAGGATCTCTGGCTTATATTTCATAAGACGTAATCAGAGTCTTACATGCTGTGACGTGGTTGTAGTAGCTGACTGCTGTTTTCTGATGCAGGCAGTGTACAGTCTATAGCACAGATAGTCTGTAGTCACTGAACACAGCTGCTTGAGAGCAGAGGTGGTGGGCTAGAAAATGATAAAAGAATGAGCAGAAAGAGGCTGAAAAGCTGGCTGAGACATAAGGGTTCTTTAGCTTCAGTTGTCTGTGACATGTTAATGACTGTAATCTCCCTGCCAAGCATGAAAGACCAACAAACACCAACTGGTGGCCAGATAATTATAAATGGTAATATTGACCTTTGCAATAAAATGAAACATTTTTGATGGTTTGAATCATTTTCCTCATGAGCAGCGTGCATCACAGGTGTTAACCCCGGACAAGTCATGTTGTTTGTCTTTACAGGAACACTGTACTTTTTGAGAGGACATTCTAACTCAGAATGTTAATATTCACAATATTAATGAACATTCATACACACATCGTAAGTGAATGAACAAGCTGTTCTCAGAGGAAAATAAGGTCAGAGAACATTGTTTGAGGCTAGAAAGGTGGCAGGGTCCGCCACATATAAACAAAGTACACAGTGTGTTGTCCTTTGAAGTCAGTTTGTTTGTTCACTTTATTCAGTCATGAAATCAAAGACAGTTTGATTTAGATTTTAGTTTTTTGGGCGGAAAAAAAAATCAGCCAATGAAAACCTTTTTTGCTCATTAACATTTCAGCCCCCAAAACTTCACAGAGCTCCTTTTAACTTTTTTAATTCAATTTCAATCTTTTAAAGTTATTTTCATTCTTTTCGTCAGATATAAATTGCATCGATTTTTATGAAATAGAGTATTGGCAAAAACAGTCTCTCAACAGGCCTGTGCAGGAAAGCTCGAGTGTAAATATTTGGCTCCAAGTGTGCGACATGAAGTGACTGAACACTGTACTTCTCTTTTTTTACTGTCCAACTCTAAACAACCCGACAGTTTTGCTGTTAGTTCCCTCTCAGGCTGATGTGCTCTCGCACTGGGAGGGATCACATATAAAAATAGATGAGGGGATTCACATTCAGCCCCCTCACAGGAATTTTCTCACAGCTGCAACTTTTTAACTGCCCGTCAAAGTGCCGAGATGAGAACGACTCGTAATGAAGGTACTCACCGACTGAGCAGCAGCAGCAGCAGGAGCGGCAGGAGCGGCAGGAGCCGGTGGGACAGAGCGGAGGAATGATCCCTGGGAAGGACTGGAGACACTGCTGCTGACTGCAGGCTGGACCCTCAGATGGGGGGCTGCACAATGTGCGTCGCACATTCCACACAGCTGACAGGGAAAGACTAAAATGGGCAAGAGGGCGACAAGCGCGTTCCTGCAGTGACTGCCATCTCCGACAGGGGGAGACAGAGCTGCACTGTCAGTGAGGCTTCCTGTGAAGGTCTGCTGCTCCCACAGAGCGACAGACCGCTTCATTCGTTTCCAATGCTTCAAGATTCTTCCTTATATTACATGTACTTATCCGATTGTTGTGTAAAATGAAGAGACACGCATGTTCTGAAAAATAACTATTTAAAGATACATTTTTAAATTCTGCATTTAAATGTAGAAAAGAGAAGTCAGTGAACCAGACTGTGTTTTAAACCACAGAACTACCTCGTGTGTGAACATGTGGGACTCGGTCACGTCATCAGCTCTGGAGGTTGTTAAATGTTGTATTGATCAACAGCAAAGTGAGTTTGATTAAATCGCAACAAACAGCCAGATAACTTTAGACATTAGCTAACGTTAGCCAGCAAGGGCAACCAATGGGAGCGTGTGAAGGAACTCTACCTATCCAGCACTCATCAGAGACTGTGATTCTGCCTCGTCCTCCCCCTCTGCTCTCTGCGATGCCTCCACCCAGCTCTAGTCAGCAGCCCACATGACAGTAAGGTAAAATAAACACCGATAACAGAGGTCACTTCCGCTGATCGTCGCCCAAACACTTGCAAGCTAACAAGCAAGGAAGAGTGCCAGGATCTGAAACCTACTTTTGGAGTGGCCAAAGGTGTAATTGCAACGTCACATGATGCACTTTGGCCCAAGGGCCTATAAAACAGTTGGTACATTTTTTGGGGCATCACAACCCCTGAGAAAGGACCTGTTTCACTGTCATCATTTCAGCTAGTAGAGGTGCACAATCAAATTCTCCAGTGCATCAATCTATGGACTGCACAACACTGAAGATCAGGCTGATTTTATACTAACCTTCCACAAACACTACAGATGTCTTATGTTTTGTTTTGGTAGGGAGTCTCCTAGTAGCAGAAATGGCGTATTTTAAATGTATTTGCTAAGAAAAAAATAAAACACAATGACAAGTTTAATTACCGTGGTTAACTGTAACTGTGTCCTGAGTAGTTACACTGTTTGTTCTTGCAGAAAAAGAAGTTTGGTCGGTAAAGATGGGAATTAAGTGAACATTATAGTTTGGTTGTAGTATTTGCATCTTTAAGACAGGTTTAGCAGGTAATACTACAATTGTGTGTGAACAAGTGTAGTGTGCATTATTTCTTTGACACCTGTGTTGGGCCTTGTGCCTCCCACATGACCTCAAACAAAGAGGAGGCCTTTGGAGAAATCCAAAGCCTAACCACCCGGGCCTCATTGCCACGAGGAGCTGCAGAACAAAGGAACAGGGCCAAAAGCCCAAAAGGTGTGAAAAACATAACTCAGCGTTACGACCTGCCCACAAAACTTTCACCCGATCCCTATTGGCTGTGAGCCCGGAAGCTCCACCAGGATCACAGTGACGTCACTCCCAGTTTATAGGTCATGAGACCCCAAATCACATCGCAGTCCATGGGAGCATTAAGTTGTGGTGAGAACCCGGTTTCACACAACCGCTGTCATAAGGGTGCAACTTTGAGAAAGGTTTTTCACTTTGTCTGAGCTGACTTCAGTCCCCTCCTCGCTGGACGAGACAGAGACTGTTTTTGTTTTACTGTGGCTTTTTTGTTCGAACATTCGTTACTATCGTTTTGGATCCACAGAGGAACGCTGCACAGCCCAGCCGTCTCCTCCCCGCCTGCAGAAGTAAGAGATAATCTTCAGAAGAAGACGAAACCCCTGAGGTCCGGTCCTTCATCTGATCGATTCGCAGTGTGATTGCTGCCTGCCTTCGTCAGCATCTGGGATGCTAAAGCTGACCCCGCGCTCGCCCCACTACGAGATGGAGCTCCGAGTCAGGCGGGACACACACTAGTCATAACGAGCAACTCAAGTAAGAGGCTTTTGGTTGGGCAGAAACTGATAGAATATAGCGTGCTTTTGTTGTGCTTATTGTTTTTTAAAGGACCGCCAAGTCTGATTTATAGTTTACTGTACTGTGTGCTAACCATGTTATTACGCTCGCTAGGAGCTCATTCAGGCTAATCCAGCCTGTACAATCTTGCCGCCGTGTGTGACCACACTAGAATATTCCCTTTATTGACTTCAGAAGCGGACTCCTGACGGTAGCACGGAGCCTTTTTTGGAACTGTGGGTATTACACCTCTAAATCAAACTAAACACGAGACCAAAGACAACGTAACTACCGTCTTTGTTCAAACTTCGTGCGCAAGTGTAGTGATCACCTTTGGTCGGCATACTCACTGCCGCCATTTATGACTGCCAGGTATATCGTTCAGAATCCGAATCATCTCCTCGGGACTCATGTTCTCGCGTGACTTCACCAAACAACGTTCGGCGCTTCATGTAGTCTCTTCAACGAGAGTTCTCAAGTCACGCCCACTGATTTGTAGTCCGGCAAACGTGACTTTACAAAGCTATGTTCTGCCATCTTTGTAGTCCTTACAAGGGACTTCCTCCTGACACATGGACGCACACACACACACACACACACACACACATCATTTATATTTTTGGCTTGCGTATGTTTTGATGTTGCTAGTTGTTTAAGGCGACTGTTGTTTGTTAACGTAGGTGGTTTGTTTTTTGGAGAAAAGCTTTATTAAACACTGTTGATTTTAACTGAGCAGCATCTGTGATTATTTTACACAATTCCATATTGTAATAACTGCTGGTTGAGATGGTCAGTGCTCGGATTCACGCTTTCCCTGCTATCTAATTATTGATATTGTCAGAATATTGACAATTTGACTAATTTCAGGCTTTGAGATTAAAGGTATATCATTTGATTACTGATCCCTGATTTCAGGTTGTGCCCCATGTTCATTAATGACTCATAGTTACTTATGTTTCATTGATTAACTATAACAATTGTATTAATTAATAATAATATTTCAATTAGTAATCAATATTGATTCCCAACACCTGGACCTGTTGTTAACTCTGACTACTTGTGAAGTGCAAGGAGGTGTGGAGGTCTGCCCATGATGCCATCACCCGCTACTTCTGGCAAAGTCAGTGGGTGGCAGATCGTCACTGTCTGCCGGCCCCCCATTATCAACTTGGACAGAGGGTTTGGCTCTCGTCTCGTTACCTTCTGAAGGTGGCTCCACGTTTTGTTGGACCCTTTGAAGTGGATAGGGTCATCAACCCCTCTGCTGTCCATCTCAGACTACCCACATCTCTACCTGTTCATCCCACGTTACGTGTCCCAACTCTTGCCCGTTGCCACCAGTGACCTCACTGCGTAACAGTGGCGAAAGAAATAAAAAGCCTAATGAAATTGCTAAATCAATTAGAAACAACACACCACAGCTACAGTCTCCTCCGAAGTGTAGAGAGCAGGTGCTGCTCAGTACAGCTGAGAAAAGCCAGGAGAGGAAGGAAAGGCAGGTAAGGACATGTCCACACATACCAAAAACAATCTTTTTTTCCTCCGTCTTACTTGGCATCATCTGAACATCTGTGTCCAAACGGATCCACTGAAAACGACTCAAAATGCAGTAGTTCATATTCCAGGCCTATAGGTGGCGCCTGAAATTCACCAAAAACTGGAGAAGAAGACACGGAGCATGCGCATTAAGCTTGCGCTCTGTATACAAACAGACAGTAGAAGGGGAAACGAACACAACAAGAAGATGCTAGAAGAATGGCTAGTGCAAGGAAACCAGAATCGTTTGTGTGGACCGATAATGAGGTCGAACTGCTGCTGTGACTTGCACTCAACTACAAGTTGAGTAAGTTGCAAGAAAGGCTCGATATCTTCTGCAGCACGAACACAAGCATGTAGTCCACCATTGTTGTTGTTGTTGTTGTTGTTGTTATGAGACGTCCCGGGGTTCAGAGGTCAAGGGGTGGGGCGATGGCGTCATCGATAAGGAAAGTATGCGGATTCGCTGTCCACACGAAAACGCAAGGGCAGCGTTTTCGGATTTTTCCACCCTGAGACCCAGTTTCAAAAAAGTGCGTTTTCAGGCGCTGCGTTTACAGGATCCATGTGGACGATCGGCCAAAACGATGCAAAACATGTGCGTTTACACAGAACAGCGTTTCCATGTGGATGGCCTCTAAGAAGTACCAGATCTTAGTGGCAATCATAAGTCTACTCAGAGCAAACACCAGCTGTGAAATGATCCTTCCAAAAGCATACAAACATGATACAGCATATACACTATACGACTATGGAAATGCAATTGACTAACCTTTGCAAGTGAAGACATTTGACTGCTTTTAACTAGATTTTAGATGTCTGCTCCAATAGTTAAAGATATGTTATGACATAGACAGTAAACAGAAAAATACAGTAACATTTCCAGCAGCAGTGGCGTGCGCAAACTTTTTGAGGGGCAGGGGCGAAAAAAGAAAAAAAACAAGGTCACCTTAGCGCGTGTTTTGGCTCCCAAGAGGGCAGTTTATCATGTTTTAACCAGCCAAGGGGGCAGTTTAGTGTGTTTTGCCAACCAAGAGGGCACTTTGGTACGCTTTTTTGGCTCCCAAGAGAGCACTTTAGTGTGCGTTTTTCAACAACCGGGTCACCGGGGGGGTGACCGCCCCCCCTGCCCCCCCCTTGTGCACATCACTGTCCAGCAGTTGCCACGTAATTTGCTTTTTGGGAAACATTTATTGCAGCGGCAAACACTCCTCTTTGCTTATTGGAAGAAAAGACGATGGAAATGACAAATACATTAGGTTTAAAGTACTTGGCTATGTCAGGGAAAATCGGCTGCTGCGTTTATTTTTGTGCAACATCAATGTTGACATGCTGATCCTCAAATTATCAGAACACACAACTTCTTCTGCTAACAGTCTGGCATTAGGATGCAATTAGGGATACAAATACTTCATACTAAGAATCGACCAAAGACTTGTGTTAGCAAAATTCCCTTTTGGAAAGATCATTGCTGCAAACCACAAAGTAGCAAAGCACAATACGAGGAATTACTAGATCTAGTTTATTTGTTTCTTTTAATTGTTTAGTCTTTTATGTAAGGATATATTGCATGTCATCATATAGTCATGTGTAGTTTGTCAATAGGTCTACCTGTGTAAAACTACTGTGGCCAATTCACTGAATATTAAATGCAAGCATCACAAAATCAACACAGTAAAATAAAGTATCATTTATTTCTACAGTATAATATCGACACATTAACTCTGTTTACATCCACATTTAAATTTCCACACTATTACATTCACAATAGGCACTGATCTATTCTGTCAACATTACACACCACAGTTAAGACATCTGCAGCCACCTGTTTATTTCACTTTTTACATTCATAATGTATGTATACATACATATGAGCCCCTTTCAGCGAAAGCACGAGTGAATGGCTGTAAACAAAGTTGCTTAACACAGCTGTTTGTCTTTAGGTTCAGTTTCACCTTTAAAGAACAATCTGAAGTGTCAGAAGTCTACAATCACACAGACTGTAACCATCTCTTCTCAGTTATATTCAAATCTTTATGTGGACATGTGCACAATGATCTTAATCAACAGTCCGATCAGAGGGAGATGAATGACTTCCTCAGTCAAGATTCTGCACTGTGGGAAGTTTGAATGGATGTTGAGTTGACAGCTGGGGTTTCTTCTGCTCTGCTTCAGTATGTGATTAGAACCACAGAGAGTCACATTAATAAATCAGGCACTTTTAATATAAGTTTTCCTAATTGTTTTTTCTTAATTCGTTTCTTATTTGCCTAGAAAGTGCTCAGACAGAATGTTAGTATCCAGGACTGGATAGTAAGTAAGAAATTCCCAGTGGCTGAGGCTCAGGAGGTAGAGCGGTCATCTACAAATCAAAGGGTGCTGTATAAATAAAGCTCATTAATGTCATTATAGTTGCTGTCTTAGTTCACTATAATATGTACAACCCCGGCAAGAGGCCAGTGTTTGGACAGGATTGGACAGCTACAAAAGGTTGCCAGTGAATATACAGTCAAGAGCAGCTAGTCCATATTTCACTTGGAATATTTTTTAGATGGGTACAACCATAACAATCAGTCACCAAAATATTCACCAAACTACCAGCTTCATGGAGAAGTTCAACATTTTGGAAAAATGCATCTTAATTTTAACAGTGACTGTGCACCATGAATGTATGAGGAGAAGTGGGTTCCACTTTCCAAGATGGCGTCCCTTTCATTTGGATAAAGCATGACCAGAGCATCCATATTAAAGACTCCCTCTGCCAGAGCTGTCCAACTTCCTGTTGGCTCACATGAATGACATAAAAACAACTTATTGACTCTGCACTTCAGCATGTTTCAAATTTTATTGGGTGGTTCCGCCATCTTGCGTTGCAGCCATTACTGCCAGATCACTGGTTGGATTAAAGACATGAGACAGTGGTCCTCAGCTGCTGATTAAGGTACCATATATGGACATCAATCTAAACATTATCATATTTTACATATTAAACATTAGTTATGATGTATAGATAATAGACAAATAGAGAAAAAACTTGACCATCCACCACATTTCAACTGATGTCATATACTATGGTACGTATTCAAGATTATTCCATGAATGGTCTGGCTATGATTTACAAAATACCAACTCCATAACAGGCCAGATTACAGTCATAGTAATATTAATAAATCGATAATAAATTCACCATGAGTCCCAGGGAACAATGTAAAGTGCAGGCTATAGTCTCAGACAGTTGAACTTAAAGCTTGTGTTTTTTACTTTCAGTTTTGTTCCAAACTTGAAATGTGTCGCTGTGTGACTGCTGGAGAGATTCCTCTTGCTTTTCAAGACAGAGTTGTCAGAAATAACATTACACAGAAAGTAAAAGTAACGAGATGTCACTGCAGTATTGGTGACACATCTATTTCTAATACTTAACTGGATTTGTGTAAACAAAGACCAAGTTTGTTCACAGACCATATCTGTTACATGTTGAAAAATAATTTCGGCACCAATTCTCCTGAAAATCACAAATTTCTGTTGTGTGTGTCTTCAACAAATGCCAAAAAGGCTAAGGTAGATATAGACAAACTTTCCACCTCCTAGTGTTTAAGCAATATTACTGTCAGCACTGCTGCCGCAAAGACAACTGGATCCCTTTCTGTTTTCTGTGGTTTAGTAACTACCAACAACAGAGGGCAACACATGAGTTCATTGTTCATTTAGGATGTCATGGAGACAGGAAAGCAGATGGACATGGTGCCAGGCTGCCAACCTGAATGGACCTCCAGCCAGCCTTCATTTCCTGGGAGATTTTGTGTCCGGTGGTCAAAAAATAGAGTGAAGTGAAAACAAAGTTTATAGTTAACTGATCTTAAAACTGATGGTGTCCTTCAGTTCCAGTCTGCCCAACATGTAAAAAGTTACATAGCTTCTTTCTGCCATCTCCACTGCCTGTCAAAAACCTTAGTGAAGAGCATCAGCATCATTTGCAAGGCAACCACAAAGTAGCCAACCACCTGAGCCTGGTCTCATGTGTTGAAGCAATCCCTCAAGAGTATCCTCTTGATCTGGCATAACACATTTATTGACAAGGCTGCCAGCTCCAACTACCTGATTTGCATATTGAGATCTGATGACTATGGGGTTAAATTTAACAGTTTGACACCCCCTCACCCTAAATGGTACAGATAACTCTCTGCTTTGCCCACCTACAGTAACTAACACCCAGTGCAGTGAGTCGCTCGAGTGTTTAAGTGGAGTGTTGCGTGTGTGTGTGAGTGTGTGTGTGTGTGTTCAGGCAGTCCTTTCACTCTGCACTGGCACTTGCAGGAAGGCATCTGTTTTTTCTAATTCAGTCCCTGGCATGTGACAGTAACTTGGTAAGCGGAGATCATAGCGGTGCCCGGAGCTGTCAAAAGCCTTGTCGTTGAGGGAGTACAGCTTCTCTGTGATGTCGTTGCGCACAACCAGGGCAAAGATCTTGGCTATGTAACGATGCTTGGCAAAAAGCAAATAGAGTTTCTTCCTCCTCCACGCCACGTACCGGCAGGGGTTATCAGCACGCAGGGTCACCTGTCAGGAAAGAAAGAGAAAGAATAAATGATCACAAAGAGGTAGTGCTGACAGGACACAAGCTGGCATTCATGCATGTTAGTTAAAGGGTGATTTCACTTCATTAGAACCTGGGTCTAATCTTGCAGTTTTGCTTTGGAACAGATTCAACCGAAGATCAAACTTAGGACGGGCATTCCCTTTAAGGTAATATTCAAATAATTGATCAAACTGACAAAATACTATGTTCTAATACTAATAGTCATGAGTCATCAGTGGGATTTCTTGTACATTATAACCTAATTTGACAGTTTTGTTGGTAAAAAAACACACAATCAGATATAAAAATGTCTTTGTTTTTCTGTAAGTTTTCAGTAGTTCCACTGTAGTTGTCATGTGTATGTACACTGATCACAGGTTAAGCATTAATAATAATAACAACAATGGCTCCATGCCCAAACCTTTCACAGCACCAGGACCCTGGAAGTGGTTCACCTAATTCAGTCGTCAATAATGTCATTGATGACACCTACACTTTTCATGCCATTACTGCGGTGATAAAGATCTATAAAAGGTTTATGGCACTAAGAAATAAGTTCGATCAGGCAAAGGATACACACTTATTGTTGACAGGAGTGAGTGAGTCTCATCCTTTAACTGCACTTGATGTCACATAAACATGCTTGATGGGCTCACGAAGGTTTGGGAACCTAAAACTAGGGTTGCAGGTGAACAGCTTGACCCTGCTGACACAGGCTGTAGTCAGTTGAGTTACTGATGTGCACTGAATGTGTTTTTTTTGTACATGCACATGAGCTCAAATGAACCTGGAATACACCCTCCTCTGAAGGTCTGAGAGAGTCCCACTCAGGCGAATCCAGAAACTGGAAGGGGTAGATATAGTGCAGAAACTCTCCATTAACAGTCACACGGATTCTGCAGGAAAACAGACGGAATAAATGATATTTACTATAACATATAGACCAGGTCAAAACTATTAATGGCGATCTAGAATCTCAAAAATAAACTACCTTTGCTTTGAGAGTTTGTCTACATTACACGGTGTTGCTCTAACTGTCCTCCTTAATGCACACTTGTCTCTCTTTTCTGTCTCTCTCTGCTTTCTTTTTTCTCTCTACCCGCAACGTAAACTCCTTCTTTTTCAATCAGCGGGGAGTCTTTTACAAAGTTGACCTAAAAACACTCCGTGCACTCAGGATTTTTTTCATCTGCCATTCTTTTGTTACAACAGCAGGTTGGAGGAAGCCTATTATATAGCCTACCAGAACCAACGTGCACCCAGTGACATCGCAACAATCAGGTGCACTCAGGAGTTAGTACAAAGCAACAGCACACGTAGGTCAACATTAAACAGGAGAGGGCTGCAAGGCCACATTCTGGAGCCAGATTCCGGTCAGCTTTAACAGAGGACTGAAGAAAAGCATCCTGACTGGAAACATCACAAACTGACATGGTTCATCACGGCCCAGGACAGGACGGCTCAGTTCATCATCAACACAACATTTTATACAAGAGATTGTTTCATCCACACCACATAGATTGTGGTAACACATGGTAATATCTGAGTCACATCAAACTGGGCTCCTGCAGGGTACTGATTACAACAATGTTGTTAGGGATAAAAAGTGAATGTGTTGAGATCAGTGGCACGAGGCAGCTGAGGCCAAACTGATCATTTGGGAAACATCCGTGTGGCCTTATGATTACACATGTATGTGTAGCTATGTAGCTATGTGTAGCTATATTTCACTGAGAAAACGTGATCACAGGGATGTTAAATGACACTGAAGCCTCTGATCTTTTTCACAACAAGCAGATCAAAACAGGGACTCTGTATGTGTGTATGGGGTTTGTATTAGAGAGATAAAGAGAGAGTTGATTTATAGCTAGCCATATTTTTACTCCATCTATACTCAGGCTAAATGTAGACAGACTGACTAATTGCACTAACTGCATTTTAGGGGTGATGCTGACAGCGACATTAATAAACCAATTTATATACAAACATTTTTTTGCAATAATCTCTGAAATGCGGTTATGAAACACTTATATACAGTTTTTATACAGTTTAACAATATTTTTTACTGTCTAAAATGACTTCAGTGCACAGAAACATAATGCTTGCAGGAATCTATTCATTAGAAATTCTCCTAAGGACCTGCGCTGTAACCTCTAAATAAAATGACGCACATGTGGATAGTGATCGGCCAATATCAGCCGATGATATTGGCCAACTGATGCATTGATTGGGCTCCACTGGTGCCTCCTGGTGTCCAGACACAAAGTGAACAATCAGCTTGCGTTACACATGCAAGTTTGATTGCGGGATCAATCATTTTTATTCACACTACTCAAGCGTCACCAAGCTCAGTGAATTTCACCATCTGGAGCTGCTCACTTTCCTCCATGCAGTCTAAGCAGATGTGTTAACGTACAGCTCTCGGTGTCTGTGAATGGCCACCATTAGTGATTATTATCCTGTCCTCCATTGCTGTTCATGAATGTCTGGACATCAGTGTCATGTCGTCAGTGTGAATGTCGATGCTGATAGGCTTTCGAAACATAACGCCACGCAAACTTCTCACGAGAGTTCAACATTTTCAAATTACATGAATGCACAAATAACATAATGATGCCCATGACACGTTCTCGCAGCACCTCGCATTTGGACGGAATGACCCATAAAATGTCGTCCTGACACTGAAGGTAGACCCACGGGGCACAGATGACACTTTTTCATTCATGTCTAGTGCAACAAATAATACATTTGTGAGCATTAGCGTATTTTGGTTGATAAAGGACGCGCGCTAAAGCACCAAGCACATACAATCTGGTTTTAGTTTGGTAAACTGCCATTTTATACAGCAAAAGCATATATTTCACTATAACTAGCAGTTAAATGTGTATAGTTTTTGGATGCCATATCACAAATTTGACTATTCTATTGGGATTTCAAATAACAATGATGCTGATTTGAGTGGAAACTTCATACTGTGGTCATGTTTGTTCTCTGATTCACATATTATTGCCATGAGGGGAATTATTCCCCATGAATGGAAATATTGACTTTGCAATAAAATGTAACAATTCTGAAGGTTTGAAACTCCAGCACAGGCAATTTGAGTCACACGTTTTAACCCTGAACAACCACAATAATTCATGTTGTTAGCTGTCTTTGAAGGAACTTTTTTTTTTTCTTAACCTTTATTTAAACAGGAAAGTCCCATTGAGATATAAAACCTCTTTTTCAAGGGAGTCCTGGCCAAGAGGCAGCAAAACATCTAGTTTGAGAGAGGAAATTTAAAGTCAGAATTTCAATATTTTCAATACTAATGAGGTAATTTTTTTGCATCAGTGAATAAACAAGCTGTTCTCAGAGGAAAATAAGGTCTCAGAACACTGTTTTGAAGCTAGACAGGTGGCAGAGTCCGCCACATATGAACAAGGTAGAACTGTATAAACTGTGCTGTCCTTTGAGGTCAGTTTGTTTATTTAGTTTATTTATTCAATCAGCCAATGAACATCTGTCTCCTCTTATTAACATTTCTAACACAAAATTACAGACTGCTCCTTTAAGCCAAGCAAACACAACTAGCGGTGATGCAGTCACCTGCCAGACAGCAGCACCGACAGCTTGTCAATGGGGGTTTTTCCCTCTATGGCGAAGCAGTGGTCCTTGTCGATGTCGTGGATCTCTGCATCACAGCAGGACACGATCTTCCCAAAATGAGTGAGTGACACCCCCAGTCTCTTGAACAGGCAGTTGTAAAGCTCCTGGAATTCCTTCTCGAAGGAGACGCTCCTCAGCCTGTAGGCCACATGCAGGGCTTGTCCCGAACACACCCCGAAGAGCGCGAAGCTCCACAGGAACGCGTCCGTCGTGCACAGGTCCGACCATGCCCAGAGCGTGGCGCAGAAGAAGCCCAGCGAGAGGAAGGTGAACAGGTAGAGCAGACCGTAGAACCCGCTGCCGCCCATGAAGCCGAGGAAGAGGAAGATATGAGCGAGGTGGAAGACGGAGCCCTCCGAGCCGTCCCTCCACTCCTCACACAGCGGGTACACCGTCACCTGAGGCTCCACCGTGAAGTTCATGGCTTCGAAGTCCGGAGGCTCCATGTCGACCGAAGTGAATGTCACACGGGGTCCTCCAGAGCCAGCGGGGTGCTCAGAAACACACTGGAAGTCCACAGAGCGTGTGAAACACGGGCAACACGTCCGTCCTAACAGCTGACTGTGTGGACAGGACCGAGCCCGGAGCCAGGACCGGAAACAGTGTCGATAAAAAAATAAAACCCGACACGGAGCTGATCCGTCCTGGATCACATTCAGGTCGATCGAGGCGGGAACGGCATGAGATAGTCTTGAGGACATGTTCTGTGACCACGTGAATGCATTAAATTCAACGTTCATATTAAAAATACAGTACAATATCGGCATTGATAGATTTGACACTGTGAAAGAGGGGCTGCATGATATGGAATTCATTTATAGCAGAGATATGAATGTGTGTCTCTATGACTTTGTTCCTTTTACAAGTCTAACGATAATCTAACAACAAGTCTAACATCGAATCAGTTTTAATTTGACCATTTCATTCTCTTTTTTTATTTAACTTCAAGTGAAACTCCACATTTGCTTTTGATTAAAGGGTAAATCCACCAGTTTCACACATTAAGGTGTGTTTACAGGTCTTGTGGAGTACTGCTGCATATGTGGGGCAAAAAGTAGTCAAAAGCCTTAGTGGCTCCAGAGGAAGCTGGATCTGATAAATTGTCTCCGTTCATGTCACTCATTGCTGCATTGTGGGTAATGTAGGCACCAGGTTGTGAGAATAGTCGCTGGTCTAATGTTGCACTCCATAATTGGACTCATTATAAACAGTTTTAAAACCAACGATCCAACTTGAAACAGCAGGACCAGAGATATCACTATTTTATTTCACATTCTTTTCAAACCTGATGCCTACATTTCCCACAGTGCAATGTACCCCAAATGTATCAGACCGCATGTAGCTTCTGCAGTCCATTTAGGCTTTGTACTGCTTTTCCACACATGCAGTACTCCACTCCACATGTAAAAACACTTTTACTATACTCATTCCATGCAGACTACATTTTGTGTAAATCTTTGTTCCTCTGTAGAGCTTCTGTGTTGTGCTTGAAGTCGGCAATAGTTTATGTTACTGGACACCATTTCTAAACTAACATTAGCTACTGTTGCTCTCTGTTAGCGGAGATGAGGGGCACAGAGATGACAAACTCAAGGCATAAAGTCACATCCTTTGGACTGTCGTAGAAAAGCTGACCTGAGTCGTCCACAGTCCAGCAGCATTAAACAACTTAACAGCAACGTTATGTAGAAATTGGCGTTTTGTGCAATTTGGTCAATAGGTTAAATTAAATGTAAATGACCAAAACATGATGTCCATTAAAGCTGATACGTATGTGCAATATGTTTTTTTTATTTTATGTAGTATTTATTTTGACACTTTTCATTTATTTATTTGTATGTGAACACTTGCCTGCTGCTGCTGTTTTTTATCCTGTACTATGCCGAACCAACTGCTGTTAAATTTCGTTCTGCTCTACACTGTAAGGTGTCATTTGAATGACAAATGAAGAAAGTCTTAAGTCCGGATCACCTGTTAGAGTGCATGTCCCATGAAGGTTAATATAGTTGAGGCTCAGGGGTTCAAATCCACCCAGTAGTTTTTGCTGAATGGAGTAAAATGTAACCATCACAAAACGTTGATTTTGAACCACAAGAAGTTCTTGAGATGTCTGTAACTGAAGTTGAGAGGAAGTCTAAAATTAAATGAAAAAATTTTTACATTTAAAAAAAATATTTTGCACACTGTAAGGATGTCACTTGGACATCGATAGTGAACGTTGAAAAGAGGTATACAAATGTTTAATTCAGGCTCTGCACAGGAGGTCATTTTTGTCAGTGTCGTCAAAAACATTATATTCACGTCTTTTGGATAGTTTTTGCTCAGTGTATGTTGAAGAAAACACGTACGTAACGCTGTGATGCTACTCTCTCATTGACGTTACATAGTGCAGAAACAAGTGTCATCTACTAAATCATTTTGAAGCTGTTAGTTTGAGGTAAAAATAGTTCCATAATGTGGCTTTAAACAAATTACACTCTGTAAAGGCAACTGAGAGAAACAGGGAAGGTCTCGTTTTTCATATCATGTTACAATCTGCTCACATATGGCCAATAAAAAATGGCATGTAAATGACAACACATTGTTACATAGAGCCCCTTTAATGCTGTATTCTTTTCTTATTGTTGTAGCAACTTTGGCCAACAGTGTGTTGTATTTAAATCGCTCCAGATCCCACTCTAAGCCTGCAGCCCGTTTACCGCATTTATCAAAACCTTTACAAAACTGTCAGTTAATGAATTAGTTGGCTTAAGGTGTCATACCCTTTTGATGTTTTTTCATAGTGGGTTAGAACTAGTACCTGTCTATGACTCTAAATGAAGATCAGGCCAGATTAATGGTTTGTGGGGCTCTGGAGAATAAAAGAAAATAGCAAAGCTTTTATTTTGACAGCCATATTGTCTTATTTCCTATGTAATCAGAGCTATGGAGGGCTTTGACAGAGTCATATTTGCAGACCAGAATAGCAGCAGCTCTCTGTGTGCCTGGTCAAGGTGACTTTGCTGGACTGGAGAAAGTGAGTGTGGATGTTATCTGGGTCAGCAGAGAGGGACAGAGAACCCCTGGGTGTGTTTCACACATGTCAGACATGAGGAGCTGGTCTAGAAACATTCTCACTGGGGATGGCCCTGTTTTTTTCAGATCAGGGGTTGATGATGAAGGAAAGGAGACAGACTGAGGGGCATCAGACACCCACTCTGGAGCTATTTTTACTGAGGGTAAGAGAACATGATATGGACATCAAGTATGCGTGTGTGTGTGTGTGTGTGTGTGTGTGTGTGTGTGTGTGTGTGTGTGTGTGTGTGTGTGTCTAAGGACATGTCCCCATACATGTTTGGAATCATGCGTAAGGCTCACACAAAAGTGGTTTGCTCCAAACATATCACAAGACACAAGCTATTTTTAGAGCCTCTCCACCCCAGGCAGTCTGTGTGTATGTGTGAACATATTGTGTGCATACACGCACGTCTGGTTTTAAGTCTGGGTAAACAGATCAGATATCCACAGGTGACTAACTGTCAATCACTACTATCATTAGTGTTTATGCATGGAATAGGCTGCATGCTGCTGTTAGATGTGTTCGATCACACACCCCTTTCCCTCCTGTGAGACAAACAGTAATAATAAATCTCCTTCAGAAAAAGCTTATCTGTTAGTGCTGTCTTATTTTTAACCACCCCTAGATAGAACACAAACTCCTCTGGCAGAGCAGCAGTTGCAGGGATCCATCCTGGTGCCAGAACGTCTCAGGTTCCATCTCACGAATGACAGCTATCAGTGTATGTTGAACTGTCCTGATCAAAACACTAAAGGACATGGTAACCTCCGAGGCTGAAAACAAAGCCAACGCAGAAGTACAAAAAACTGCAGTTCTATGACGAGCCCTTACGAGCCCATGTAAGAATGCCCAGATTTACAGCAGAAATAAACATATTTACATCCTGGTATGAAAACTGTTTTACTCTATACAGCTTATTTCCCCACTCATGACGACTATAGCTGAGTACAGTGAACTTTTGTTCAACTCACTTGTTTAAATTATATTAAAGTTACACATAATGAAGGGCGTGGCTGTTTTGAGTGACAGCTAGTCACAGACTACTCCAGTGCTGACCTCTCAGCCGATTTTGTAGTGTTGGTGCCTTGTGGAGAATTTTAATGCAAATTTTGGAGAAATAATATGGCTTTCTGTGTGGTTAATTGGACTAACAGACCAGCATGGAGAAACAGATGCCAATGTTTTGGATTATTGAAAGACTCAGGCCCCGTCCATACGGGCGAAAACGAACTTTTTTTTTATCTCCGTCTTCCTCGTCATCGTTTTAGGAATATTTGCGTCCACACGGCTCCACTGACAACGACTGAAAACGCTGTAGTTCATATTCCAGGCCTATAGGTGGCGCTTGACATTCACCAAAAACGGAGAAGAAGACACTGAGCATGCATTAAGCTTGCGCGCTGTAAACAAACAGACAGTAGACGGAGAAACCACAAGAAGAAGATGAAAACGGCCAGTGCAAGGAAACCAGAATCGTTTGTGAGGACCGATAATGAGGTCGAACTGCTGCTGCGACTCACACTCAACTACAAGGCGAGTAAGTTGCAAG
>CAEMYA010000127.1:1448452-1510426 GCA_903131615.1 Diplodus sargus
GAGACAGTTCACTAAAGACTTTTGAATAGAAAAGAAATAGCAGTTGTATGACACAGTGTTCAAAGTGGAGCCACATTCATGTCTAGAAAGAATGCCCAGTGGCGTTTGGAAGCCGAAAGGAACTTACATGTTGTGTGGCCCATAGAGCGTATGCAAAGACTTTTGTTGACCGACCATGCGGCTGTTCTACACACCAAATGTATTTTATTGGACCGAATGGTTCACATCGCCCATAATGGCGTTACCGGGGCCCCACCCTGGAGCCAGGCTTGGGGTTGGGGCTGGCAGGGCACAGCCCAGAGGAGCAACGTGGGCCCGCCCTCCAGTAGGCTCACCACCCGCAGGAGGGTTCATGGAATGTCACCTCACTAGGGGGAAAGAACCTGAGCTAGTGCAGGAGGTTGCGCAGTACCGGCTAGAGATAGTTGGGATACTTGAGAGAGGCTAGACTCTCTTCCACTCTGAGGTTGCCCGCAGTGAGAGGCGGCAAGCTGGCGTGGGCTTGCTTATAGCTCCCCAGCTCAGCTGGTTCGCATTGCCAGCAGTAAGTCAGACCTGTTCCCGGTGCATGTTGGACTCACTGGAGCCACTGGAGTTCATCTCTGCTTTTCGCAGACAATTTTGTCTTGTTGGCTCCTTCAAGCCAGGACCTCCAGCATGTTCTGGGGCGGCTTGCAGTTGAGTGTGAAGCAGCTGGGATGAGAATCAGCACCTCCAAGTCTGAGGCCATGGTTCTCGACCGGAAAAAGATGGCTTGCTCCCTCCAGGTTGGAGGAAAACTCCTGCCTCAGGTGGAGGAGTTCAAGTATCTTGGGGTCTTGTTCATGCGTGAGGGAAGGATGGAACACGAGATTGACAGGCGGAGCGGTGCAGTGACCGCAGTAATGCAGTCGTTGTTTCGGTCTATCGTGCTGAGCCGAAAGGCGAAGCTCTCGATTTACTGGTCGATCTACGTTCCTACCCTCACCTATGGTCATGAACTTTTGGTCATGACCAAAAGAATCAGATCCCAGATACAAGCGGCCGAGTAGAGCTGCTGCTCCTCCACATCGAGAGGAACAAGATGATGTGGCTTGGGTATCTGTATCGGATTCCCCAGGATGCCTTCTTCGGGAGGTGTTCCTGGCATGCCCCACCGGGAGGAGACCCCGAGGAAGACCTAGGACACGCTGGAGTGACTATGTCACTCGGCTGGCCTGGGAACGCCTTGGGATCCTCCCAAGAGGGAAGTCTGGGTGTCCCTGCTCAGACACAGGTGCCCCCGCAACCCGGCCCTGGATAAGTGGAAGAAAATGGATGGATGGATGCATTTTACAGACACTTCACACTGTATTTGTAGGTTGCAGTGCATCACGTGATGATGTAAATACACAATTTGGCCACTGCAAAAACTGGTTTCAAAGGGAGGCATTCTTCCTGGGGGCTTGCAACACGTGCCTAAAAGGACGTTGGTACCACCCACTTTTAACGTTATTCCACCAGCAATTTTGGCTGCGCCGAGTCAAACCGAGCAGCGCTAATTTGTTTTTCTATCACCATGGGTTTTAATTACAATAGTTTGTAAGTCAACAATATCTTAAATGGAAACTGCAGCAGAGTTTTGTTTATTTGTTTATTATGATGGACCTCCAGCATGTCTCCTTTCATGAACTTTACAGTAAAAGGAGCAGCTTTAGCCTTTACGGCTAATTTTCGGCTGTAGTTCCCAGTTGGTTGACACAATAGGCAATCAAGAAAAATTAATTACGAGGGGACGCAAGGGATAAAAGGAACGAATGTGAAAGAAAAGAAAAAATGAAATAAAATAAGAGATGTTAAATAAAGTCAGAATCAGAAATGGTACATACAAGGCACGGAGCGACAACAGTTAATGACTACGTCACATATCACGTTTGACAGGGGTTAATGTTTGCAGTTGTAGTTATCTGATAGCCATGTTTTAAAGTGTTTGGTGAAAGTGGAGTATGTATTTATGTCTTTGATAATGGTGGGCAGTGAATTCCAGTTTTGGAATGCTCTGACTGAGGACGACAATTGACCGAAGTTGCCTTTTCTGAATGGGGTTATAAGGTCATCTCTTATGGTGGTTCTAGTGTTATGACTGCTGTTATGTTGGAATTTAAATGCGTTGAGAGGGGGAGGAGCAATGTTATGCAGGATTTTTAATTTGTTAAAATAAGAGAGGATAACTCTACTTGCACACACAATCTGATTTCACCATGCTGGTGTTTTCTAGAGCATCATAATTATTGTTGCTTCTGGGTCATTATGGAAGCTGACAAAACATGATTTTGCAATGTCACAGCTTAGCAACTACGGGCAAAACAGGGAAAGTATCCACATGGGAGGAGTAAAAAGCACATGTTTAAAATTGTGAAAGGGTGTAATTTAGCCCAAACCATGTTTTTCCTAAACCTAACCAGGTATTTTAATTACTTGAACTTAACCAAACACTGGCTGAAAAGTGAAAAAGAAATAAGTAACAAATAATAAAATAATAAGTGTCCAACAGTCCAACAATATGTTCCAAATAAAAATGAACCCCAGTCCAGATGTGGTTTTCTCCATATATGGTTTTCCTCTCTGTTTCATAAACTGAAATGATGGCACTCAAATAACAATTATGATGTTCTGGGAACAACACTAAGACAGTAATATATCAGGTACACCTTACTGACAAACAGATCCTTACCTTCACAAGTACCTCTAAGACTCTACATTCTTGAGACTATTGGGAAAGCTCAGTTTTGGAGGGGGATCACTATGGAAGTGTATTGCATTCACTTGAAAAAAAACAAAAAAACTAAGGTTTTTCTGAGTAATTTATTTTTTTGTTCGTTTTTTTGAATATTTTTGCTTTGTTTTGTTTTTCAGAGTCATTTTTTTCAGTTTTTCAAAGTAATTATTTTTTTCTGTTTTTCGGAGTAATATTTTCTGAATTATCGAGATACTTTGAACTCCCACTTCCAACCTGCAAGTGACTCCCATGGATGCCATGGAGTGACTCCTGCTCCCGATTTAAAATGTATCATATTGTCCATATCTGTCCAACTGATCCCGGAGAAATATTGCTATGTCTAGCAGATCTGAATGGGCTTTCCTTCTGAACAACCACAAAGTGCTCAGGTGCCTGCGTAAAGTCGACAAACTAATGGTAATACCATCTATATGACTTAAAGACAGGATTATCTCCCAGTGTCTTAAACCCAGATGAAAGTAAAACTTGATTAAACTAAACAAGCCGGTCATGTTTGTTTTCATTAAATCGAGCTCTCAATAAAGAAACAAATGCATCTCTTGTTTCAAATGCTCTCTTAACTCACTAAATACTCAGAAAATCAGAAAAAAATTACTCAGAAAAACCAACAATAAAAATGAATTACTCTGAAAAACAGAAAAAAATAACTCCGAAAAACAGAACAGAAAAAAAATTACCCCGAAAAACAAAAGAAAAATATTCAGAAAATCAGAAAAAAATTACTCCGAAAAACCAACCATAAAATAAACTACACCGAAAAAAAAGACCAAAAAATATATTACTCAGAAAAACAAACCAACATTTTTTTTTTTTCAAGTGAATGCAATGCTCTTCCATAGGATCACAGTATTAGTCTGGGCAAAAATATAACCAGGTGAGTGCTGATGTACTCTGTTTGACCTCCAAAAAAAGTGTTCTGGATCCTCTTTACTGTAAACTGTTGCTTCCCAACCTCGTTGTCCTCATTTGCTCATGAACTGACTGTCCGGATAGAGTTTCCTTCAGGCTTCCTTTGATTAATAGATTCCCACCCACCTCTAAGACGCACTTCTGCCTGGAAGACAGTATGTCACCAGTCTACTAATTTGATTTTGACAAGCCTGTTGTACATAGTTAGAGGAACAGAAACTTACGGGAAGATACAGCATAGAGAGAGAGTGAAGCACATGGTGGCTGGGGTGGGCTCAAGATGTGGGCAGAAGATATGAGGGTGAGATCAGAGAGTAGGAGGCAGGTAAGAGTGTAAGAGTGTTTGTAGACTACCCATTATTCTGTCTTTAAAAGCATTTTGATAATGTCAAGGAAAGGTAGTGCAAGATAAGTGTGCAGACAAAGGATGCTCATCTGATGTGAAGGTATTTTCAAGGAATATCTTTGGCCTTTCCTCACTTGACCAACCCCATCAAACATCCATCAAGAGGCATGCAATCTGCAACGAGGAGGAGAATAAGAGCCTATTTACTCCTGGATGACATTCAAGAGAGCCTGTGTTCCCTCTCCTCTTGCATATAGGGGAAATGATTTTCACGCTTTCCATCATTGGGGCAGATCAGTGCTGATGATGTGTGTTCAAGTCTATATAACAGAGGAAATGAAAGAAGGGCACAGAAGATGGGTTCAACCCCAACAAAAGAAGATATGGAAAGCAGATTCACCCTCCCTTTATCCTCCCGGAATAATGAGAAAGCAGCAGACAAGCCATTTCTATCTGACCTTTTTATCTAGGTTACCCTAGAGACGTATATTCTCTGAGGGAACACAGACTTTCTCTACTCTAAAGGCCAGTAGAAAAGAGGAAGAAAAGGCTGACATTGTACCTCTTCATTTAGGTGGACTTCAAACCACAAAGATGACAGATGCTTCATGTAGAGCTGTAATATATTCACACATACAGCATGAAACCAACAGGCATTAAATCATCATTTTAATAGAGAAACTGAGAAATAAAAGGGACCACTAGTGGGGAGACATTGGCTGGTATAGTTTGAAAATGTTTAATATCTGTTTCAATATAATATGAGTTTCATCACAGCCATATCAACCTGATGGGGGTCACAGGGCAAATATTTGCTTGTTTGGCCCCTATTACCCCCAGTGTATGTGTGCAATGTATGTACCCTGTAACCTCAATTAATGCTGGTGCAATACTTGATACTTACACCTGTTAGTTTGGTGGCTTGTGATTGGCTTTGGTTAAACATTTTTTAGGACTGTGCATCACCTGAGCACAACTAAAATAATACAACTCTATATTCTGTATTTATTTTCTTGCTTTAAAGGCTTTTTCATTTGCTTGATGGTTGTAGATTGCTTGCTTCCATCTGCTGAAAACAGCAATATGCTTCAACAAATTTGCAATAACTCAAATTATAAAGAGTCAAATCAGACCCTAATGAATCAGCCAAGAAGAAGCTGCAGCGCTTTGCTTGGAGACGGGAAACTGGGGCCACCTTTTGGAGACAGATCTAGGACAGGAGCTTGACGAGCATCTGGCTACTCTGTCTTTGACCCTTGGGATCCAAAAGAACTATGTTGAGCCATCAAAGAGATAGGCATTGGGGGTGGCTTCCTTGCAAGCTGGGAGGGAGGCAGATGGAGTTGGGCTTACCGCTACCTCTGGAGAGGAGCTGGACTCACCTTTCCCAGAGATTCCAAGGGTGAGAGAAGTCAAGCAAGTGTGTGTATACTCAAACATCCACAGAGAATCGAAGGGTCACATCTATGTGATTGCAGGCTGATGTGAAGGCGGTCGGCTGTACAGTATGTGATTATGCAGAATAGGCTGACCCAGCTTTCTATCCTGGGAAGGATTCAGTCAAGTATGTAGCGGACTGATCAGGAAAAGGAATATTACTCTGGCCTTCAGCACCAGAGTAAGGAATCTGTGTGTTATCTTTTTGATTTGTCCTTTAACTCCCACATAAATTTCACTTCCACCTTCGGAAAAATGCTTCCTGTAAAATCTGGAATTGAAAATAAAATCCTCTTCCTCACATACAAAGCCCTCTTTGGCCATGCAACAGCATATTTTAATGACCTAATGCAGTGTTTCCCACACATTCATTTATTGATGTTGGGTCTCTGTAAATACATTAATCACGGAGTTTGGTTTAGACCTCCTCAGTTTTGGAAAGTATCATGAGATGACTTATGTTGTGAATTGGCACTATACAAATAAAGATTGATTGATTGATTGATTGATTGATTGATTGAAGATATGAAGAAACAACATTTTTTTCAGAAACATTTTGATGGTTAAATCAAACACAGACACACACAAACCTTTTTACTTCTGACAAAAGGAGGAAGATGTCAAGAAAGACAAGGAACACAACTGAGAAGACATGTCTTGTCGAACCACCACAGACTGTGCATCCTCATTCTTGTGTCCTAAATCTATGAAGAGTCATAAATATACCACATTTCTCACTAAGTCGGTCCCCCTCTCTTTCTTTTCCTTCTATTCACCTTAAGTGACAGGAATGGTCAGAAGTGTCGACTTAAATATGTAAATATGTCTATGTTGTGTTTCAGAGCATGTAATCATGTTGATATTATGAAACTCTGCTTCAAAATCTACTCATTTACAGGATACCACTCTACTACCTGAAGAGTGTTGGTAATCATTTCTAATACAATGATATAAGTAAAGGCCAGTACCTCACAAGTGTTTTTGATGTCTTATGATTTGACTTCTATTTATCATTTATTATTTTAGATGTGCTTTACTGTTTTATAAGTATGGTAAATATAAGAAAAATGTATTTTCGTTGTGTTACTTATCACTCTTAATGATCTTAAGATTAATTCATCTTACTACATTATATTGCCAAAAGTATTCACTCACCCATACAAATAATTGAAATCAGGTGTTCCAATCACTTCCATGGCCACAGGTGTATAAAAGCCAGCACCTAGTCATGCAGACTGTTTGTACAAACATTTGTGAAAGAATGGGTGGCTCTCAGGAGCTCAGTGAATTCAAGCATGGTACTGTGATAGGATGCCACCAGTGCAACAAGTCCAGTCGTAAAACTTCCTCTCTCCTAAATATTCCACAGTCAACTGCCAGTGGTATTAAAACAGACTGGAAGCGATTGGGAGCGACTGCAACTCAGCCACGAGGTAGGTAGGCCAACTTTCTGCAGAGTCGGTCGCTACAGACCTCCAAACTTCATGTGGCCTTCAGATTAGCTCAAGAACAGTGTGCAGAGAGCTTCATGGAATAGGTTTCCATGGCCGAGCAGCTGCATCCAAGCCATACATCAGCAAGTGCAATGCAAAGCGTTGGATGCAGTGGTGTACAGCACGCCACCACTGGACTCTGAAGCAGTGGTGACGCATTCTCTGAAGTGAAGAATCACGCTTCTCCATCTGGTAATCTGATGGACGAGTCTGGGTTTGGCGGTTGCCAGGAGAACGGTACTTGTCTGACTGCATTGTGCCAAGTGTAAAGTTTGGTGGAGGGGGATTATGGTGTGGGGTTGCTTTTGAGGAGCTGGGCTTGGCCCCTTAGTTCCAGTGAAAGGAACTCTGAATGCTTCAGCATACCAAGAGATGCTGGATAATTCCAGCTCCCAGCTTTGTGGGAACAGTTTGGGGATGGCCCCTTCCTGTTCCAACATGACTGTGCACCAGAGCACAAAGCAAAGTCCATAAAGACATAGATGAGAGTCCTAACCTCAACCTGATAGAACACCTTTGGGATGAATTAGAGCGGAGACTGAGAGCCAGGCCTTCCCGTCCCACATCAGTGTGTGACCTCACAAATGCGCTTCTGGAAGAATGGTCAAAAATTCCCATAAACACTCCTAAACCTTGTGGAAAGCCTTCCCAGAAGAGCTTAATTTGATGACTGTAACCATTCTGCAACAATAGTGTAAATTAATACATGTTGTAAAGTTTCTTCTGGGGCTCTTAGATGTTTAAGAGAAATTTCAGTGAACAATAAGTGATACAAATTTTGCTCAGAGGGAAAACTTAAAAAGTGCTCAACTTAAAAAGTATTTGGAGTACAGCTATAAGACTTTGCAAGGTCCATGAATTAAACAGAAGTATCAGTGTGATTTTCTTTTAAAGGAAATCCATGACATAACCTGGGTAAAGTTCTGGATCTCTAGTGAATTAGCATGAAATTACCCTACAGTCAGTAGCGAGTGCAGCACATATTCCCTACAGCACCTCTTGTTACGGTGTTATGTCAGCTAATCACTTGCGTGACTAGCTTGCTAATGAAATCAAGCCTGTATTGCACTTGTAGCCACTAAAGGGAACTTCAAATTGATGAAATAAAAGACTTGTACAGTAATTGTCATCTGGATGTGCGCTGCTGATTGGGGTCCAACAGTAACTAGCTGTAAAGTGCTCTGCAGTGTTTCCTGAGTGGCTGTCTTGTTTTTGTACGGTCGATATTTTACATCGGTGCTGGTGCCCTTAGAGTTAAAGCGATGCTCAAACTGCAGATGATACTGAAATGGTTGAATGAGACAATTGGCATGATGAGTGTGGACAGAACACCTGATCAGTGAGAAAGGAGAGTCTGGTGGGATTTTATGTGGCTAACATTGGGGTTGTCTTGGTTACATGCCTTCTTGTGGCTGTGGAGGAACACTGAATGGTCCTCAACATCCTTGGAAGGTCATCAGGTCCCAGCAGCTTTGTGGCACCCCCGCTGCCATGACTCACTATGATTCTGAAGAGATCAGCCAATCACAACCATCCAACTTATTAAAGGTGGAGGGGAAATTTTGCACCGTCAATTATGAAAAACTTTTCTGTCTGTTCCTGCCCTGATAAGATATTTCTTATTTTCTATCTGAAAGGGAGTTGTACTCCCTTTCAGATAGACAAGGTGGCAGATTGCAGCCTTGACCTTGTTGCAAATGTGCCGCCTTTCTATCTAAAAGGGGCTAGTGACATCAGTGAGGTGAGATATCTGCACAGAGCCCAAAGATACTCAAAGACAACACCCATCCAGCCACAGTCTGTTCACCCTGTCAGGTATCTGCTGCTCATCTTCAACACTCCACTATGAACAGTTTATTTTTCTGACTTGAATATTCATCATTAATTGGTCTACTTATTAAATATGTGGCTTAGGAACGTACAAACAGTGATTTCATCATACAATCTTGTATTGTAGAAGACATTTATCTTGAATCTTGAATAACAGCGGGTGTCTCTGTTAAACAGACCCAGCTGACTCTCATGCTTAGCTCACCCTCTGGTGAACAAAATGAGACAAGACACCAGCAGTACTTCATTAGGTGGTACTGTATTAAATTGAGGGTGGACAGATCCAGTGACACAGTTTACTAAAGACAGACATTCTACCAGCTGCTAACAGTCCATATGTCCTTCAACACTTTCACGGGTAAGATACTCCATATATCAGGGTACACTTCAAATAAGACAGGGTTTACAGTATTCATACAAAATTGTGCAACATTGCGTTTAATAACACACACGTACATGTGCGCGCGCACACACACACACACACACACACACACACACACACACATACACACAGAGAACACTGAAGCATTGCCCCCTTTAAGATGACTATTTAGCCATGCATAGTCATCATCCAACATTCATGAGTAAGTACCTAATAGATCCTGTCTGCACTGGGGAGCAGTGTTATGTTGTTCACAAACGTTTCCTTCAATAGAATAAATTATTTGGGTGAACCAACAGAACTGAATCATTTCCTGAACTCTCCGTTCTTTAATCAGTTAAGCTGAGCTCTTAGTCAGTCAGCCACACACACACACACACAACTTCACTGTGTGGAAAAGAGGACGACTATGAGGAAGTACAAACTGAACGGAGCAACTTAATAGTACTAAAAAATGAATGTGAGCTCCAGCCCTCCAGTCTTCCTCTCCTCTATATTTTGTTTAATAATTAGGTGTAGTGAAAATATATATGCCCTGCATACTAGTTTGGACTTCAGTTTCAGTTTCCAACCGACATCTTTATCCAGCTAAGTAGCTTGTTCTTGGTGTTCTCAGTTGTGTCTCAGTTCAGTATGTGGGACTACAGTCTGAAGGATTACATGAACAATATGTGCTTAACTTTTCACTGAACTGATTCTTCTAATTCGGTACAGTCAATAGAACTGTCGTCCCCATCACTATTGTGGAGGCCACAGCTAAAATGTTGGCCAATCCAGACATACTTCCTTTACATTTCCAGTCTGACGGTGTGCTGCGAGTGTTGTCAGTAGCCTTAATAATACACATATCTCAACACATATCAGTCTTGGACTTGTTGCTGTTAGTCTTAAAAAAAGCAATAATATACACAATGCTGATGAAGGTTCTCAGTCATCCAGGTCATGGTAATTCAAAGTGTTGTATTGTACTCGACTGAACTTGTTTCAATTTCTTGAAGATGTTTCAGCTCTCATTCAGTTCTAACTAACTGGAGGGGAGTTGCAGGCTTTTAAACAGTCATTCCAGTTTGACACAGATGGATTCCTTTTACCCTCTAGGAGTAAAGGAATCCATCTATGTCAAACTGGAACAACTGTCTTTGGACAGAGGACATTACTTGTCACCCACCTACAATGCAGCACTGAGTTCTCTCCCCAGACAGTTGAACAACCCTTCACACCTGGGCTCAGCTAGCCTTAGCAACACACATGAAAGCTGGTTGAGTCACCGACCAATAACTGGCTTTAAAGACTCTATAAGGAGTCCCACAGAGAGTTTAAAAGTCTGCACCTCCCCACCAGTTATTTAGAACTGAAGAAGCCTCTTGGACGAGAGGTGAAACATCTTCAAGAACTGCAACAAGTCCAGTTGCCTACAATGCAGCGCTTAGAATATAAACAATGTAATAAAATAATATAATAATAACCCACTGTTGTTCCCATTCGTTTACCCCACACAAATACATCCACATTCAGTCAAACACAGTGACTGAATACAGGTGGACAATGTTACACTGAGGATGATTTGACTTTTTTGTATTGGAATGTCAAGTCTATACAGACACACATACAGCTCTCTGACGCACACACACAAACACACATTGGAAGTCATTTGAAGGTATCAGTGGCCTGTGCTTCTCTCATTTGATGGCCTGCCAGATGATGATGATCAGGATGATGAGCACCAGCGACAGCACCATGGCCAGCATGCACATCCTCTTACGGGACTTCCTCTGCACACAACAAAGGAGCAGATCACACTGTGTCAGTGTTTTACATGACAGTGACAGCAGCTTCACACTGGTTATAAGCAGGATATCATATTACATTGTATTTATGCTAGGATACTGCATGAAACAATAAGCTTGTCAGTAAATTCTGAGAAAAGGCCTAAACCCTCAAACAGTGTTTCAGCCAATTTCTCAATACTCTCTGATTCCTTGCCCTGGCACTCAGCTTCAAGTGTATTGGTTTTTACTGAATACAACATATCTTTAAAAGGACAGCATTTTAAAAAAAATGACCAATGAGCAAATAAGACCTTGAGTATGACTTAAGCAGAAAACAATGTATAAATCTTTACATTGGTATGGAAAAGATCGTATCTCTGAGGAAAATCTAGACTAGACTAATACCATTGTCACACCAAAACGAGTGTATATGCAGGTTTTTAAACCTAACCCTAACCCTCATGTACCTCAGTGTGAATGTTTGGGCTACATATGACTCCAAGCCTGTGGTGAACTTTGCATGAGCTTTATGAGCAATGACAAACTCCAAAGCTGCATGTTTGGCTTTGGTTGTCACCCCACTGTTTATTTCACTGAATAATACGTGTTACTTCTGACTTGACCTAAGTTTCCAGGTGATGCCAAAAGTGAACTCAAAATTTGGCTGACCATAATAAATTAGCTCGGCAGTGAAGCCTCCATGCATATATAAATTAAAGAGAAGACAAACAACACATAATGCAACAGACACATTATGCATTTTATTTTACAGCACTTCTATACTTGGAAACGTATGTAAATATTCCATTTACTCGGCTAATACAAACACTGTAGTCTACAATACACCACCCTGTGGGTGCTGCCATCATTGTGTGACATCAGACAACTGCTTCTTCATGAAGTTGGGGTAGATGTTTCTTAGTTTACAAGTGAGGTTACAAGTTCAGGTTGTCTGGAATGCACATATTACCATATTGCTCCTGTTTTAGCTTCCTGACATTAGCTACTTGTGTCCTTTAGAATCACTTTTAAAACACTTTGCCTTTCCTTATATTTCCAAGCTGTTCTCCCTTTGAAGCCAAACACGCTGCCTGAGGTCGTCAGACCAAACTCTGTTAGCTTCTCCAAAGTTGTGGCTAAAAACTAAATGTGACTGTGCTTTTGCTGTTACAGCCCCCAGACTGTCCCCAGACAGGAACCCTGCCAGAAGAGATCGGCTGCTGAATCAGTGCCCCAATTTAAATCAGACACAAAACACACTTGTATGAAGTAGCTTTCAACCTCTTTATGTTTTTATCTTGCGTTTTATTGAGGTTTTCCTTATTTTTGTCTCATTTAATTCATTCTGTTAGCTTTATATTAATGTTTGTAATTGCCAATTTAATACTTGCTTCTCCTTCATTGTTTGCTATGTTGTATGTCCACAGTAACACCAGACTTATCCTTTAACATGCATTATATGTATATTATATTATGACTGTTTTTTTCATGTAGTGTTCCTTACATTTTATGTCTATCTTACCTGGTAATAGGCTGCTTTCTGTAGCTGGACGGCCCCTCTGTCTACATGGACCTCTGCACTCTCCACATTGGCCTCAATGCTGTCTGGAATGAGAACACATGAGGAGGTTTGAGGTGTGCATGCACACATGCACGCACACGCACGCACACACACACACACACACACACACACACACACACACACACACACATTTTCGTTATCTAAATGTAAACAACTCAATGCTGATCTAAGTTTCTTCTCACGAACCAATCATCTCTCCCTGGTCGTGGATCATCACAGCAAGGTCCTTGAAGATCTGGTTCACATCCATAATGTCAGCCTGGAGAGGACAGGAGAGGGTTAATTACTGAGAAGAAGTGTGTGTGACAGCTGCAGTGTTTCCTCTCATTCAGGGTGATACCTCCAGCTGTCTGATGTTAGTCTCTCTCTCCTTGATGCTTTCCAGGTCCTCCTCTGTGATGGCGGGCTCCTCAGTCTGAGTCTGGCTCTGACCCCAATCATCTTCCCTGCACAATCAGAGAGATCACACTTTATTAGTGATGATATACTCTCTGACTGATAGATGTCAAGATGTGATATTAAATATGTTCTAGAAATGATTAGTTATTCAATGCAAAGGAGTGTATAACTATAGGGTCTCCTAAGTAAAGTTAAACATGTTTTTATCTCCCAGAAGGCCTTAGAACAACCACAACAAAAATGGGAAGAGAAAATATTGATGTCTAATAACAGATATAGAGCATGACTTGTGGCAGCATGTCATTCTGGTAATATTTATGCTACTGGGAGTGAAAGAAAACCTGAAGTGCTCCGATCAGGTGCACAAAAAAGGCAGAGCGCTCAGAAAATAGATGCTGGGTGCTGCAGCTTTTCTCTGGGCAGCCGACTGCTGCTGCAGATGCTCATGCCTCATTGGGAACCACTGAAAAACATGCCATGTGGACACGGGCACTTAAGTTGTACAAAAGGCTAAAAGCTGATAATACACCATCGTAGGTGTCTCACTGTAGATAGTTTATTCAAAATAGCTCTGTACTAAAAAGCATCCACTCAAAGAATAGAAGAGGAGTATATTTTTGCCATGTTGTGGCTCTTTAAACAAAATGCATAAAGAACTAAGCATTGAATTGACTGAAGCAACAACAGTTAAAAACGCAGAGACTTACTTTTCAAATGCAACCAGCTGCTCATTCATGTTGCCTCTGTCTCCCTGTCGAGTAAACATCAGCTCACATCACTTTTTCATCATGTATGCAACTGTATTGGTAGTTATCATATCAATCACTATATGTTTATTGGCTATGAAGGTGTAACGCTTTTTGTCTAATGAAAGACTGGTATTTACCATGCCTCTGGATCCAGCTCTAGCTCTGACCACTAACTCTTTCTCTTTTTCTGCTGCCCTGCGCTGCACCACCTGAAAGTTGTTGAGGGCTGCAGAGAAATCATTCATCAGGCGCTCCTTCCGCAGCTTCTGCTGCCGCTGGAGGGGGAAAAAAGCAAACAAACATTAACATTACACTTCAATTTCCTGAATTCAGGCAAGGTGCTGGCGATGGAAGGTGAAAGGCTGATGCAGGAGGAATACAATATCAATAGCAGGAGTATCTGCATGTGAAGATAACCTTTGACCCCTGGTCTTCTATGGGCAGAGCAGATTCACAGGGCACTAATGCACAGCAATCCATACGTTAACATTTTTTAAAGAATTCTCATCAGTCCTGCTGCTGAGCGTTGGCTGGTAATTAATCATTTAAGGACCAATACTTCATATAAAATAGCTGGCAGAGTGAACACTGAATGCTACACAGTGTTGGGGGTTAAGCACTACAGCACGTAACAGTAATACATTACTATGAGCAGTAATAAAGCGCATTCCTGTTTCTGTGTCAACTACGTTTCTTTTTAAAGAATTTAAACACGTCTGTGTGCCACTTCTGTAAGTGAGCCATCAGAAAAAATCCTCCAAAAAAGAATCACATTAATGAAATGGCGGTGGAGACGACTGTACTTTTTGGTAATAGGTATGCTCCTGTTGCTTTGAGTGTAGACACAAAGCCGAGGGAACCCTCCACAGCGAGACACGGCACGAGTTTTCAAGTATTCATAATTTATTTGACTTTAATTCTCTGTCTGCCAGCCCATCCCTGTGTCCAGAGCTACTGGTTTAATTAAAAAGGTCTCGGATAATTACTTGTTTGTGACGCTATTGTAATATAAGCAAGTTTAATGCATAATGGTAACCAATGCATGTGAAAGCATTAATGAGCTAGATCTGCGCTCCAGAGGAGAGCCTTCATCAGATATCACCCCTAACTAGAAATGAAGTAAATGACCTGCAATAAACTCAAGTCTCTGAGCTCTGATTATGAAACAACATCACTCTTTTCAGTTCCTAATGCCTTGTCATACTTTTGTGGTTATTTTGGAGAAAGTAACACAAAAGTATTCTCATCAATAACACATGACTACAATGACAGTCATATTGTAATGTAAAATATTACTTTCAAAAGAAAGTAACTAGTAATAGCTAATGCATTACGTTTAGGAAGTAACTTTATTAACACTGATATTATCTGCGGGTCCTTATTTAGGGTTGTAATACAACTTTCCACTGCAGACAACATAGATTTTCATATTAAGGGATGGCAAAACAAAAGAAAAACAGCAAAAACAAGGTCAGGTCCTATCAGACCTGAGACTGCACACAAGACCCTGCAGCAGTCTCTGGATGTTTAACCTTTACATCAGACATACTGTATAATTTTAAAGGGCCCCTGCCTCAACCAAGGAGCTGCACCTCGTCTGCAGACGGTTCAGAAGCAGCAGCCTGTTTTCTCTTTAAGTGCAGCGAGTACATTACTTTAGTGTTGCCCTCTCTATCCGCTTACTTAACCATTAATGTATTTTATCTTCTTTAATGTCCTTTTACATGTAGTGCTGAAGCAATCTGCCATTTAATTGATTGATGAACAGGATATAAATCAAGAGTTTTGATCATTTTAATCATTTAAGTCCATCATCAAGCAAAAATGATTCATTCTGTTGTCTCAGCTTCTTCAGTGTGATTTCTTGCTGCTTCTGTCTGTTCTATATGACTGTAAACTGAATATCTGTTGGTTAGACAAAAGAAGTAATATGAAGACATTAGCTTGTGACAGGCATTTCCACTATTTCCACACATTCCAAGGACTAATTGATTCACTGTAAATTTAGAGCTAAGGTTTGGAACTTAAATACACCACTTTATGACTGACTTTGTAACATGAATGACACTGTACTGAGGGCCTTTACAGGCATAGAAAGATGTCTAGGCATGGAGAAAGTCTGGCCCACTCCCACATCACATGACTGAAATACATGCATTAAATTACCATGATAATCTCTACATTTATTTTGTGACAAACACTTAACATTATTCTGTGATCATTTACATCGATTCAGAGAACAAAATGTTCCTCTCCCGATGCTACTTTTTGTCCCCACTTGTTATAACCCAACATTTTAATTATAACATTTTAATTTTGGATTTGTAAATTTTGATAATTGTGATACTTCACATCCCTCCTTTCATGATCTTGTGCAGGGACACAGGGGCTGTAGTGATCCCAGCTGACACCCTGGACAGGTGACCAGGCCATCACATGGCTGGGACATAAACCGATCAGCCACAACATTAAAACCACTGACAGGTGAAGTCATCTGGGGTCAGTGAAAACAGAGCTCTAAGAGTCTAACTCCTCCAAGGTGAAGATAATCAGAAACTCTGTTGTCAGTGTTTGCGTATGGAAGTGCAGAAACAAAAGAATTTTGGAATGGATGACGTGGATGCACACATTAATCAATGTTTGTAGCATCATTGGCAAACGGAGTATTGGAGTTGGTACAGTGATGGAATGGACCTTTAACCTTGGTTTAAGGTATATTTAGAAAGACACAGACAGACGTAATATGACACAACGATTACAATCTGACATCATGCAGTGTTTGTACTGACAAAAGGGGAAGCTGTGTGCTCGGAGTTGCACACTGACAATGCTGTTTGTGTTGATACAAGCGGGCTTACTCATCCTGTTTGAACAAGCACTATCTTTGTTTTTAAGAATGACCAATAGACATGTGAATAACGACCTTTTGACATTTTGCCAGAAGACTGCCTTTATTCGTCTTTTTTTAACTTCATCACATTAGGTGTGAGCTGCTGATATGTATAACATGAGCACCCTCTGCTGGGGCGCCTGTGGACTTGAGGACAGTGCCCAAACCCAGCTGGATGTCTGCTGCATCTGGTCCCTTTCTAGAGTTTGTTAGCACAAAGTTATGGCTACATATGTTATTATTTTCATCTTCTAACTCCCCTTGAGCTCCAAATCTTTGAGCTCCCTTTGAAGCAACAACATTTCTTGAAAAAGTTGAATAACCTCTGGCATATCTCAATCTGCAATTCTGCTGTGTGTTCCTTTGAGTGATTACTGTGTGTGGGATTCTCACTGACTGTATCTAGTGTCTGTAGACCGACCTGTTCTGAAGGGGTCAGGGATGGAGGAAGTGAGCCCAGCTCCTTCAGGTGTGTGTTGGTCTCTTTAGCCAGCTGATTGGTGTAGTGCTGGAGCTGTTGGCTGCAGGGGAACACAAGTCCTAAGTACTAAGACCTCACAAAATGTTTTATGGGTTACACGCTTAAATAATGATCATATGTGAGATACAGATAGTCCCACACCAGTACTTACAGCTTCTCCTGGAGGTCTGATGTGTCTTGTCTCATCTCCAGTTGGTACAGGAGATTTTTGATCTGACCAGCTACAGAGAAAAGGAACCATTTCAGTAAACATGTAGCTCTCAGTGTGTGTGTGTTTGTGTGTGTGTGTGTGTGTGTGTGTGTTGGGCACAGTAAGCACTCACAGTTCTGGCTGATCTTCTGGATGTTGGAGCTGCATGTCTGGATAAGGCTGCCAAAGTCCGCCGGCTGGGACCAGCTGCTGTCTCCTCTCATATAGGACATCCTGGCTGAAGCTCAGGAACACACTCCAAACACGACCTAAACACAGTCACCATAAGGAGGACAGAGCAGGTAACATTTCACTTTACAGGTCTGCAAATATCAAGTAGGTTTCTTATTTGAAATCATTATTAACTATTATATTGTGACAATAATATTCTGTTATTTTCCAATATGCAGTTAGAAACTGAGCTAACCAAGGATGTGACATTCAAATCTGGATACAGTGTTGGAGATGGAGCCCAATTCATCCCTATGAGAGCTGTTCAGACGTGTTTTGAAGCCATAATTGCTCCATTTCTGGCCTGTAAAACTACCCAGATCTTCCATGTTGTGTGGCCCATGGAGCGTGCACGCTAAAAAGACTTCCGCCAACCAAGCTGGCCAACCTCTGGTTTAGTGCACTGCTCCCTCGAACAGAGACTCAATAATTTAATCGTGCAGCTTTTCTAGACTTTCCACAATTTATTGGACTGAATGGCTCAAATAATGACAGTGAAATTAGTGGGGGTTGTTAGGCTCAAACCATAATCATTCACTGTTTTCTAGATGCGTCTTTCACAATGCAAGCTTATGGAAAAGGTCTTTTTGGGCCAGGGTGTGTCACGTGATGATGTAATTATACAGTTTGGCCACTTCAGAAACTGGCTTCTTCGAGGCTAGCTAGCTAAACGCAGCGACAGTTTGCAGGAGTTAAGAGTTACTAGATGATACGCTGCCCCCTACTGGATTGGAATATGAACTTGCAGGGTGGCAAATTCGTACATACTGCACCTTTAATGCTCTAATGCATAGTCTCAGACTCAAACATCATTTGTTCCAAATCTCAAATGTTCACAAAACTTGGTAGCAACATCCATGTAGGATAGACACGCGTATGTTTCATTTCACAAACCTTCACTAACGGCCGCTATCCCCCACACATACAAAATGTTAAGTCATTGTTTTGTTTCAGTATCAGTCTAATGTGATGGAGTACCGTTACAACCGAAATCTGTGTCAGCCCTCCTGTCCCTCCTCCTCACTGCTGTCTGCTCAGGAGACAGATGTGTCCTCCGTGTTATCTCACAGAAATACAATGGATAGAGACGAGCGCGAACCTAGCTGAAGTCATCACGTGATTAATCTTCTAACAGACAGTTCTGGAAGGAAAATAAAGCTGTGCCTCATACTGCCGGCCCGAACACAACATTCAGTCCGTCCGTCACTGGATATGTCTTTACAAAAAGCTGCTGTGACGTCGATGTCATTTGAAGCAGACACGGGATGAAGCCTGTGCACAGCGATGATAACAGGTCCAGTGTGTCTCATGCATCAAGCCCAGTGTTTTTTCTACAGCAGCGGGTTAAACGACAACAGGTCGCAGTCGGTTGACACATATGTTAATAATGTTCACATTCAATCTCTTACTTGGCGATGAGAAAGACGTCGACGGTGTTTGTTTCTCCAGACGCCTCGGATAAATATTTCTGTCACAATTAGCAAGCCCAGCCCGTCCGTGACGTCACACGTCCAGAGCACTAATCCGACGTTGTTTTGACGCTGCGTTCACTGCCGACGGGAGATGTGGTCAACGCAGCTTCTCAGTGAGTAGTTCACTGCTAATCGTCACGCTGTTTTTACTGGTAGAAACATGCTTTCTAGCAGCTTTTGACGCACATTCTAGTTCACTTTGGAATGTAAGGTTTTGTCGGGACTATCTCTGGTGGCCGTGGATTTGACACTCCTCCCCCCAAAAAAGTGATTCACACTGTCACAGAGAATCCCTCCCAGAGTGGTGTAGAAACATCTACAGTCATTTAATAGGCATTTAAAACAGCATACCACTGTTAACTGAGTGTGTCTGCTCACTGCGGGGATGAGGCTTGGAATGCTGTCCCATGACTCTCAGCTCACTCTAATTATAAACCTGCAGCCATGCACGTGACAGCACACTTGATTCCATTGGTTCACTGTGTCAGTGAAAAGACATGAACACATACTGTTACACATTCATTACCAGCACGACGGCCCACAAACTCTGACTCGTCCCAAAAGATTCTAATATACTCAAAATGTGTTTTTAACTGTGTTCTTATTGTATTAGGTTGACCGTTTGTCTTTTTTGTACATAAGCCTAATTGAGGCTCTTCCTCAACTTGTAGACACCTTAATTGTATTATCATCTTATCAAAATGACATGCTGATGATCTATGATAGCCTGTGTGACATTCTTTCTACCACTGACATCCTTTCATAGAGGTTAGGCTCTCCATGAAACAAATGTCCCTTTGCTTGGTGTCTACTACATTAGAAAGATAATTGGAAGTCATTTTACCTATTTAAGTACTACGTGGCAGTCACCAGGTAGTAGAAAACTGAAGCACTCTTCACAATTCCTTCTGATCATTATCATCGAATGTCTGTCATTTTGAGATATGAAGTCATAAATTAAAATGGGCGAAGTGAAGAGGATATGTACCAAGATCCTCTTGAATAACTGTTAAATCTGCTTATTCTCAGAAAACCAGGGGAACAATATTTAAAATAAATACATGGCATAGGATAGATTTGTAATTACATTCTTGTACATTTTTTTCTGTTCCCCAAAAAAACAACGGAGCATTGTCGACTTTGACATATTTTTTTGTGTGTTTTATTTAAAGTTATAATATAATTTACACTTTTATTAAGTAATATTAAATAGCCTTTAGATGTTATCTAAATATAGGTGCAATAGAAAGAAAAAAAACCCAGTGGCACATGGAATGGACAAGTGTGTTTTGACTCACAGAAACAAGATGCACAAGAAAAACATTATAATCTGATCAACATGTAACATCTTATTCAGTTGAAAATTATCGTTTTTACTGGTCTGGTTTTCTGAGGATAAAAGGCCTTAAATTTGTAAGAACGTCTTTTTTTTCAGTCTCATTCCCAAACACTGACGTGACGTACAATCCCAAAGCATCAATATTTGACACAAACATGCCCCTTTAACATGTAGTTTCTGAATCAACGTTGCCTAGACCTTTGATGCATGGTGTCCACTGCAGGCCACATTCTGACCTGTCACCCTTTGCTGCATGTGATCCCCGTCTCTCCCCCGTTTCCTGTCCTCTCTCTCAGCTGATCTATCTTAACAAAGGCTCGAAGCTAAAAATAATAATAATAATAATAATCTTAAAAAGTTATTGGAGTGGTTTTTCATCTTTTTGACAGTAAAAACAAACACTGAAAAAAATATGTACTATATAAGAGTACACATATAATGATATATTAAATCCCACTCATAAGTGTCAACACGTTGACGGGTGTGATCCCACGTATGATGGCAGCTTCTTTTGTTGTCTGTGGTCTCTAGTCTGTTTGTCCTTTGCAGAAACCCTCTTCACTCCATGGCTGAGCAAAGTAATGGTTCTTTGCCAGCAATCTGTTCAGAGGGCCATGAAAGGATTGGAGCAGAGGGGAGTGTATGTGGTAGAAATCAGTCAGTCCTTGTTACACTGCAGTATTTTGGATTCAACGTGTGTGATCAAGGTGTTTGCCAACTTTTTGATTTAGTTTGTGCAGATGAAATATATTTATGAGGAACTTAAAATGCTTGAAAATGTAACCACATGCTGTTAAACTATAAATTAGAGCTGAAAGCTTCACATCTAAAAGTTAATATTGTCTTAGTGAAACTCTGCTGTGATACGTTAGCCAAAATGATTGAACGTTTGCCTGGAAAAAAGGTTTAAAGCAGCTGTTGAATGTTTGTGAAGTAACAGGAGGGTTGCTGGCTGCTGAACAGATCAGGCACATACAATACAATCTGAATGATCAACATTATTTTACACTTTTGTGTAATATGTTTCTGTACTGAGAGTGATAAGGTTGTGTGTCACAGAGGCGCTTCTGTCAGTGCATCTACAAACCTGACCTTCACTTCTCCTGGTGTCTCGCTCCTTGTTTTCTCTGCTCACTGTGAAAAAGCTTCAGCAATGATATATTTGTAAATGACTAGTTTGTATGCGCTTGTACAGTGTTAGTGAGTTGTTACTTACATCAGATGGATGGTCAACTTATGGAATTAAATGACAAAATATTTAGAACATCCAGATTTGTTGCTGTAAGAGTTCGGAACCCATTTGCAGCAGTTGCATGTTTGCATTTTGTCCAGCAGATGGCAGCCAAAGGCTCTCTAAGACCTGGACTTAGTACTTTCCTACTTGTTTTATGACCTCGGAGATTCTAAAAGAGGCAGTAAAACTAAAACTTTTTGGTGACCTCAGGTGATGTAGGTGAGAAAATGCACTTTCTTCCTATTCTGATATATCCAGTCTGTGATACCACACTAGGACACACAGGGGTTCTCCTTCAGTACTGCCTTGCAGCAGAGGGACAGGTTCGAACAGTAAAAGACAGCGTTTCCTCAAGACGGACAGAGCAACACTGTGAAGGCTCACCCAATGCTGGCAGCAAGCTGAGACACAGCAAGGAAGAAGTCAAATTCTGTAGGGTTCTGTGAATTTATTCCAGTCGCTTATGGAAAACAATCTGGAGGTGTTGTAGAAAAGTGTCATAATGTGTGTCAGCACCGTTATTCATTCAATATTCAATATAAATACATATTCAGTCTTGTTCAATGGCGCTGGTGTGTGTCTGCTTGCCTGACAACGTTGCTTTCAGTTTCACTCGATACTTTAAAGAGAAAGAGATTCTTAACTTTCTTGTAAATTGTAACCACAGCCAATACACAGAGTGTCCTCCAGAGAAATGAATGCTTTCAAGAGAAAATAACTCATAATACCATGAAAAAGAGAATTCATTTTCCTGAGTTGACACAGGTAATGCCATGTTGCCAACACTTTAGTCTTTAGTTGATATGCTGACATCCTGTTCCTGTGAAAGCAGCACTGAGGGTCGCTACTTTAGGTTTATAAAGCACTGAATAGTTTTGGGCCAAAATACATTTCTGCCACATTATGAACCACCCAGACCTCTGAGGTTGTCAGAACTGAACACGGAGTCAGCTCAGGTCCTTTGGAGTGCAGGGAGCACTTCTGATACATTTCTATGACTCTGTGGTGGCATCAGCCATTTTCTATGGAGTAGTCTGCTGGAGCAGGTAAGAGGAGACTGGATAAACTTATCAAGAGGGCCAGCTCCACCCTGGGATGCTCTCTGGACTCAGTGCAGGTGGTGGGAGTGAGCAGGATGACGGATCAGCTGTCATCCCTGCTGGTGGAGGAGTCCCACCCCCTGCAGGTCAGCTCCTTCACTGATAGACTGATACATCCCAAGTGTGTGAAGGAGAGGTATCACAGGTCCAAGTGTGTGAAGGAGAGGTATCACAGGTCCAAGTGTGTGAAGGAGAGGTATCACAGGTCCAAGGTTCAGACCGGTAGACTGGCAGGCAGACAGAAAGGCAGGCCGTGTGAAGGAGTGCAGGAAGGTTGGCTGGTGCAGGGGGAAACTTGAGATAACTCTAGGTACTTTGGCACAATGTAGTCACCATTAGATATGGAATAATCTGGCACTGAAGTTGTGGAGAGACCAGGGTAATGTAGTCGGAGGGTGATGAGTAGATGAGGAGCAGGTGCCCTGAGACACATACACCAGGAAGAAGCAGGTGAGGGAGAGAGGGGGCTGACAGAGGACAAAGCCCAGACAGAACAAAAATAACCAGGCTGTCATAGCAGAACTGTGACAGAGCTGCACTGTGACTTTTTTTTCTTTAGTCTTGTCACTTTTAAACATATCCAGCTTATTTTCCCATTTCTTAACTTGTTTTCATACTTTGTTTTGATGTCTTCCTACTTGTTTTTGATTATGTCTGTAAAACACTTTGAGTTGCGTTGTGTCTAAATTGCGCTATACAAATAAACTTGCCTTGCCTTACAGCAAGCTGACAGGTTTGTTGTAGACCCCTGGTGTTGAACAAAAGCCCCCACAGAGCACTTCAACGTCCCCTTTCAAAAATATTACCAGTGCCCCTGACGTGTTCAGGATCCACGAGACATTGGTGGCTCGACCAGAAGTCACTTCAGGATGTGACTACTGTTGCCCAACAGGTATACTAAATGATATCTCCATCCTATTCACAATGAAGGGTTTTTATTTTTGAACTACAAAAGCATCAAACCTGCATTTTAGAAGGAAGCGATGTATATACGTATTAACATCATGAAAAAAGAAAACATTTAACATGTTGCCACAGGATATCGAACGAATTTGAACAATTACAAATCTATATCACTTTATTAAAACAGTGCATGAAAGGCTGCAAGGAAAAGTAAAACAGATTCTACCAAGGTGAGACAGAGAGAAGGGAAGGAGACAAGGTAGGAGTGAGAAGATGGGCCAAGATATAACAGGAGAGAACAGAAAGAATATGATGGTGTTAGTTTGTCTTTCCACAATCACTATGTAATATTTGAAAATGTTCAAGCTCTACACACCGTGTTCACCCCCCACCTGCTGTTTCCTCTCATCACCAAAGTGTGAGCCGCTGTGACTCACCTCTGCACCTGATCCTATGTCAGCATCTGTGGATTAACTGGTAGGCCCTGCAGTAAGTTGTTTTCCTGCATTAGATAGTTTTGGAGCTGCCTTTGAAAGCATATTTTATTACGTTTGTATAATCTCTCAACATCCTGACAGCAATCAAAATATTGGTTGGTATATTTCACGAGCGCAGAGCGAGAGCCAGGGCTGGGTTTTGAGGGGAAACTTTACAACAAAAATATTAAATTATGTTCTCAAATTGAAAGAGTGCACTCCTAAATAACATTAGGGAAAAAAGTATCCAGCTGCTTAAGCTAATGTTAGCAATTAAGCTAACACCTGGGCTGTTCCCCCATGGCCTACTGCCTTATTTACTTCAATAAATGTAAGAATTAAGGGTCATTCCATGTCAGCTCACCCAAAATCCAGAACTATTCCCAGTTCATGTCTTGGATTTTCTCAAAACATTTCATGTTGAAAATACATTACAAACAAAATCCACAGATCTTGCTAAATATAGCCACACAGCCAAGAACCCCACGTTTGTAATACTTTGACTGTACATTTTTTACAGGAAGGATCATCCGAATTACACATACATACATACATACATGCGTACATACGTATACACACACATACACACACACACACACACACACACACACACACACACACACACATTTATTTGCATTTTGATCTTTAAAACCAAAATGTTTTCAGATTGGCTCGTATCAATAACATACTGGGCACTAATATATACAGTAAACATATATACTTCACGTGGGAAAAGGTATCCACCTTGCTCTTTGGCCTGTTTGTAGATGGGCGAGTTGGCTAAAACTCAAGCATCACGCATGCGACCAGGCCAACCCACGTACACATCTGTGAAGCTGAAGCAAACACTTGGTGTATAGTTCGACATAAAAAGCACATCAGTTCTTACTGTGGAAAAAAAAATCTATGCAGCAAAGTCCGTGATCCTTACCAGTAATTGTGGTCCACAACAGCTTGGAGAACAATGGAGTGCCACCCCTTACGATTGTAATAGGCTTGTTCATCTTCATGGGAAGCGATACTGGGAGTGTGTGTGTCATCTATGGCGCTAGCACACATTGGATAGCCTCGTTCAGCAAATACGTCCATCATCTCCTGAAGACGTGCACCACTGAGCAGGTCAACAAACAGTTTAAAAAGGGCCCTTTTTCAACAGTTTGTTGAAATCCACATTCTCATCCACATTCTCCTTCTCATCCACATTCTCCTTCCTGAGACCATTGCAAATTGATTCAGAACCGAACCACCTAGTTTGCAGCACCTAAGGAAGAAGAGAGACGCCGGCCGACTGGACAGACTGGTGAGGAGAGCTGGCTCAGTTGTGGGCACGGAGCTGGACTCTCTGGTGACAGTGGCAGAAAGAAGGACCCTGGACAAACTGCTGTCCATACTGGACAACACCCACCACCCTCTGCACAACACCTTCACCAGGCAGAGGAGTGTGTTCAGTGGCAGGCTGCTGTCCCAGTCCAGCTGCACCAACAGACTCAAAAACTCTTTGGTCCCCCTGGCCATCAGAGTGTACAACAGCTCTCAGTAAAGGCAGGGAGGACAATAGATAATAGACAATGGACAACTTCTACCTCTATTTGCACTGTTTCACTTTCATTTGCACTGTCTACCATTTTGCACTGTTAACTGTAGCCACTGTTCATTTTATATATATGTATATATATATATGTCTAATGTATGTTTTGTATTTTGTATGCTACTGGTAGTAGCAAGTATCTATCTATCTACCTAAGGTCTGTGCGCCTTTCTGCTTCAAACCGCCCCCTGCTTCTCTTAAATCGCTCATCCAATGTAGATCTGATATCACAGACCGGCAGAATCCACTACAGACATGCTCATTCATTAAATTGCAGGATGTCACCATGAGATGGCGCTTCCCCCACAAAAACCCACAGCATAGATACCCTTTAAACCTAAACCTTATTCTTCTAACCCATTACATCTCAGTTGCAAATATGACACTTTTATCCCACCACATTCATTTTTAAAGCTTTAATTAGTTAGTTTAGCTAGCATTACCCTTAATGGTTACTTGGTTACACCAGATGAGTGTGGGGGCTGACATGGGAGCAACCAAGAAATCAGACCTGTTGGGATGTCTATTGAATAGGAAAAATTAGATGGACTGTAATGCTAATGGTGAGTTTTGCCTCTGTCACCTCCCAAGATACACAGAGGATCAAAATGAGCCACCTGAGCGTATGAGCATGAGCGGTCATGCTTCTTGTAACCAGCCACACACAGTGAAATGTTCAAACCAAATACATTATAATCACAGACCGAGCATATAAAAATATAAACAAAAAACGTTGAAATCTAGAGGTGATGCCCAATGTCAGCTACTTGGACAATGAACCAATAAAAAAATGCCTCTTCAGGCCATAATCAAACTGAAATGTGTATAGGGGCCTGGGTTTCAAGTGGATCAGTTAAGATAATGTAGAGAACATAAGAAAACCTGCAGGTATCCAGCTATTTGTAAGGCAAGCCGCATTCGCACAAATAAGGACAGTCTTAATGCAGGTAGCTTAATTTCCCGTTAACTTTGTGGTCAGCCAACTTGGCTCAAGAAAAACACAGTTTCCCTCACTAGAATGACATGGGGCAACCAAGAAATCATGATAAGGGCTTAAACAGATCTCGCATTTAAACCTAAGTATTGGGTCTACACTCAGTTTTTACTCATTTGAACATCCAGCGCCAGATATGTCAAATTTCAAGGGACCTTAAAACCTCAAAATATCAGTTAAAATATGTTGGTAATGCTCAGCTTGATGCCTTTGGAAGCAAAGCCTTAAAAGCTTTTACTTTCAAATGTTAGGTTGTCAGAGGTTGACTTATATCTCATTGTGACTCTTAAGATGTTATAGACTATTTTTTACCTCATATACATAAATAGACCAAGATAAACAGATTTAGATCAGACTGTGATTCCTGCTTTATTTCCAGACTCTAAATCTGTAAAGTCTAATTAAACGTTTGTTTTGAATAAAGAGCTAAGTTCGTTAACTTTTGTCTGTTGACATAACACAAAAGATCTTTTACATTTCATTGTGTTTTAGGGAGCAAACAGAGAGCTTTATCACTGTCCGAGGTCAGAACAACATCAATTCACAGGGCGAAACATTCTGCCATGGTTGGATGGAAGTAAGGCAATAATAAATAATAAATAGCCCATTTGTCTGTCCTGATGTCACTTTTTGTAAATCTTTGCATCCCTGTGTTAATGTGATCCTGTGTTTACCTTTAGTACCGATTAGAACAGTTCTGGAAACAATGGGCCTGCAGGGGAACGTCGAGCCCCAGCAGGCCAGAAACAAGTGGGACCATTTTAAAAACAAGTACAAACTAGGTGCAGGTGTGAATCATGATGTGGAGACTAAATTATATTTGTTTTACCCATGCAAGTTAATAAATAATTTGCTGAAAATTGCTGACGTGATTGATTACCACTGCCTTAGGACTGCAAATATCCAGGGACAGGAGAGGGTCAGCGGGAAGCCCAGCTACTTGGCACTGGCTTGTCCTCATTGATGAGGCGTTAGGAGGTAGCTACTTTGAGGAATCTAAAATATGAAACTTATCTAGAGTTATTTCACAATGAAAAGGTGTGTCCAAACTTTTGACTGGTAGTGTACATATATATACATATATTTCCATAGACATAGTTATGCAGTGTTCAAAACATACAGCAAATGATAGAATGCTCATAAGAGATTTGACTTGGACCTGCAAAACAAGACTGGTGAGCATCTCTGCATTTTACAAGGATCTTGCACAATTTTGTCATAATTGGTGTTTAGAAACGCACATCAGTAAAACTCTGATGAGGAAGTGCTCATGGGGATACAGCGGGGTCCCAGTCCCCTCAGAGCAAAGCACAACACCAGCTGTTGTTAATTCAATAATGCAATTAAATCTACAATGTGAGGAAAATTGAATAAGAACATAGGCTGTTTCCATTATGACATGACATGTAACTTTTAATGGTGTGTTATGTGATGGTGTGTCATTTTCATTTGACCTTTGAACTAGAATATAAGGTGTTGGACTTAGAGTGCAGAGTGAAATAAATAGGTAATGTGTATATGATCGATTCAAGTTAGATTGTGATTACAGTTGACCTTGTATGTAATTACAGTATAATTTTTTGTGGTGCGTGCTCGTGTATACATACATTTACTCTCTCTCACTAACAGACAGACACATACACACAGACAGACAGACAGAGACACGCACACACATAGCCACATCTGGCCTTCATAGACTGTTAGTTTCCCTGCCAGCAGTGTAATGATATCAAGATGTAGATGAGTTCCTGGGAAAGAGATGAGGGGAGGAGATGTTCACAAACACAAACCGTTACTGCTAGATACAGTGTGTTCCGTGTGTCAAATGTCAGACGCACAGATCACCAACGACACAGACAGCCCAATAAACAAGCTTTAGAAAAGACATTCTCAAATAATTTTCTGCTGCATTTTCATTATAACATATATAAGGCCTATGTGTCTCTGTAACAGACTGATGCAACACAATTATGATAATATAATATCTCCAGAATAAATTCACTTTTTGGATCAGGTGTGTTCTCCTGGTCCCTGGAACAAACACAGTGCCCACACTGTCTTATTTCATCAACAAGTAGCGGAGTCCTAAAAAGTTCTGTGAACACATGTAAGCCTTCTCTTTACATCTTCACTGCTGTACTGTTGTAATGTCATGTGCACGACTCACGCATGTGCACACCCTGACCACTAGTTTAATCTGGCTTGCAGTGGTGCTTGAATGAAAGAGGAGCATCATTTGGGCTATTTTACAGCTGTAAATGAAAATGTCTCTAACTTTGATGTGTGTATAAGGCTGTTCACTGGTGTGAAAACACCACAAACTTGTTTAAACACATCAAATAATCACAATAAAGAACTTGGAGTTGCAGTGGAGAATGGACAATCCTCAACAGCACCAACACCCGACACAGAGACAGAGTTCACTGGCAGAGTCCCCCCAGAGAGGCAGGGAATTTATATAGACATATACAGTGAAACACATAATTTGTTGAAAATGATTAATAATATATTCAGGCAGTTGAAACTTTTCTGAATAAATCATTTAATAATTAAAAGTATTGTGTTGATATTGGTGATATTGGAATGTGTATTACCACCAGTCACACAGGCACTTTTCCAAGGATGACACAATATTATTGATATGAAGTGTCTATAAAAAGTACTTTCAGTCCTTAATTGTTTTCCGCTGCTCACCTCATTGCTTCAATAGATGGTAAATATACAAAAAATATACAAAAGAAAAAATTTACAAAAACACATCAACAGAAAACTGTTTAATGTTAAAGTTCTAGTATAAAGTATTGCCAATTAATTAAAAACTAGTGCATTGCCCGTAGGAAGTATGTATTCCTATAGAAAAGTGGGAGGTTAAGTGGCTTTTTCATGGATGTCCAAATGAGGTTGTGTTTGAAGGTGGGACGTCAGGGATATAATTGGCCGTTTTTGACTACTCTTGATTATACCATTATATTTCACCGTAAAAACTATACACCTTGCCTTGGTTAGTGTCATTATTTTCAGCACAACCTCACGTGTGACTGTACAGTTATTTTTTCGCTTTGACATACTGTATTAACACGATGGACCTAAAAATCACAAAAAACATAAAATCTGAGTAGGAAAAAGGATTTTTTACTGTGAAAACCACAAATATGTTTAACAAACCATGTTTATTACTTACTTTAAAACATGCCTTATGGTTGACATTAGGCGCGTTCAAGTTGAGCTCCAGCTGACCTCCTGCAACAGCGAGATCTGCAGGGGCGGGGCTACAAACGCTGCTATGAAGTCGGACACTCTCTCTTCCCGTGGACGTGACAAGACTTGGCTGAGCTTGCGGTGCTTGCCTTCTTCGTCTGCGAAAAAATGGAGGAAATTGAAACTCCATTAATGTTTGAGGAAAATCAACAACGACAGCGATCAGTTTTCTTACCTGATGCTATGAGAACTTTGCCGGCCTTTTCCTCATATTAATTTCCTTCGAAAATTATTCAGTCTGGGATGTTCAAAATAGTAGTCAACCAAAACTTGCAGGCTGAAGGAATAGAGCAGGGGAACTGCTGCTGTGTTGCATGCAGACGACCGGGGATCAAGACTCCTGTCAAGTGTGTCTTTTGCAGAGGGTGTATTTATCTGATTAGTTACCTGATTATTTGCCTATTTGTTTGAAGTGTACTTATCTGTATAGATAGATAGCTAGGCTACTATTATATGTTTAATGTAAGAGGAATTCAAGATGCCTTCAGGAAATAATGTTTCATTCTAATCTTACTTCTGTAGGCTACCAGGTTCATTTGTTATATATACATATATATATATATATATATATATATATATTGTGAGTTTTACCTTTTAAGGGTTAGCCTACTTTATCCAATAGTTAACCTTTCTGGTACAGGATTAGTGATGTGCAATCTCTTTTACACATGCATATGGACGGTTCATATTTAGAGACAACAGAATGTGACAGCTTTGTCACAATAACAACTTCAAATTTGGATATTTTGTAATTGCTTTACTTTAAAACGGTCACATAGTGGTGCATTAATGGTCCAACTGGTTTATCAAGAGTAGATGAACAGCCTAAATGTTGTCTTACTGTAAATGCTCATGTTCCGATTTCCTTGTAATGTCACCATTAAATAAATCTGAACTTTGTCTATCTGGTACAAAATAGTAAGTCTTGCCCAATAACAATATAATACAATTACAATAGTTATTAATTATTATGATGGCAACTGTGCTTAGGTGCATGATTATATCACAGCTGAGGGGAATTTGCTGACTACATTTAACAAATTAGCGTAACTATAGACACATAAGATGATGCATTTTCTTATAGCAACAATATTCACAATGAATGAAATACATTTCACTGAATGAATGAAATACAATAACCAGAACAAATTACTGAATCAGTTGCCAAATAGCTCAGGATAATTCTTTGTATTGTTAATGTGACGGAACAGAAAGGGTTAATAAGAGTGGATAGTACAGATAACACTGGACACAGCAGTGAACCACTCCTCCATCATCACCCTTAGCTGACAGAACTGAGCAGTTTATTGACGACATCTTTCAGGGTTGTTGTGTTACATGATGGATTTTATATGTTTATTCATGTTGACTATCCCATAGGTGCGGCCATATGGCTGCTACTTATCTGAAAGTGTGTGGTATGTGAGTAGAAAAGAGGCACAGGCACTTATGCATATGGAAATTCATCGAAACACACGTCCTATACGTCAGCATAGATGAGAACCAGTTAGGGCAACGTCCTGACATCATGAAGGTGGGTCTAGGGTCGAGCAGTACCTGGAGAACAACTGCGCTACTGCTCTGCAGCCACCTCGCTCCCGCGATAACTTAAGGTCATGTGATGCGGAGCAGAAACCGCTCCCATCCAGGTCATCGTGGACACATTTTAACCAGCATGCATCACGATTTAGGCAGCACGCTGCGTGATCTTGAACTCGCCTTATGATAGCAGAATTCGTAAAGCATTTATGAAATAATTTAACGTTGTAGTCCAAACAAATCCGATGTTGCACACCCTTGAACCACGCATCAGTCATGTTGAAAATCTCAGGTCAGTCTGATCCTGATCTGCAGAGATATTTGAGGCACAGACACACTGATACAAACACAGACATACAGAGATTTCTTGCTTTTATAGAGAGAGATATAATGTAAAATAAGTGATTGCATAAGTATTTACCCCCTTTAAAGCGACTGACCTAATTGAACAGAGGTCCAGCCAATTGGTGCTAGTTGTCTCACAATTAGTGAAATGGAGATCAGCTGGGTGTAGTGAAAGAGGTCCAGTCACTGGTTAATCAGTATTCCTGGTCTACAGTTAGACCATTAAAACAAAAGAATGCTCCAAGCAACTCTGTGAAAATGGGGTAGCTCCTCAACCAACTACATGCAATATGGTCAAATCCAATGTCATGCAGACTCTGCACGAGTGGATGGTGGTCAACAATGTCAAAAGCTTTGGACAAATCAACGAAAAGTGCTGCAGTGCTTTTTTTAATGGTACCTTACTGTCGTGTATGTATGTTATTCAAAAACCACATGACATCAGTGACAGTACTGTGGCCTGCAATAAAGCCAGGCTGAACTGGGCTCAGGATAGAAGCTCTGGATGGAACTGTCTCCAACTGATCTTTCAATAGAGATTCTAGGATCTTTGCATGGCAGGGGAGTTTAGATATCAGCTGGTAATTATTGAGATGGTTCTTGTGAGCTCCTTTATGTTGCGGTGTAACATTAGCTGCTTAGGGCTTGAACAGTTGGGAACTATACCAGAGTAAATGGAAGGACTGAAACTATGAATAATGAATGAATTCATTCATTTATTGAAAAACAAGATGAGATGTTCTGAGGAAGAGAAATATGAGTAGAGTCATACTAAAATCAATGGCCTGTATGCTCTGATGTTTTTCAGGTGTACAAGTGAGCAAATGCTTTGCCTGATTAATCATATGTTTGCTGTCCATGTTAACAAAGCTGCTGATTATAGAGACTAAATACACTTAGACCGTGAATGAAACTGCCTGATCCTATCATTATGTTGAAACACAAACAGTATACAGTATATTCATTTGGGGAGGTCAGGGTCTGAGGAGTGAGGGTCCTATTCATCTGATATGCGTGACACTGGAAGATTTGTAATCCAGGCTGGATCTCTAACACAGGGGCTTTTTGGCTTAAGTGGACGATGGTTGTGCAACAGGAGATGTAATTCTGATTCCTCAAAGAGGCAAGAGGCTACTCTGGAAAAAGAAGGTTTTTTTCTTTATTTCTTAAGAGCAGCTGTATCTTTGTGTATATCACTACAGATAGGAATCTGCACCCTGTATACCCCCTGAGTTGTGCACATGCTCTTAATGGAAACATTTATCTGTCTCCTCCAGACAGCCAACACAATCTGCTTCAAACTACCAGGGTAGGTGTTTTGACCGAGGCACTGCAAAGGGTGTTGTGCAGGCATGTCTGGAGTGATGAAGACTGATAGAGCCAGACAATGACAGCTGCTCTTTCAGCATCCAACCTTGTATCTTTAATTATAATGTTTCAGTTAGAAAAGCCCATATAAGCAGTGTCAATTATTTGATAATGAAACTTTACTATTAACTAAATTATTGAGATTTAAAATGAAATTAATTAATTAAAGGTATCGCACATGTTATAAAAACACAAGACATATTCTGCATACATATAATAGGTGTATCAGTAGATCTCCAAATAAATCCATTATTTTAGTGGTACTGATTGAATGCTCAATTTTCTATACCTACTAATCCTTTGCAGGGACACAGATCAATGTATGATATGATTGACAAAAATATCAGAATAAGTGATCAAGTGTTTCTTGATCTGGCACCCTTATCAGCAAGATGACATCATTGATGAATCAGTCAGTGTCTAAAATATGACCAATATAAAATCCATTAATATGACCTCTGATCTTTCACCTCTACAGCTTAAGTGTAAATACATTTAGTGAGAATACAAATACATTATTTGAATATGCATGCACTCTAAACAGATACAAAACACACTGGAGTTCTTGCAGCCGCCCCACTCATCCACCATCAGCCTTGCTCATCCTGTTTACCGATTGACACAATTTAGTCAAAAGGAACTGGTTTTGACTGAAGTTAAACTGTATGCGCTTTAAATCTTTTATGGTGGATTACTGAGAGAGGACGACTGCAACACAAGGAGTTTCAGCAAGCAGGAGGCATCTGACCCCCAATGCTGATTCAAGTGGAGAGTCACAGAGCCACTCGATGGATTTGGTTGCGCCAGCTCTCCAGGTGGATTCCAGATAAGATTGAACTAAATAAACATGAGGGGACCCCTACTGAAACTGAGACAGAACTGGGAAAAATCAGTGTTGATGAAAAAAAAACTTTTGATTTGCCTGACCTGTGATTAAAACCTTTTGAAAAAAGATAAAACCAATACATGAAAATTAATAAGGAGTTCAAAAGTACATCTAACTCTTTATTGATACACTTTGTTTATTTTAAAGGCTTTGCTTTTATTATTTTGTCGAAGCTGAAGAGATGGTGAACCAGCACAGCTCCCAGGAAGTTTCTTTTCTTTCTTTCTTTCTTACTTTCTTTTATTTTGCAAGTAAATGTATCCTGTTGTCACATGAAGTTCCAGTTGTGTTTGACTTAACACCCTCCTACTAGAGCAGGGGTAGCAAAAATGTTCTTTCAGAGGAACACACTAACTTATTGTAAGCGAAGGGTCACAATTTGGGCAACTCATGCTTATACTTAATGTTGAAGACCACATTACTTTACCTTGTGATCTGTAACATGAACTGTTGAAGTTCAATAATGTCTCCGGCTTGACAGCTGCTAATGTAACTTGTCGATAGATGTGAGTGAAAGTCAACTTGAGGCCTATTTTCCAATCGAAATGTAGACAGCGCCCTCCGTCGGAATCAAACTAAAGAAACTTCACCACAGTCGTTCACCGCAAAATATTTTGACGATGTGTGTTCTGGAGCCTCTAGATATTGAGTTTTAGCATTCTACAAAGATCTAACCTCAGTTAGACAGATGGTTACATTAGCTACAATCCACCACTGATCTCTCGTGAGAAATGACAGCAAAAACAGACATGTTTGAAGTGTTCTCCTGTGCAGTTTCATTACTTCTCTTTAGACTTAGACTCAGACTTAGACACAGACTTTATTGTCATTCAATGTGCAACAAGTGAACACAGAACAAAATTTTGTTTCAGGGGCTCAGCATAGAATTAAAATATGAAAGTTTTTTTTTTTTTAAATACCACAACAGGAATTAACAAATAGCATAAACAAAAACATACAGAAAGTGCAAATTATTGAAAGTGACATTGTTGAGTTAGGTAGCACAAATACTAATAATAAACGACAATTGTCACTTACAGTTCAGCAGTCTAATGACATGAGGGTAAAAGCTGTTACAGAGCCTTTGTGGTCCTGCATCGAATGCTGCAGAACCTCTTTCCAGAGGCCAACACGGAAAACAGTCCATGGTGAGGGTGGGTGGATTCTCTGAAAATATTCCCAGCTCAGGACATGCAGCACTTGAGAGCTTGGGAGATGATCAGTGGTGGATTGTAGCTAATGTAACCATTAGTGTAACTGAGGTTAGATCCTTGTAGAATGCTAAAACCCAATATCTATAATCTAGGGCTCTCCTCTCACCCTGAATTTCCGCTGCGTTACGGCTCCGATCCGGTTTTGCTCCACCGTATGGTGTCCGGCAATCCCCTCGGGTTGCGATTTGAGTTTGCCACGGTGCAGTATGGTAGACAGCTGGGGTCATGAGGCAGAGGAGTTCCTGCGCTAAACACATGATCACTCACAACCGCAGTTATAGGTCTATGTTATAAAAACAGCAACGCAAAGTGTTCCCGACCAAAAGATTAGCAGAGGAGCTTGTGTTTGTCTCTTTTTTGAGATTTGTGTGCTGGTGTCAACACGGAGTGTTTTATTTTGAAAGGTAGCTGGATGTTATATTGTTATTTTGGTGCTTGACTTCCAAAAATTAGGGGTCATCCTGCGCAGGAAGTGCAGACGCTGCTGTGCCTTCTTGACCAGTGCCGCAGTATTCACAGACCAGGTGAGGTTGTCACCTGAGGTTGCAAATTAGAGGGTGATGACACTGGAGGTATTCTGACTGAACCACACTGACAGTGGTCTTTTAGTGAGGAAGTCTAGCAGCCAGTTGCACAGGGGGGTGCTAAAGACCTCAACGATGTTCTGAAGGCAAATTAGCTAAGTCTGTGTTCATGATTGCAGAATACATAAGCAGTAAGGAGAGTGAAGACCATTGTGACCCAGTAAAGGCAATGTTGCAGACACAGAACATCCCAGAGGGACGAGTTGAATCTGATTTCATGTAATAAATCTGACAGCAATGGGCTATTATTATAGGTCTTATGTGACCCTGACACAGTCATCACAGACAGAACTGTAGGGTATGTACATAATTTAAAGATGCCATTTAAATCACTGTCCTTCTTTCAATAACTGAAGAAGGAGTGAATGAATGACAGGGCCCCCAGGAGTCATTGTAGTGCCTGTTTCAAACTGTATTATGTTTTATTGGTCTTCTTTTGTGTGTGGGATTTGTCTGAATTCCTTTCCAAAGAGAGAATCCCCACGGCTCAGCTCAGTCAGGAAGTAGAGGATGCCTGTTGGGATTTTTCCACGGGTTTCAGTCATCCAGCAGCCAGTGTGAAATATAGTCAGTACAGCGACTTCTAGGTATACTGCATATCATTCAAGTCATGACTTCAACTTTTCAATTAAACTCAAATACAATTCAGAATACAACATTTATCAAGAGGCATTTCAGGGCAAGCACGTGTGTCAACAGAATTGGACAGACATTGTATTTATCAAATGTACATACAATGTATTTGTATAGATATAGACAATCCATATTACTTTGTTTAATTAGCTGCGACGTCTAGTGGCTGTACTAATAAAGGGAAGAGGTCTGGGTCTTTTGGAGAAATCTCATGCTACCTTCATAGAGTGAGCTGAGCCGCCTCGCTCTCCCCACTGGAGACTATGCTCTTTACCTTCTCCCCAGAGCCTCCCTGCTTAAGGGCCAGCTGTACTCCCTGTTACAGCTCTTTATAATGAGACAAGAGGCGAAGTGGAGGATGCTCTCCAGTCTGCAGAGAGGATTGCGATCACCTGTGAAGGATGGACTTCATGGGCCAAGGAGTGGGACAAAAACTGCCTTATATAAAGAAAAAAAAATATTTTAATGCACTTTTTTGTTTTCATGCTTTCTAACACTTTGGACTGTTGCCAGTTTATGTGATGGCACATGTGGACATTGACAAATTACAATCGGTGTGTTTGTAAGAAAGGGCACTACACTAAAACTTTATTATTTTTTTCTTCAGTGTTTCATCCCAGTTTGTTTCAAATTCTGTGAAACCACCACCAAATTGCACTGAAGAGAATAATCCTGGACTTTACCTCTTTACAAACATGTTATATTCTTCAGTTAGACTGATATTTATCGTGAGGTACCCTTTGATTCCAACCCCAAGACTCCTCAAGCCGAGTTATCCTTCCAGAAGCTAAAGTGCAGTTTTGCCACAGCTCCTATCCTCACTCTGCTGGATACATCATTGCAGTTCATGTTAAGGGTGGACACCTACGATGTTGGTAATTGGGAGCTATTATAGTAAAAGGGGCATTGGAGAAGTGGACACATTTGTCAGCCTGGACTGACCACAAAAATCCGGATTCCATCTGCTCAGCTAAGGCAAGATGGGCTCTATTTTTTAATCAATTAAACTTTACTCTATCCTATCATCCAAACTCCAGGAACCACAAACCTGACGTACTCTCGCCAGTTTAACCCTGAATAAGTAACCCAGGAACCTACAAATATTCTTCTGTCCTCCTGTTCTGCTGGGCTGTCAACTGGGGATTGAGGAGATGGTTAGGAATGCTAATCAAGATGACCCTGTCCCTGAGGGTTGCCCACTAAAGAGGCTGTTTGTTCCCTCCTGTGTCTGCTCTCAGGTCTTTCATTGGGCTCACACCGCTTTCTTCGCCTGTCAACTGGGAGTTTGCCAGACATCCTACATAATCATGCAAGCTCTGTTCTCAATGGGCTGAGGCTGAGGTGGCAGTCCATCTGCCTGGGCCTTCATTTGATGTTGCCATCGCATCTGGTGCCAGGCTAGGCGCCATATGAGACGGTGGCGCACCCCGACTCCTGCCTACCAATCAGGCCAAAGGGTTTTGGCTCCCTGTGCGATCTATTCCTCAGAACCGAGTCCCGGAAGTTGGCTCCCTAGTTCGTTGGTCCTCTCCCCTTCTCCAAGGTGGTCAACCCAGCTGACATCAGGCTCAAGATTCCCACTACATCACTTGTAAAAAATAAATAATTATCTAGCTATAGAGGCTATTTATATATGACAGGACACACTGACCCTGAATCAAAATCCAATCGAGATTGTGAGGACAGTGTAGATTCACACCTCTACCCTACTCCCACGTCAGAATAGAATCCACACATTCATTAGGAGTATCAGCGGTGTCCAGTTGCTTGAACTACAACGGCTTGAACTTTTGCCAATCTTGAAAGCATAACCACACAAACCACCTGATGTCTGAGATAAGTCAGGCTACCCATGTCAAATTCGCCTAGCTAATCACCAGGCTGCTTGCTTAAGAGGTCAAAATAACTCCCCTATCTGTCTGTCGGTGTTCTTCCTGGGTTTCAATAAATAAATAAATCTTTTATTTCATACAAATGTTGCTGGTCTTGGAGTCATTTCGTGTGGGATAAACCTGGCACCTGTTACGTTTCTTGCCTGCAGTTTCAATCACTGGAGGAGTTTGGGTGTGTGTCACCATTTTTTTTATTTAACCTTTATTTATCCAGGAAAAACCCGTTGAGATTAAGAACCAATTATTCAAGGGATTCCTTTTGATTTCCTTCACAGCAGTTGCAGTAGCTGCTGATGCTCTTGGAAGGCACTTATAAGGTTTCACCAGTGCATAACCCAGTTGCTCTAGGAAAATTCTTCTTTGACACAGTTCTGCGCTGTTCCAGTCCTTGTTTATGTCACACCATATAACAAAGGCATTGTAGCTACTCACATCAATGATGTTGAAGAAAATGACCAGGGGCCAGCGGACAGTCATATGTAGACAGCTGTATGTGGCTGTGACCTTGTCTAGGTTATCAACACCTCCCTTTGTCTTGTTGTAGTCCAAGACCATTTGTAGTTTTATGTCTTTTCTGGTACTAAGGAAAGCATCTTTATGCACTGTGCTCATCAGCAGGACATTTTCCCCTTTCTTTAGGCAATAGGAAATGACAGTGGCTTTGTCAGTGAAGGCAAACATTGAATATGTTACCTCCCTGTTCTTCATGGCAAGAAGCTCAGCGGGAATGGTTTGTTTTTCCTCACTGTCCCCAACATGGTAAGCTTCCTTTTCAATTGTTCTTCACCAAGGCGTATGATGTTGTGACCATTCAGTCCTTCAGCCATGTCTAGTACCACCCTCAAGCCCTGATTTTTTCAGGTGCTTCCCCAGGGGCTTTACCAGTGTACAACTGCATATTCCAGACACAGCTGGACTGTGTATCACATATTGCCCATATTTTTATACCCTATTTGGGTACGTGCTTGGTATGTTGACACAAACCTGGTAGATCCAAGATGGTGGTGCGCATGGATCACAAAGCCATTTGTCTCTCCAGATAAAGCAAATTAGTGGCTGTTTGTTTGTTTCAAGTCTTTTCGATAAACACAATTTAGCGTACATATCATACAGCCGACAGAAACAATTGGACATCGTTTCCTACAATTCTGACAACTTAACAACTATCCATCCTGAGGCAGTCTTCATTGTTGCAGTTGTCTGACTGAGCAGCACAGTCGAACTATGGCTGTAATCCGACGAAGCTGTGCATGTAAATGGACTGACTGTTCCTACTGCGTAAGTACTCACCACTCATCAGACGTGAAACCCACAGTGAGGACAATCAAAGTTTGGCCAGAGGGAGCAGACTCTGCACTTCAGCAGTGTTTTGAACACACTGACCGGAATATGTTTGCCACTCAGCCCACCCTCCACTCCTACACAGACATTGACTTATATGCCTCCTCCGTTCTGGAGTGTATAAACTCCAACATCAACATTGTTACCACCATCAAACGGATCACCACATTCCCTAATCTGAAGCCATGGATGAACAAAGAGGACTGCTGCTGAAAGCACGTTACACCACCTTCAGATCAGGTGATGCTCTGGCCTATAGCTCATCCAAGGCTAACCTGAAGAAGGACATCAAAAAGGCCAAGCACAGCCACAAGCTAAGGATCGAGGAGCACTTCAAGATTAACTCTGACCCTCAACACATGTGGCAACGCATCCAGACCATTGCAGACTATAAACCAACCACCACCTCCACTCCATCCAGCGATGCCTTCTTACCTGATGAGCTCAACCACTTCTATGGCCGCTTTGACATGGACAACAAGGAGTGGCCATCAAGGCTATGCTCCCTACAGACCACCAGCCCCTTACACTCTCTCCCACCGACATGCATGTGGCACTAAGCAGGGTTTGTGCTGTGCAGCTGACTAAGGTCTGGACCGACATATTCAACCTGTCATTAGCCCAAGCAGCTGTCCCCACGTGCTTCAAAACCACCACCATTGTGCCAATTCCAAAACACCCCACTGCAGCGAGCCTTGATGACTTCTGCCGAGTTGCACTCACCCCCATCGTCACAACATGCTTCCAGAGGCTGGTCCTCGCTCAAAACCAGTTTACCACCCACACTGGACCCCTTACCAATTTGCCTACTGCCAGAACAGTAGTACAGAAGATGCCATCTCTACGGTGCTTTACTCACCTCTCTCCCACCTTGACAACGGTAGCACCTATGTTAGAATGCTGTTCATAGACTTCATTTCAGCATTCAACACTATCACCCCTCCAAACTGATCACCAAACTCAGTGACCTCAGCATCAATAACTGACTTTGCAACTGGATTCTGAAGACGACACAATGGTGATGGATCTCATCAGCATCAGCAATAACAATGAGTTGGCCTACAGGGCGGAGTTCCAGCACATAACAGCGTGGTGCACCAACAACAACTTGGCTCTCAACACCAAGAGGACCAAAGAACTCATTCTGGACTACAAAAAGTCAAATGATGGCACACACAACCCCATCCATATCAACGTAACGGAGGTTGAGCATGCCAAACGAATCACCGGTACCTCACTCCCCTCCATCGAGGCTCTCCAGAGAATGCGATGTCTGCGAAAGTCGTGTAGCATTGTCAAGGACTGTTCTCAACCGCCTACTGGAAATTAAATCATGGTTCTCACTCAACTTCCTTAAACAGCAACAAAACCTCCTCCTCCTCATTGGTACCAGATCCACCCTAGAAAAGCACAACCTCTTCTAATGTCCATCGACAATTCCAATGTCCCACCATCATCACCTCAGGTAAAGAGCCTGGGTGTCATCCTGGACGGCACCTTAACCTTCGAAGCCCACATCAATAATGTTAACCGCCTCTGTCTGAAGGGACAGCACCCATGGAATGCAACCAGACATTCGTTCACTGTCACGTGAGGGCCACGAAAGGTAATTGCTTAACCCACTTGTTCCATACATCCCGTATTGCTGTAAGTTTGTCATGCTCACATCGGCCCTGCCTTATTTCTCTGTCATCAAAGTGTATGACACAGTAGAAAACATGGAATGCCTTTAGAGACTTGGTGGCTGGAAATATTCCCTCCCTGCGTCAGCATTTCATACTATATGACAGTATGTCAACTAACTACAGTGTCACTTGACATAGAATAAGATGTCAGTTTGACATTGAAAGTGATATAATAACCATTTATGAGTGGATATATAGGCCTTTATTTATGTCAGGTGTCATGTAATGTGTATGCAGGTGTTATGAATGCTTATGCATAGCCTCTTCAAATAAAGTGTTACTGAAAGTTGTTTTGTTGGTTTGTGGTTGTTTTCATGAGGTAGTGATTTCTTGGAAATAGGGAAGAGTTACCTTGGGTCTCCAGTGCTGCTCAGAAGCTTATATCTGAGCTGGAATTCTGGTCTCCCAAGGAGGTAAGTCCATCACCCACTCAGTAGGACCAGGATGTAGTTGCATGTCCCTGATTATTTGCACATGTGCATATGGCTGTATGGTACTCAAGGTCTGCAATTTAACCCAATAGTCATTCTGTTGTTTCAAATCCAGTGAATATAACATTATTAGATTCTCAAAACACAAAATGTAGAACTCTGGACTGAAAATGACATATATAATACATTATCTGTCAAGTATTAAATCTTCAGTTTAGAAAAAAAAGACCCTCCTGAAAATGTAATAAATTCCCAATAATGTAATAAGGTTTTACGTTATCTGTAAAAATTTTATTACAACATCAGTCAGGAGTTATTACATTATTGGGTTTTATTACATTTTCGATCGAGTTATGTGCAAAATTTAATTACATTTTCAGGCGTTATTACATTTTCAGGAAATTATTACATTATAGGGTGCTACAGTCTCACAAGAAATCAAACGTCCTCGGCCCCAAGTCGTGGGATATATTGGTGGTTCTCACACCACTGCAGGTGCAGTCAGTTGGTCTGTATACTATTGAAACAATGTGAGTGTGCACGTGTGTGTGCGCGTGTGTGTGTCCAGAGACAAACTTTTAAATATAACAGTGACCTTAATGTCATCCTAAACAACCAAAACAAATGTGTGTAAAATACTTATACCTGCTATGTGTTTTCGTTAAAACGGCCTGGTGTCAAACTGACCCCAAGGAACACCGATGTGACAAAGATGTAGAAATGTTAAACATTGAATGGGGTCAAATTGACCCCAACGATAACAGGAGGGTTAACAGAGCTGTGCAGAGTTACACACACAGTTTAGCTTTATTGATTATTTTAATCTCTCGACAAGTTTTAGTTCTGTGTGTAATAACCTGATAAATATCAGTTATATTTCCTTTCAAAAGGAGTGGTAATGTCAAGTTAATAAGATGCTTGAATAACATTCAGTTGTCATGGTTAAGTTCATGTTAATGAGGAAACAAATAAGAAGTAAAACGCATAAATAATCTGGTTAAATATGTGCCTTTAAGATATATTTCAAGGCTTGTTATGTATGTTAAAAACCTAAAAGTAATTATTGTAACGTTTGAGAAAGAATGACCTTGAAGAATAATATTTCCAGTTCACCTGTCTGTGAAGAGGAAGAGAAGAGGGGAGGGGAGTGTGCGCACAGAGGAGAGAACAGTGGTGTAGAGCAGTGGTTCTCAAACTTTGTACACCCTGTATCACCTAAGAAAATATTCGGCTCTCCAAATGCCACCATTATGACCCATGTAAAAACACAGTAGTAGAATTAGGCAACCCTATTCAGCTTAATGCAGTTCAAACAGGAGTCAAAGTTATTCCCAATAGGAATTGTATTTATAGTTGACTTGACAGCCACAATCACACTGTGCAAAGGAGTAGCACTAGAACTGGCACTTAAACTATATTTGTGCCACATTCGTGAACTGAAAAGCAGACTTCAGTGTTTTGTCGCAAGACAGGTCAATGAATCTTTCCTGCCAACAGTGAAGTCCTAACTGGGAAATATTCGCCGGACTGTTGTCTGAGCGAGACGAGGTGCATAGCAATGTTGTCCCCCACTCGATCATCAAGGGTCAGGTCATCGTCAGACATTAAACTCTCCAAAGTGGGGAACGCTGAAACATCACCTGCCCTGACTTTCATTTCAAACATCTGCATCTTTTTCAGCATTGTCTTGATTTTTTCCTGCACATCATAAGCAATGATGGAGAGTCCCTGTAGTATCAAATTAAAGCAACACCATGGAGTTTTTCGACCTTCATAATATATTCCCAAGACCCTTGTGATGGTACATCGACTTACAATAGGTTGAATGACACGTCTGCCGCAGCCTGTTTGGGTCTGTATCGCTTTTACTGGCACTACGGAACTTTGGGTTTCGGGGTGGAACCCCCATAAACTACAACTGAACTTTACAGCACCCACTCACCCCACCCGCCCCCAACCCCCACTTCGTCATTTTCGGACGAGGATGAGCCAGAACCCTCAGAGCCCAACTACGGACGTTTGTTTGTAGGATGGTATTTAGCGTCTATCTGTTGCTGTCATGGCCGAAGCAGCACAAAACCGAAGAAGGCAAAGGTTTTGTCAGCGGAGACTAGGAAGAGAAAAAGGGAGAGTGACAAAAACAGAGGCAGGACGAGGATCAATATTGGTGAAGCGCTCACACGCTGGCGTGAGCTAAAGGAGGAGGAGGACTTCCCAACAGATGCTGGCTTAGCCCTCATGCTGATGGAGCAGTAAGTACATTGCCTGCATACGTCTAAGTTTTCAAATTTGTTGTCTGCCTGGCTATGTTACGGAAGCTATCTGGTCCTCCATCTATCTTCATGAGTCAAGTAATGCTAGCAGGGGAGGACCGAATTATCAATCTGGCATTTACCATACGCTAACATGCTAGTTGTCTAATGGTTAGCATGCTAGCGCAATGTTTGTGAAATCGCTAATGTTTGAGCTAAACTGTTTGGTCTACGAAACATGTAGAAAGTATGAGAGGAGGAATGTTAGCAGTATTATCATTGTGTTCATAGCTTCTGAGGTGATTGTGTTGTTTCAGATGATTGTTAGCTACAGAGCCAAACAGGAGTCTAGTCGCTAGCTGCTAGTTTTTTTTTTTCCTGAGGATGAATTTCCCATCCTACTGTTGTTCTTGTGCAATACTCCTGTAAATTATTGTGTGTGAATTGTTGTGTTCAGTGCATGATGACAGATCCTGCTTATCACTTGTCTTGCACCCAGACTAAACCGCTGAGCGCAAACACGCAGACTGTGTCTCTCGTAGAATGTTGATTTATGTACATCTAGAATGTGCTCCCCTCTTCTGGGACAAGCACCTAGGTTGGAAATCTTTAGCCTGATATCTGATTTAGCAAATAAACTTCATTCATCTTCACGTCACAATGATACAATCTGTATATGTGTTGTTGCTGGGCAATTGAATAAGACAAATATTTTCTCTGTTATTCCCTATATAGCTTTCAAAAGCAAGTAACATCCACTCCCCACAAACCAACCTGCCAACCTCCACAGCCTGTGGTCTCGAGTATTACAGAGGAGTCAGACCATGATAGGTATTGTAGGTTTCCTGGGCCATCATTTTTTTGCGGAGCCTTTTACATTTTTTTATCATGTTCTATTTTTTGTTTTGATTCAGGGAAGAATTTCCCATCAAGGGAGTACACATACTGGAAGAAGGCGCCGAAGTGGTCGCTGTATTAGAGGCCAGGTGAGGTTTTTATGACAGCAGAAGGCTACAGTCGTTGGAGTTGGCGATGTGAGCCTCTGGTTTTCGGTTTTGTATCCCTTGCAAACTTTCCCTTAGTCATCATGCTTCCATTGCAAAGTACAGGCAGGGAAAGTTGAACTGGAAGGTGTCAAGTCCCACTTCGTGCAAACCAGAGTTATCTGAATCTTGAGTGTAAATGTGTAAAGTAACCCTTATGCAGACCATATTCTGGCAGAACTGAATTTGCTTCTGGTGCCTTTCACTTACTGGCCCGTGTGATTTGTTGCTGGCACAGGCAAATTGCACATGCCTGTTGAGTACAGTAGGCCAGTGATACTGTACCTGCCACCAACAACAGTGAAACACAGTTAGTCTGTCTCCTCTTAGTTTATCTGAAAGAGTGACAAAATGTTGTTTGCTTGAACTAATGTGGACTGCATGCACATTTTCTTTTCCCCACTATGTCTATTTACTGCTACTTATATATTATACTACTACCGTACCTTCATTTTACTCTGTCTTCAGCATGCAATCTCTGGATCTTGTAGAGGAAGAAGAGCAGCATGACTCTCCAGATGAGGAGGCAGCAAATGACCCAAGGAACAGCATGACTTGGTTTTCATTTTGTGTTATTGATATGTCTTTCCTGCTTACGGTTGTATGTTTTTATGTACTGTATTGAAATGGATGAGAGCTGGACAGACCCATGATTCTGTGAGGATGGGGACAGCTCTGATGAGGAATATATTCCTTTTCTTCAACTACAGTATGTTATATTCACTAGCTTCATTTCATGCACAATCAATGTATTGTTGTAGTAGTAGTAGTAGTAGTAGTAGTAGTATTAGATTCCACTATCCAAAATTCTAAGACCTGTTCATATTTTGCCTTTTTATGCAGAGTTGGTGGTGCAGCTGCAAAGGTCGGCAATATTGAGCAGCTTCCAGAAATATCCATGTACGAGACCGTGCTTGATGTAGATGTTCCCAACCCCACCGATGACCAGATGACCGATGTGCCAGACCATTTGAGAGTTGACAATGAAAATGACCTGGGTGGAAAGAAGGCCTTCATTGCCTACCTTGACAATGTGAAGATACTTACTTCATTTCTGCAATTTCCTATGACAGCATGCACCTTTTCCACCGCACCACCCTTTCAAGTTGTAATGAAGCCTCTGGGAACTGGTGTTGTAGTGGGTACAGCACTAAGCAAACAGTATTTGCTTTTGTTGTGTGTATGTATGTACTACACTCAATAGTTGTGTGTTGGAGGAGGATGAGGAGTGACTGACTCTGGGGAGAAATCTGATTCTGACACGAGTAGCATAGATATTTCGGTCATCAAAGAGCTCATTGCTTCATGGAGTTTCAAATAACAGTTTTGTGTGGAATACTCAACAACTCTCAGTTATTTGTAGGTTAGTCTGGTCTAGTGTGTTTGAATTAGTAAGTGTATTGCTTTTCTTGTGTGTGTTTTTTGCTGATTGTAGCTATGCAGCTTTGGACACATTCTCTGGAAATGGAATTCACAACCCCTTCTGAAGTATGTGATGCAAGGAGGGGACTACATGCTATCCACAAATATCCTGTTATCCGGGAACAACTACAGGAAGGTGGCATTTCTCTTCAACTTCATGCAACTGGGGATGGTGGCAGAGTCTACCTTTTTCAAAATCCAGGATACCTACTGCATCGAACCAGTCGATGAGTTCTGGCGGAAAATCCGAGCCGACATTCTGACCCGCTTACGTGCAAAGAACAAGGTGGTTTTTCTGGGTAAGACATTGCTTTGCCACCTTTGTCACCTATGATTATATTGACATGTCTGTGGTTAGCTATTACATTACAAGATCATGTTGCAATAACTTTTGTAATGTTTGGTTTTGTCTTGTCTTTTCATTAGGTGATGGCAGAATGGATTCTCCAGGTAAGTGTCTGTGTGTCTGTGTGTCTGTGTGAGAGAGAGAGAGAGAGAGAGAGAGAGAGAGAGAGAGAGAGAGAGTGAGAGAGAGAGATTTGATTTTTAAATGGTTACTTTATTGAAACCTATTTAAAAATCAGGTTACATCAATTAAAACTAAATAAATATATAAAAAAACACAAACAGATCAGACCAACTGATCTGAAAATGTGAGCTGAAGCTCCTTAGCACCACACAGAATAAGTCCGTGAGTCCATGTTTGCTTAAACTGGTCCAAGTCCTGCATCTCCTTATAATACTTAAAGTTGATCATGATTCTGGCTTTGACCATCCTGCTGAACAACAGAGTCCCACGTCAGCATCCACACCGTCCTCTACCTTCCTCTTTCTGCTGACGTACACAGCCATCTTTGACTGCCCCAGAATAAAGTTCAGCAGCTGGCACTTGTGTTTGGTCGTCTTCTTGTATCTGAAACCTAGGATGAATGTCTGTATAGAGAAGACCTCCCCTGCCTTCCTGAACAGTCTGCCCAGCAGAGAGAAGAGAGGACCGAGCTGAGACACTCGGAGAAGCAGTGGAACACTATCTCTACAGCACCACAGAAGGGACACTTGTCTGAGACAGCAGGGTTCATGATGGAAATGAATGCGTTAACTGCTAAAATCACTCCAAGCACTCCACCATCAGAACAGACAGAGCTTTGCCTGTTGCCTCCTGTAGGTTCACCTCACACCGTCTGCCGTCACAGCTCCGACCGTCCAACCAAGAAGGACGGACACTGAGGGGAGGGAACGGGTCGTCGGGGCGGGGGACGATCACGCCACTGCTGTGGTCCATCAGCAGGAGGTGCTCATGTCCCGTCAGACAGCTCCTCCAGTGGTCCAGCAGCCTGCCCACGATTCTCTCCGACCTTCCTCCCAGACCAGCCGCCAGGCCCGCTTTATTCTGCAACTCAGGTCCGGTGAAAGTGACCATATTTCCCAGTGTTAAAATCCCTGCTCTGCTGAAGGCCTCTGTGACTGCTGCTCCCACCCAGCAGGGGGCGCTCAGGCGTCCTCCGTGGTCCAGCGGCTCCTGCAGCAGCCAGAAGAGAGAGTTGTGTTGACCCCTCTGATTCAGCAGCAGCCTCCACACAGAGAAGAGTCCACGATAAAATCCAGGCAGGGTGTGAAACCTCACAGTCTTAAAATCCATTAAGAACACAGCGTGTCGGTGGCCTTGTAATCCAAGGCCACCGACACGCTGCAGGACCAGCCGAGCCAGCGGTCTCCACACCAGGTCCTTCGGTCCATACAGCAGCCTCTGGATGAACTGGAGCCTGAAAGCAGCGCCCCTGCTGGCCAGGTGCACCACTCCCTGTCCTCCCTCCTCTTTCGGAAGGAAGAGGAGAGCCTGTGGCAGCCAGTGCAATCTATCCCAGAAGAAGTCCACCAGGACCTTCTGGACCTCTGAGAGCAGATTTGAGGGGGGTTCGACACAAGCCAGCCGGTGCCATAAAAAGGAGGACACCAGACTAATGATTAGTTGTCCTACCTCTGAATGACACACTCGGCAAGAGCCACCTCCACCTCTTCAGCTTGCGCTGTACAGACTCCAGGACCCCCTCCCAGTTCTTCTTTAAAAACAGTTCATCCCCAAAAAACACTCCCAGATACTTTATCCCACCCGTCTTCCAACACAACCCTCCCAGTAAAACCAGCTCACTCAGGGAGTCCTTTTTCACTGACACAGCTTCACTTTTTTCCCAGTTTACCTAAGCTAAAGACAGTTTGTTAAAAAGCCCCACATTCTCCTCTAAAACACATATGTCCCTCTGTGTGTTTAAAACCACCACCACATCATCAGCATATGCCGACAGCTTTACGGCTGCAGGACTCCCAGGGAAAACCACTCCCGTTAGCTTTTGTCTGAGTTTGTGCAGCAAGGGTTCAATGGCCACAGAGTACAACATTCCTGACAGCGAGCACCCCTGCCGCACTCCCCTCTGGACTGCAAAAGGTGCAGCCAAACCACCGTTTATTTTCAGTATGCTCGCAACCTCACGGTACAGTACCTGGATCCTGGCTATAAAACTTGGGCTGAACCCGAACGCACTGAGCGTCCGCCACAGGTATTTGTGTTCAACCCGGTCAAAAGCCTTCGCCTGGTCTATGGAAATAAGACCAGTATCTATAGCCAATGAGCCGGAGACTTCCAAGACATGCCGAATTAAAGTGACGTTGTCACTTAATAGCCTGCCGGGCACACAGTAAGTCTGGTCCACATGGACGACCTCAGCCATCACCTCCCTGTGCCTCAACGCCAGCGCCTTGGACAGGATTTTGTAGCCCCCACACAGCAGGGAGACCGGCCTCCAGTTCTTTATTTGTTGTAAGTCTCCTTTCTTTGGGAGCAGTGTAATGACGGCTCTCCTGCAGCTAAAAGGTAGACGCCCACCCTGAAAACTGTCCTGGAACACCTCCAACATGTCCCTACCCAGTAACGGCCAGAAAACTTTGTAAAAGTCCACAGGTAGACCGTCGATGCCTGGAGCCTTCCCATTGGCCAGGTTCATGAGGGCCACATGGAGCTCTTTGATGGTCAGCTCGGCATCCAGCTGGCTGTTAGTTGTTGCCTCTACCTGTTGTAGGTCGGACAGGAAGGAGGCGTCCAGCTCTGGGTCTTCCACCAGCTCCGTGTTGTACAGTCCTTTGTAGAACTGGGTGGCGTACCTTCTGATGTTGGTGGTTTCGGTAAAAGAGGAGCCATCTTCTGAGCGCAGACAATGTATAATCTTCCTCTGGCCATTCCTGCGCTCCAGACCAAAGAAGAACTGTGTGGGGGCGTCCATCAGGGAGGTGTTCAGGAAGCGTGAGTGAACCAGAGCTCCCTGTGCGGTTACACCCAACAGGTTGGCTAAAGCAGTCTTTTTACTTTTAAGGACTTTAACATTCCCCTGATCTCCTGTACAGCCCAGTAACATCTGTACTTCAGTCTCCAGGTCCTGAAGGGATCTGGTAATGTGCTTGGTGACATTGCGAGTATACTGTTTACAAAATTGCTGAATAAGGGTTTTCCCAATATCCCACCACTGCTGCATTGAGGAGAATGAGGATTTCTTTTCTCTGTGTAAAACCCATAAAAAACTAAAAGCTTCTCTAAAAGAACGATCTGATAAAAGAGCAGTGTTAAAATGCCAATAAGCGCTGGGAGTCTTCACATTCCGAATGTAAAAACAACACTGAACCAGAAAGTGATCAGACACACCAACTGGGATGATGTGACATCTTGTAAAAATACTAAAATGATGTTTAAAACAGTAAAAGCGGTCCAGCCTGGCCAGAGACAGGGAGTTGTCTCTGCAGTGGGTCCAGGTGTACTGTTTGGTCGTGCTGTTAAAACCTCTCCACACATCCTTCAGCTCATGAGTCTCCATGAGACGCCTGAGCCGAGCAGAGGAAGCAGGATGAGGCTCCAGATGATTCCTGTCTACCTTATAATCCTCAGTGCAGTTAAAATCACCAACCAAGAATAAATAATCATCAGCACACTCATGTACAACATCACATAAAATATTTAAAAAGTTCATCCCTGCAGCACTTAAAACCGGGGCATAAACACAAATAAAAACAACCTTTACATTTTCATAGAGAGCGTTCACCCTTAAAATGTGCCCATACATGATATCCATCACCTCCACAGAGTGAGCAGTGAAAGCTCTGGAAAAGAGGATCCCCACCCCGGCACTGTTGGACCGCTTGTGGCTGAGGACCTCCCCTGGCCACTCCCTCTTCCAGTCCCCCTCATTAACAGAGTCACTGTGGGTTTCCTGGACAAACACCACATCCAGGTTTTTTAACTGGAACAGTTTAAAAACAGATGCTCTCTTTGCAGCACTACGTGCCCCATTAATATTAATGGACCCAATATTAATATCTGCCATGGGTTGATTGGATTCTGTGGCTCTAACAGAGAGACAGACAACAACTAAGGGGAGGATGTATTTAAAAATCCTCATAATACTCCTCATTATCATTATCATTATCATCATCTTCATCATCATCATCATCATCATCATCTTCATCATCATCAGCAACACCATCCACACCAGTACCCCTGCAGATAGCTCTGGCTTTGGTCACTAGTTTCTTCAGCCTGAACACCTCCAGTATATCAAACGCATCTTGTCTCCTGAGCTGAGCCACAGATCCAATAAAACCAGTGAGATTGGGGAAGAAGTGCTGCAGCTGAACATGCCTCTGACCTTTGGTTTTTGCTAAAAACTGTTTGATGGCCTCTACAGAATATGACGCATTTTTCGCTGCCTGAGAGGCGGTCTCTTCCTCCTCCTCCTCCTCAGAGGCAGCTTGGAGCACCCTCCTGGTTTTAGCCTCGTTCTGCGTCTTTCTACCACCCCGTTTTTTCCTTTTGTTCGTTTTAACTGTGGGACCTGTGTCATCACAGATGTCCTCCATCACCACGTTATATAAAGCACTGTCACCATCACTGCACACTGTCTGCCCTTCCTTCCCCTCCATTTGTTTCTTTCTCACTGAATTATCACTCGTTCCTTTTACAGTCTGACCCTCCTTTGTTTTTCCCTGCATGTTTAAATCCGAGCCCGTACCGCCGGCCTCCTGCCTGGCTTCGGGACAAGCCCGAATCAGGTGCCCCTCAGCCCCACACCCAAAGCACCTCATCGTTTCTGAAGTTACAAAGATCACATAATTAAAACCCTCAACGTTAAAAGTCAGAGTCAGGTTCAGGTGAGAATTTGCATCCTTTGGCAACATGTAAACTGACCTTCTATGACAGACGACGTGTTTTAGTTTCTGTGATCTGCATCCCAACGGAACCATCTTTATGGGGGACACCAGCTGTCCGTAGCGGGACAGTGCTTTGGACAGATCCTCGTTTTTTATAACCGGCGGAGCGTTGGAGATCATAATCTTTCTGGCAGGACTCACTACTGGAAACACCGGAGTGAAAGTGTCTCTGACAACAATTCCACACTCAACCACCTGCTCCACTTTTCTCACTTCATCCAGGAACATAACCACAGCTCTGTTCATACGAGAGGCCGATTTAATGCTGTCAAATCCGACCACCTCTCCCACAGCTAAGGCGACCTCCTCCACGGTGCATGGAGACCCGGCACCCACTTTGATGCCATGTCTCCGCGATAACCGGGAGAGATCACCGCCGCCGACCACCATTGTTTGTGAGGCGCCAACCAGCCAGAAAAAGCCTGACCGGCAAACTCACAAAAACACCCTAAAAAACCCCAAAAAACACACCAACACTTAGCAACAAGACTACACTAAACCATATATTAAAGAAAAAAAGACAGCAAAGAGGTTAGAAATAGATCGAAACTCAATACAGCCATTCTCACACCGCTCAACGCACTCACTCCGTCATTCACTCAGAGAGAGAGAGAGAGAGAGAGAGAGAGAGGAAGGGAAAAAGATTTGCACAGTTGACACTATACTCTACATTCTTTAGGCCACTGTGCACAGAACATTGACACCACCATTGAGCAGGAATCAAGAGACATTGTGCACATTGTCTCTCTCGATAAACGTCAAACAAACAGGAACTCGGTGATTATGGAGAAAGAGTGTTTTGTCCAAACAATGGACGCACTCCTGCCGGAGATCCATATATTGAAAGTGGTGACCGATGCCCACACTCAAATTTCTGCTTTGTTGAGTAAGGAAAATGGCCGTAACGTTTGACTTGTGGATTATCAAATACAGTATATGATATATATTTCTATTCTAAAGGCTTCTTTGTCTACAGAACCAGATGGCAAATACAAGCAATGGGGTTTACATCATTCCCTGGATATTTGGCATGCTGCGAAGAATTTGGGGAAGAAGCTGCGACGGGTAAGAAATGTTCTTATATTTAATGAGTGAGTTGTTAGTAACTGTGATTTGAACCTTTTACATACAGTCATGGCTGAAAGTGTTGGCACTCCTCAGGATTGGTTGGTTTTTGAGCAAAACTCACACACTTTTTGAAGATTTTATGATGAAATATCCAAACTAGGCTATTTTCAATAGCTCATCGCAACTAACACAACATGTTTTCCCCAAATTCAACACAAAATACCACTAAAATGCTGCAGGAAGTGAATACTGCACGGTCAAAAGTATTGACACCCTTCACAAAAAGGGTATTTGGCAGTGATAAAAGCACACTTTTCAATAAATAAATTCGAAATAATCAAAAAAGTTTCAAAAGTGTGTGAGTTTTGCTCAAAAAACCAACCAATCCTGAGGGGTGCCAACACTTCCAGCCATGACTGTATTGCTGAAATCAGCAGCATATGTATGGCGGCTCTTACATGGCATGTCCTCTTTTCAGGCTGGTGTGATGAAGGACCAGTCTGAAATTTTGCCATGGATCAGGGACATTGTAAGCCATTTCTGGTATTGTGCTAAGCAAGCGTCTTCGGCAGAGGAATTTAAGGTATGTTTTCGGGAAGTGAATAAATGCTGTAAACAAAAATATTGTTTGGCTGTGTGTACAGAAGGCGAGAGATGACGTTTCTATTTCTGCAGATGAAGTGGCATGCATTTATACACCATGTTTGCAACCAGCACACCTGGGCTACTGGAGCCTGTGAGCATGAACCACTGGTTGATGGTACCCAGGAAAAAACATGGATAGAACAAGGTAATTCCCTAATTTATTTTTTTATGAGGAGTGTGTGTTGCTTTGAATGGACTTTTGTCCTTCTCACAATATTATGATGTGTGATTACAGGTTCAGCAGCTCACCAAGCTTTAGTAGCCATCGTCCTGGACAAGCGTTGGTTGTTGGTTGAAGAAGGTTCATCAACTTCAGGTATGCACTTTACTTTTTATTCTTCACTACCAGTGTCTTGCAAGAAAGTTATCCTGAGTGTTGCTACTTGCTACTAGACTTGTAGTCAAGACAGCCAAAACCGAGACCAAGACACTACCAAGACCAGAGAGTATCAAGACCAAGAAAAGACCAAGACTAGTTCAGCTCAAGACCGAGACCGAGACCAAAAAAAAAAACTCGTTTTTTTTTGCCATTTTGCATGAGTTGTAGAACATAAACACCATACTGGGTTCAGCTGCTTTGTATAAATATGAGATTGCATTATTTCAACTACGGTAACAATAATACAGAGACAGTGCATGTCTTGTGTGTGAACTCACTATAAATGTTTTCATCAATTGGCTTAAATCAAATATGTATAGCAATTGCATGACCGCTATGTCTACACTATTTGAGGATTGACTCTTGAGTGCTGTTAAGGACTGATATGACTATAGTCCCAAAGTCATCTAACAAAATAACAAGCCTCCAACACCACCCTGCACCTCAAAAAAAGTCTAATGAATGGGAAAAAAGATTTGAATTGTACTTAATTTGTAGATGAATTTTAAATATTAAAGATACACACAATTATCAACTTGAAATTGCATTATTTCCCATTATAGTAGCCAAATTACACTGTATAATATCAGCATCACTGAAATGGCATAGGCCTAATGCTTAATCAATCACAACGATAAGCAAATATTATGTAAAGGCCAATGATGCCATATATTTATACTTATACTTCGAGAGGGAGCAAGTGTGTGTGTGCTCTCACGTATTAACAGACTGTGTGCAGCGACACCGTACCATACCGTACCGTGCGCTTTGCAAAATGTACATATTGCAGAATGCTTCTTCTTCTTTGTTGTGTGGCAAACAAACTCTTTATGGTCTGTAAAACCAAACCTGACAACTGAGGAATTCGCCGACATTTTGCGTCCTCCTCCATGGATCTGTGACCGTGCTGTAGAGGGGGCCGTCTGTGTCACAAAATGCATGTGATTGGAACCACTTGAAGGGGGTGTATAATGATATCAAAAAAGAAAAAAAAAAAAAAAAACTGTGCCTGCCTGGATATTACAGGCTACAAATCCCTTCGAGACCGCTCGGCCAGTCCGAGACATTGCGAGACCGATCTCGAGACCGAGAGACCGAGAGACCCGAGACCGAGACAAGACCGAGACCAATGACTGCTCTTGGTCTCGACCAAGAGTCGGGTCGGGTCGGGTCGGCCCGACAAACCCGACTGGACCCGCAGGTTCGGGCCGGGTTCGGGCCAAAATAATACGCAAATGAGCCGGGTCGGGTCGGGCCTTGGGCTTCCCTTTTTATAAAAAGTGTGGAGATATATTTATATAGGCTGTTTAAAGTTAGAGTGTTTCGGTTGTTTGTGTTAAATCTTTTAATTTTAAATGAAGTTTGATTTGAATTTCCGTCTGCTGTCTGTCAGATCATGATAACAAATGTATGAGGAAAACAATGCAGGCGCGCGGGGGGTCGTGTTCGGGTCGGGTTCGGGCAGACAATTCATGCTGGAGTGTCGGGCTGCGTCGGGCTCGGGCTTAAAAACCCGCGGGTCGGGTCGGGTTGTAATTTTCAGGCCTGTTGAGAACTCTAGAGTCCATCCCTGTGCTGAGGGCCCAGTGCCTAGATTCTGGCCCTCATCTCTGTGTCCTGCTGCTTCTGCAAAGTCTGGATCCTCTGCTGGCTCTCAGGGTCCATGTCTTCTTGTGTCCCTCTTCCTCTTCCTCTACCTCTGCCTCTGTCTCTGCCTCTACCTGGCCCCCTCCCTCTGGCCCTACCTCTCCCAGATGGTGGGGGCTCAAAAGAGGGAAGACGCTCGTTATGGGGGACACACACTCACGCTCCTCGCTGTCAGCCGATGGACGGACGGACGCTCGTCACCGTCAGTTAGGGAGGATCTCTTTTTACGAGAAGACTGCGGCAGCCCACAAACACCCACTACAAAGCAGCTAACATTGAAAATGAGTATAGTGGCGCTGAGTTAGTAGTATAGCGGCGCAGCGCCGCTGTTTCACCGTCTGGGGAGAACCTGATTACCCTGATTATTATATTGACAATATAGGCTATGGCATGCTACCTGCTACAAACAACATTGCATTGAATAAGCATGTCCATTCTGTAAAACAGTAGTCTGTATTAGGCTAGGCTACTAATGACGCTTAAAACGTGAGCTATGCAATCTTTCGGCGTTTGAAAAAAAAAATATATATTCATAAGACATGATTTTCATAAGACATGCTGATATATATTACGCAACTGTACCTAGGATGAAGACATTCTCCACGTTACGCAGGCAGTCAGCTCAGTCCTGAGTCCCTCTGCAGAGTTCGGGGGTATCATTGACTTGACAACAAATGCACGTGTATCCCCTGGTGTGAGCGCAACAGATTTCACGACAGTAGTAGAAGACAATACTGTTTCCCGGCTGTAGGGGGACCCCGAGAGCAAGACTTCATGGAAATGGTGTTAAAGCATGGTGTTGCTTTAAGTTAGTTTATATGAGAGAAAATGTCATAGTATGCCAGTTGACTGAGCCACACAGTATCTTCACATTTTCAACACACGTCTTTGTCCTGCAAGAATATTTGGACCGCTCTGTGCAATTCAAAAAAGTACCTTTCCTCTTGACAACCACCTTACTTCTGTATGAAGCAAGAGTTGGACATGCTTGCTGCCCATCTCATCACAGAGCTCATGGAGTAGGCAAGAATGCCGTAGTTACGGGTGTAACACACGATTGAATGGTGGCCTTGGAGCGCATCAGTTCTTCAGGGACTTTCTTAAAAAAAAATCTACAGTTTTTTCTGTCAGGGCTCATTGTCCAACCTGCTCCAGATGAATCCAGTTAATATAACCAAAGTCATATTTCCTCACAGTTTTTCGTCATTTGCAGCTTGTTGGTGCTGTTGAGACTCCAGGGATGCTGCTGTGATCACTGTCATCCACTGCCGTTTCTGCCGTAACATTATCCTCGTGATCCAGACTTTTCTTCAGAATAGATCCTGTTTGGAGCCACAACTATATTGTCCTGTTTTTAACTTCCTCTGCTTATTAATTTTCCATGATGTTTGGTGAGGCTGTGAATCCTGCTGCTCATTGCGGTTGTGCTGTTTCGGCCAGAGGAACAAGAGGGATTTTCCTATGGTAGGAGCTGTTACCATTGCACATACAGAGGTACTATGGCCTCCTTTTCCTTTTCTGCTAAAGTATTCTGATTCTGACTGATGAGCTCAAACTATAAAGTGTGCCAACGATTCTAAATGCAAGCTTGCTCAAAGAACAACCTAAAATGAGTGCACTCAGGTCGAACAAACTACTGAAATTACCAGGGTCTTGTTATTATTTTATCACATTTTTATTTTACATACAATGGTTACCTTAATGTGCATTTAATTAATTGTTAATACTAGGAATGTGGGGCCGATATGGGCATTTTTCCACTGATTGGGGATCGGCAATTTTGATTGTGGACCCAAGCCTAATTTTTTTTTTTTTACGTCAGTGCACAACTTGAGGCAGAACGCGCTAAACGTTATTCTGTCAAACCTGTGGATAAAATGTCTGCTGTGTGGAAATAATAAATAATTGCAAGGGGTAACAAAGAGCTGTGTTTAATACTACACATTTGGTACTATAAAATATTACAGAGAAGGTAATGCATCGCTCTGGATAACCAGCTCATTCCCGCGGGAGAGGATCAGGGTTTTCTTCGTCACCTGGAGTTTTTGAATCCCCGGTATTCCCTATGATCTCGGCTTAACATTACATGTCTTCCACTTTCGAGTTACTACGTGCCGTTATGCGCACTAGTTTCGTTGCTCTCATACAGCAGAGCATCTAAAACAGGAGATCAAGGAGATGCTGAATGTGTGTGACATAGTCAAGCAACGTGTACGTGACAACGTAAGGAATATAAAAAGGAGCAATGGATGATATGGAGGCACCAAGTGTGGGCTGAGTCTCACACACACTTCAGCTGGCTGTACACGAGGGTCTGCTGTCACAGTGCAGCGACACAGACTCACCTGCTGACACAAGGAAGGTTGAGGCCAATGTTGCAATAGCAAGAAGAAAGAGCCATATGAAAGTATTTACTTTGTTTCAACAAAATAAGATTATGAAGGAACAGGTTGGATTCAGGTACTCTTTTTCTTATGCAGCTGTATTATCCAGGGAAATATTGGTTGAGGCTAAGTATTGGATTGGGACTCAGTATTGGCATTTACTAAATATTCAAGGACTCTGATTCGGATCGGGGTAAAAAAAACAAAACCTGATTGGGATATCCCTAATTAATAACAAAAGCCACAAAACAAGCTGAGCTGTTGTGTGTTTGTGTGTTATTGCTTGGTGTTTAAATTAATAAGGCAATTTCCATATCTTTGTTTACATTTTACCAAGGTTTACAAAACCAAGGTAAGTCCTGTCAGCCTCTAAATGTATTTACTTGAGAGTGAGAATCATATTAGTTACCATAGACAATTTCATTATTTTGAGATGTCTCTTTTAGCACATGTTGACCTATTTGAGTTTTAAGGGGATTCATGTTTTATTCTTTAATCTAAATACATCTAAATAATGGCATTTTGGGCATATTCAACTGATGTCTGTACAGCTGATGTAGCTGTGATCAGCTGCAGCCATCATCGGGAAGGGACGTCGCTTCACGTGATGCTGTAGAGGAAAGGATGTCTATCTTGTCTTAAAACAGATTTCCTCGATCCTCTCTTCTCCCGTGGTTTCATCGCATCTCTCGATGACTCCTTGGTGGGCGGGACTAAGACGCAAGGAAAGGATCCAAGTTAGGGAAATGTGGAAACAATTTAAGTGAAATGAGAAGTACCCTAGGTTACTGGACAGAGGAAACAGACTTTTGTGGTTGATTAATATTGCTTCCATTGCTCACATGCAGTAAACAGTTGTCGATGAGACAGAGATGGCGGCAGTAGGGGGTCCACAGTTCTAAAATGCCTGTCTTGCGTACAGAGGCAACAATGCGTTGCAAGGTTTCAAACCACTTCATTAACATGGGAATCCTAAATCCTGCAACTTCTGAGAAAGCATGCACTGTTCCTTCACTGTTCCTGCACCTACAGTCACATTTTACTGTAAGGCCAAGATGTGGGTTGAGATTGCATGGCCACCATTACCCCTGCTGCATAAACAGGGCCCACGACTGGGAGGACCAAGGAGAAATCCAGAGGAATTCCTGCCACATGAAGAGAGGCCCTGACATTTCATTGGGAGCAGCAGGGAACAATCCAGGCATGTTGATTCGAATGTCACGGTAGCTGGGGTGGTGAGGGAATGTGTGTGAAGTTTGTGCCTGGCCCCGCCCTGCTGGATGTGGCGTGGTGGTGCCACCTTTGATGACACAGAATGGTACACTACATCTCCTGACTCTAAACTAAGTCATAGGTATGACATTGCTACTATAATGAATTCCAGCACTGCTCCAGAGCATGTGATCAGCATTTACTGAGCCATGAAAAACACAGACAAACTTGTAAATGCTCTGTCTGGAGGTAACTGCTGGACCGCCTTTAGCAAGAAGCGTTGGAGATGGAGATTTGTAGAATAGCAGGATACTGACAGGGCACAGTCACATTATGTCCCTTCCTGAGAGTCTGGGACAATGAACGAATGAATTTGAAAACCAGAGTTAGCCGAGAGAGATCCTCTTTCTTGACCAGAAAAGACCCTTTTTCAGCCCTCCCTTTTCCTAATCAGCTGAAATACAGCTTAGCTCAAATTGAAGACAATATGAATGATTACATTCATCATATCCCACAATGAGCATTCATGCCCGTCCTGTGACGTGATTCTCTCAGACCTCTCTGTGCCAGCAAGCGACGTGAGACTACTCCCCATCAGATCTCTGCCAACCAGAGCCCAGGCTGGTACCCCCCTCTCTCCCCACCACCCTCCTCCCCTCCCCCTCTCCGGTGGCCTACGTGCAGACTGGCAGCACCTCAGCTCTAGCCTCTTTCTCCTCTGTATTAGATTCTGAACCCCCCCTCCCCTCACTGTGTGAGTTTACATCACCCCATATTACACGTTTTTCACCGTCACAGCAGACACGCAGACATTGTTGAAGAGACCCAGTCACATTAATGGTAATTGTATGCAGGCTCTGCCATTGGCAGCAGAATAGTCTCCGGGCTTTTTTCGAGTGCCATTCAAATGTGTTTGAAAACAGTGCTGCTTCTCGTGAGCGCCCCTACCTCTTTTTATTTTGGATTTGCTTTTTAGCTTAGCAGCAATATATTAAATAAGTATTATTGCAAGTATGCTGATATAATTTACAATAAGTAGTACATTTCACAGGCCTGTTTGTTAAGTGTTATAGTGTTAGATGTCTTTATGTTTTGCTTAAATCATATTTTGTGGTTCCACTGGCAGCAGGAATTTTATATATATACAAACCTTCACATACTCTATTACTACCACTACTACGATTACAACTACAAACAACTTTGTTGTGATGGGGTCATTATCCAAATTTGTGCTATTTTTGTTCATATAGCTTCTTGCTCTTTTTTTCAATTCTCTTTTTCCGTCATAAATGATTAGTTAGCTCCAATTCCTGTGCTGGCTTACATTTCAAGGCCAAATAATAACGCACGGAAACTCTGTTTGATTATTTTTTAATTTGACTGAAAATACATTTGTTTGGCCTAATGAGGAAGAGTACCCATTGGTGTATCAGTATACAGTACATCCGTAGCAATTTGCTGAACTACCTCTTCCAACCTCCATCCAACTGAGCTCTCCATTGCCAAATCCAGGCTGGAGAGGGTAGGATGAGCAACTCTTTAGGGTCAATAGCAGAGTAAAAGCAAGGCAAAAGCAAGGAATGTCCTTGTCAAAGCAGGTTTCTTCTAGCTGCAGTGCAGACTCTGCCTACAATCCATTTGCAGCTCAGTGAGTCCATTTCTGGGAGCTGGATATACAAGGTAAAGGTGATTCCCCTGGCAGGATACAGGTATCAGCCTGCTGTTACCTTGACATGAGTCAATTCTAAAAGATATTCGCATCTACACATCTTATTGTCTGAATAACTTGACTTCAGACCAGCTTTCTGTTAATCTATGGCGCTGTCACTTACTGCTGCCTCAAGATAAAAATCTGCCATCAGTGCACCTGACCACACCCCATTTAACGTCCAGCATGCACAGGTGGGTGCAAATACATTCGCTTTTTACACTGGACTTGGGTTGAATTTGGAGCCGTATATCACACATTACCCTTCACTGCTGAGTGGCTAGCAGTTCAACTGGAAAACATATACAAAACAAGGCATTTAAACATCTGTTGACAGAAAGCCAAATTAGTTTGAACAGCGACTCACCAATCAGCCGTTCAGTGTTTAATTTAACGGTTTCATAAGTAGAACATCATCAACTGGACATCTATGGTAATTTAAAACATATCTCTTTACATCTCATGTTCAATAGAATTTAAGATGAATATGGGGTTTAATGAAAGTTTTGTGTACTGACCTAAAGCAGCTGTTTCCTCTGTCAACACCGTTCATCATCTGAGTGATTGACAGCAATTGCTACCTGTATGCGAAAAAACATGATAAGATGCTAAACCAGATGAAGACATGATATAAAAGTTCCTTGAGAAGAACGAGTTTCACTTTTGATGAGTTAAAGCATCTTTTGATTGGATTATTTAAATTAGGGTCTGGTGACTATCTATCTAATTGTCATTCAGTAGTGAAAGTTGATTTCCTTACTTAAGTAAATGATGTGATGGTTTAACTTTTTGATCTGGGTATTAATGATCAACTTTCACATATTTTGGAATAGTACAGGATTTTTGATGATCAATTAAACAATTAATCATCAGATTAATCCGGACTGAAAAATGATCATTGGTTGCAGTTTCACAAAAAAAAAAGTTACACATGAGCTCCACCTCTACCAACTACAACAATGAATTTCTGTGTAATGTATGAGTAATTATATAAGTATGAGCAATACTAATATAATGATATATCTTATCGTATGATGCAACATGAGACATTATACTGGAATATGTACTTTTATTTCACATGCTTGTACTTTTTTCCGAATATTTTTCTGACAAAGAACTTTCAGTGCAGGACTTTGACATGGAACAAAGTATTTCACAGGATGGCATTCCTACATCAGCAAAGGACCCACCATGTGTCCCCCTTCACTGATTGTGTGTATATATATATATATATAT
>CAEMYA010000127.1:1519328-1539651 GCA_903131615.1 Diplodus sargus
CACACACACACACACACACACACACACACACACACACACACACACAAATATGTTTTCGGAGAAAAAATACAAAATACAAACTAAATCCCTAAAAATGTTGTGTAATAATGAATCAATACCTTCATGGTATGTAAGTCGCAGGAAATTACAAATTAAGTTTAAACTGATGTCATGTTCCATTCCTCAGTCCCAAGATACAAGTTTATAGGGGAATAGAAACGACATAGGCCACCTGAGTCATCTGCTGCATCTTTCACATCTGTCTCCCTCTCCACCCCTCCTCCACTTCGGAGTGATTCCTCGCTTATTCCTGCCAGTTCCTCATCAAGAAGGCTGAGCTGCATGTCCTCATTCCCACGCACCTTGGCTTTGCACTTTTGGCGTTCGCACTGTGTGTATTTTTGTGTGTAAGCACTTTCTGTGTTTCGGGCGTAAGCCACCTCTTGATGGGAATCCTATACACACTTTTATAAATGAGGCCCGGCATCTGAATTCAAGCAGCTGCTTTGTCAAGACACAATTGCTTGCTCAAATCTTTTGCAGCAGAGCTGTTAAAACATAAATTAATACACAAAGGCACAGAAGTTAGAAGTTCCAAGTGTAAGAAATAGTAATACATTTTAAAATAGAGAAAGACAGCAAAGCCAAATTCCTTTACGTACATAATAACTTTTATTCTAAAACTAGATACATGTAGTTTACTCTATCCCCAACACACACCCCATTGCTGCACCAATATCTTACTATTTCAAAGCTATCCCAAGTGCATGGTTCCATGCTGGTATATTTACAGTATCATTTTATGGTCTGGCCCTGGAATGTTTACCAGACGTCATTGGCTGACTAAAAAAGAAGAAAAAAGGCCATGTCATCCAGGGGCTTTCCTCCATTTTGTCTGGTCTGGACCTGTACGCTTGGCTCCTCAAAGCCAGTAAAATTTGACTAAAGACACTGATTAGTGTGTGGTTAACTTTGTGTGACACCCAAGCTTTACACAAGGCTCCAGATATTACACCTCCGCTGCTGTTCTCTTAGCCACACGATTCTGGGAGGTTCAGGGAGCCTGTAGGAAATGACAGTAAATCAGTCAGGATGCTGTGTGTGTGTGTGTGTGTGTGTGTGTGTGTGTGTGTGTGTGTGTGTGTGTGTGTGTGTGTGTGTATGACACTGTATGAAACTTCAAAGCCTTTGAAATTTCATGCGAGAGGCCGTTGTAGCTGATATAGAGTGAGGCTTAGTCCTCTCTATTCTGTCTTCCTTTACTCCACATGGCTGATGTGTCCATATGTGGTGGTTTGATCTACAGCGGGGTATTGTGTGAGGGGAGATTAATCACAATGTAGACACTCTCATGGATGGGGTTCAGGAGGTCGACCCCACAGCAGGACAGCGAAGAGGAGAGAGGAAGCTGGGGAGGACAGAAATGAATGGCTCTGTGAGAGGGAAAGAATGAAGGCAGGATATACTCTCACTAACTGTACCTCACAGCCTGCTAGTCCAAATTTTGTCTCATAGACGATGAGGAAATATTACTGTTGCTATGCAAATACCTGCATCAGATGGAGAATTCTTGTTGAACAAAGCGACCTGAAACTGATATGAGGTGCTGGGACCCATTTTTGGCCACATATGCTCTTGAGCTAAACCCAGCAGGAACGGGCAATGGCACCACTCTTGTCTTTCTAAAGGCGGACATCCAAAATAACCTGGATGCAGATTGTAAAATTAACTGGAACAACCTTTTTTTATTTTTTTATTTTGCCAAACTAAGTTGCTTAAACTGGCAATAGATAAGTTAATATTCTAGTGAATACTAATCGTGCGGTCTGACGACTGGGTTATTCTCAGAAAATAAAGGTTCAATTAGAATTACAGATTTATTAGAAAACTGGGGAAACCGCAAAAGAAAGAAAATGCAGCTGATGGAGGCTAAGAATTTATCAAACTTTAAAGCAATATTACATACATTTTTATAACCTTAAAATAGCAACAACAATAACCGCAAAAAAATGCCAATTTTGACATAATGTCACTTTAAAGAGCAGCTGTAAATAATAATCTTACCAAATACATTTATCATTCAAGTACAGAATCATGTTAAAAAATTGTGACATCAGAAGAGTTGTTGAGGTCAAAGCTGTTATATTGGTGACTTGCAAACAATATAATACAAAAAGTATTATATAAAAACATCTGCTAAAGATCACAGTATCACTTTGTATTCAGAGTTAGGAATACAAAGGGAGGTGTCGACGTTTTATTGGTGTTGGTTCAAAAAGTTGCTTAAGATTTACTGAACTTGTGCCTGTTGGAGAAAGAGACAATAGAGAAGGTGGAGAGTACATCAATAGATGAAGTGAGTGTGGATGAAAAAAAGAGAGAGAGAGAGGGCCTCTGCCTCAACAAATCTCATGCAACGTCTAGCACGCCTCGCCATCAGTGTGCCATGTGTGCCTCCCTGCCTGTACACCACTGCTGCACAAAGAGACATCAAAGAGCCTGCACACACCCTGCTCTCCATGCGTGTGTGAGCTCATGTCAAGCCTTCGTGTCTGCAGGGCTCCCAGACAGCTGCGGAAGAAAACCAGCCAGGAACAAGTGTGGCTGCTGGGGCCCCACCTCACTGCAGCCTCCACGTGTAAAGGTCAACGGATATGGTTGGGCAATGGATAACTTAGAAGATGTGTCATTTACTGTGTCAACAGGAAACCAACAGGACAGGGAGTCAGATTTAAACCTCCACTGGACAGCATGTTTAGGTACAAATCTAGCTGTGTCCATGGAATGAAGTGGAGCTGTGACACAGAGCTAAGTTTGGTCTTGTGGTACAATGAGTTTGGTTGCAGGATCATTTGTGTTTATTTAGGTTACATGCAGTGTTTATTCACCCCAAACTGCCAGAATACATTAGCTGTTTGCTAGCAAACAACAGCACGCATCAAGGGTGTGTCTGTGTGTTTGAATTCATTTGAGCTTCGTAATGGACTTAGTACTCACCAAAGACTCTGGTTCTCTCTATTATTTACCCTCTCATCTCTACATTCATAGCATAAAGTACATTGGCCTTTGTGTGTGTGTGTGTGTGTGTGTGTGTGTATTTGTGTGTTTGTGTGTGTGTGTGTGTGTGTGTGTGTTTAAATTCAGGTCAACTCTTGTGAATTCAGCATGCGCCAGATTCTGGTTCTCGCTCTTCTTTTTCTCTTCTCCTCTCTGTGATGTTTTGTTATGATGAATCCACTTTATAATTCCACAAGTTTGAAAAGAAATCTGAGCTCTCCTCCTGCCAGTCCACAGCTCCTGATCGGAGCGGAATCCGACTTGTCTCTGGGTGTTCATTCTCTAAGAAGTTCTGGCTCCACATCCGATCCTCTCCATTAGAGCTAGCTGGCTACGGCTGCCCCTCCCTCCATTCAGCCCATTCCACACAACTAGACGTGTGAAGATTTCACATAGATTTCTTGGGGAACACATCATTGCACTAATCGGGTACATTCAATTCGCAGAGTATTCCCCAAATACCCCCATTCCCCCAAATACTTGGAACATATGTATAGTTTTGGGAAACCTCAGGTAATAAAAAGAGTAGGCAACCATGCCAGCACCTGTCTGGCAGTACTTAGGCACCAGAGTGACAGCAGAATGACAGTGTTTACCATGGTCATCATCCTAATATTCACTAAATACCGATGAATACATACATAGATAGATGAGGCTGATGGGTTCGTCATTTATTAAGCAGGTATGTTTAAGTAGCTCATAAACCACATTTCTATGGTGATCGATGAGGATTATCAAACAATTCCACTTGAGAGGAACATGCGAGTCTGTTGAACTTTCAGTACTCAAGATATTTCAACCAAAATGTCAACCAAGATAAAAAAGTAATTTGTTTTTTCCACCCTTTTTCTTAAAGACTGTTTTGTAGTTGTTGTGCCTCTTACATAGAACAGGACTGTCATTTCACATTTCCTAGCATATTAAAGGACTCCAAGTAAATCTCTCCCATTGTCCACATCATCAGTGACGTATGTTTCTGTGCTTGTTCTCAGAAAAGTCGGTTGCAGATCAAGTGAAGCACTAACTAATTAAAAACAGGATCAGAGAAAATGAAATTGTGTGTGGTTGCCCAAATGAAAATTGTGATGAAGCAGTGACGAACAAGGACTCTCAGCTCATTGACTCCTCAGCTGCCCTGAGTCTAAACCTCAGCCCTGTCACCAATCTTATCCCCATTCCCCAATCCAAATTCCCAGCATCTGGACCTCATTATAATATCTTACAGAGAGGAGAGGCAGCAACAGGAAACATACGCTGAAATAAAAACTGCTTGTCCAGTGCCAAAAGAGTCATCTAGGTTGTCAGTTCTTTAAAGTTATTCAACGCAGGATTTGCTTATTTGTTGTTGGTAAATACATTATTCAAAGTTGACCCCTCCGATCTGGCTCAATGGTCTAGACAGAGAGAGAGAGAGAGAGAGAGAGAGAGAGAGAGAGAGAGAGAGAGAGAGAGAGAGAGAGAGAGAGAGAGTAGTTGACGAGTAAGGAAGTGAGTGAATGAAGAGAGGACGAGTGTGACGAAGAACAAAGCAGTGAAACAGAAAATGTAATTGTCATTTTCTGATTGTCTCACAGCTGTTCTGTTCTAAAGCACAAATAAACACAACCGCACCTCCAGACAACCCTCCATGTTTCTGAGCTTTATCTGGTCTGTGGTGAGCCTCTCTGCCCTGCCCTTGTGTAGACCTGTCTTGCCTATGGTCAAATGACAAACAGACCTGCAGCTATGTACATGTCCATAACAGACCAAGAGCAGAAGAGAGAGACAGGGAAGGCAATGTGACCAACTCGCCATGGTTTTATAGGGTCCTGACCTCACACTGTTATTGGCTGGGAATACACGCCACTGCGTAAAGGTTAACGCCTAGAGATGTCCCCAACACAGCAAAATACTAAGAAAATACAACAACAGGCAGACTCTCTCTTTAATGGGTCATAAGTGATTTTTTCTCCATACATTGTTTTTTTTTTTTTAGTAAAATCATGAATAGTACATCTTTAAAGCCAGTATAAAAAACATGATGTAGCTGCAATTGAAAAAGCTGTCCCAACCGATGCCTAGATGATCTGCCTTATTTACTGTAAACTAACGACCAAGGCCCTCATTTACCAACATTGTGTAGGTAATGCTGTTATTTCAAAACATCCTTTTTCTGATCTATACCTCACCATTAAATGTGCAGGTGGTCTAAACCCAAGGGTGGCCAGGAGTTGGATGTTGCTGTGTGTGTGCTGTGATGTGTGTCTACTTTCTCACTCCAACATGATTCCAGAATCATAGCCTAAATCTAGCAATATCTGTTTTGAGAAGTGATACTGAAGCAGAATCCACTCTGTCCTCTCAACCAAACAGATCAGTGGACTCTCTGTAAACACACTCCCCATGGTTTAAAAATCTTCCACCAATGCAAGACCAGCCATGTCACATTTTCAAACATATTTATTAGATTTTGATCAATTAGTTCACATGTATGTCTTTCTGACTAAACAAAATCACTCATTGGATAATTGCAAAGTGCAGAAAAAGCTAAACAGTTGGACGTTGAGATTGTTTAATGCATGCTGTGAGAATGCTTCCGAGTTGTAGTTTCCCTATTCTACCATCATAACTATCCAGGACTGTGGTTATATTTACACAAGTACCAGTTGCAAATTCCACAATTTGCGTGGGAATGAATAAACACACCTATTATTCCCATGTGTGTGAATACACTGTTGTAAAATGAGGTTCCGGGATTTTAACATCAACATTTTCACCTACCTTAAGGCATTCTTGGCATGATCAAAGATTACAGATTAAGTGTGTGAAATGGGCTCACATTTTGAAAATTAATGCATCCCAATGCATTAGTTTTGGCCTGTTCATATTAGAGCTCTGTCAAACAGGGACATTGGCATCAGACCGCTGTCTAATAGGCATGAGCTGATGTTTAGTCTGGGAACATCTGTACAACAGGCTGCCTGCCATATGGGCTGCCCCAATTGAGACAGAGACGAGAAATCAAACCACAAGCTATAAACTGCTGGAGAAGGAAGAATTAAATATTACAATGTAGATATCAATGTGTGAAAATTAGAGAACCTCCAGAGACTAAGAGTTGACAATTATACCTTTAAATGGCTTTCAACGGATTCATCCCTAATACATTTTCCATGAATATACTTTTGGAGAATTTATTTGACTAAAATAGTGCTTATTGTTTTGACTCTTTTATATTTGAATCCTCAGAGGGTTGTCAACATGAACGCAAAAATCTTTACAAACGTAATACACAAGCACTACCAATAGTGGGGTTAAAAACGTACATTTTTTGGCACTAAAGGTGTGACGGGGGTACATGAAGACTAAAGGGTTCTTCCCCTGACCGTAAATCAAGAGTTGACCGGTAACTAGGTCTCAAACTCAGTCGCTGAAGGGTACATCTCAAAAAATGAATAAATAAATAAAAACATCCATTTATTCATTGTTTTGTTTTCTGGGATCAGATTGCCGTGGCAGCAGGCTTAGCATGGTATCCCAGACATCCTCCACACAGAGGTGTTGATAAATGAGCGTCTGGGATTTTAACATCAACATTCTCACCTACCTTAATGCATTCTTGGCATGATCAAAGATTACACACAAGTATGTGAACATTTTCCAGCTCTTCCTGCTGGATCTTGACTCGTTCCCAGGCCAGATAAGATTTGTAATCCCTCCAGCAAATGCTGGGTCTGCCCCAGGGTGTCATGTAACTTGGTCATGCCATAACTTGGAGATGCCCATATGGTTTACTAAAGAGATACTTGAACCATCATCTTAAGCCATCTTAAAAATAAAAATGTATTTGTGGCATGGACACAGCTAGAACTTTCCAAATGGGGTTACCAAGTAAGATGAGGTGCCAAAAAACCCCACTTGAAATAAAATATAATTAACTACCCCTGTGGAATCCCGTCACACACCTAAGATGTCCATAGGTACACATCTCTTCAGATGTTACCCTTTCTATAAGCTGCTCACTAACCGTGAGACTCACACAATCCACCTTTTTCTCATGCTCTCACACACTGCAAGACAAATGTATAACTGACGATGGTGTGGTGAGACACAAATTATACACAAGATGCATTCCTTTGCATGCTCAGAGAAATCTTACGCGGCCCTTCTTCTCACACACTGTGCAGGAGGGAGAGGAAGTTACTATGGTTACAGGCACGCTCAGTGTCTCTTTTGTTCTGAAACCCTCTCATGATTCCCAATAATAGGTTGGTATGCCTAAACAGTATATCATGAATATAAATGTACCTCAATATTAAACTAAAAAATAATATACTTTAAACATTTTGGTTAACACAAGGTTACCAACATGCTGTCACGCTGCAGCAACCTACCTCATGACAAATAAGAGGAAGCCTAAAAGCCGTCATGAAAAAATCTCATAAGGCTTTCTCTGTAAAGGACAAGGTCTGAACATTAGGCTTTTTTCCAGAGCTCAGAGCAAACAGTTTGTGTGTTTAGTACACGGCATCTATTTAGAGTTTTGCCTCAATTTCATCTATAACAAACTGAAGTTTGTAAAAATAAAAACTTTAATGTGATTACCACACTTGTGGTGGACGGTTTTAATATTATAATTAGGTGTTTCTAATAATTTGCCTGGCCTATTTACAGTTGCAGTCCTGTGCAACACCATCACTAATTATGGTCTCTTTAATAAACACTTTCTGGTAGACCTGTTGTATTGGATTGCATTAAATTATACAGGTATAGCACACTAATTGCTCTTTCCATCTCTATTTCCAGACTGGCTTCATGGTTACATCTACTTTGTTTTCTGGACTGAATTATCCCGCAGGATTTACTGTTTTTAGATGTTCTTCACCATGGAATTTTCATACAATAATACCATTTGAAGTTGTTGCTACTTGCCAATCCTCAAGATTCTCCTGACAGTCCCATTTTTCAATTCCTCATTTCCCCTTGTCCTCCTCCACATTTTATGAACCCCCGAACTCTGCAGTAGGCATTGCCACTGATGGCAAACTCATAAAATGCACCGATTTTACCAATATGGAATTCAAATTGAAAGTTGGTGGCCCTCTTTGTGTTGTCTATGTTGTGTCTTTATACTCAAACAGCACAGCATTGGAATCAATCCTAAAGTGTACTGAAAGCCAGAGAAGAGATGCCCAAATCGGGCTTACAGTCGTGATCAAAGTTTACAAAGTTTCAAGTCAGGACTTTGGGAAGTCCATTCCAAAAACTAATTTCAGGTCTGCCTCTGAGCCATTCCTTTACCACTTCTGATGTGTGTTTAGGATCATTGTCCTATTGAAACACCCAAGTGCACCCAAGAGCCAATCTTCTGGCTGAAGCATTTGGAGATAATCCTCCTTCTTCTTTATTCCATTTACTTTCTTAAAGCAGCAGATCCACTAGCAGCAAAACAGCCTCACAGCATAATACTACAGCACCATGCTGGACAGTAGGTGTGGTGTTCTTGGGGTTAAAGGCATCACCTTCTGTCCTCCAAACATATTGCTGCTCATTGTGGCCGAGCAACTCATTATTTGTTTCATCTGACCACAGAGTTTTCCTCCAGAAGATCAGCAGCAAACATCAGTCCAGCTATAAAGTGCTACGTCTGGAAGGAGCTTCTTTCTTCCACAGCAGCCTCTCACACTTGACTGTGGACACTGACACCTGTCTTCCAGCAGTTTCTAATTCACTGCAGACTTGCTTTTTGGTGGTTTTTGGTTGACTCTTGACCATCCCAGGGCCAGTCTTAGGCATAGGCAGTATAGGTGAATGCTAAGGGCGCTAGGGGCACCACAATGCCCAAAAGAGTGAAACCATCCGGCGCCCAGTGAAGGAAAAGGGGGAAAGAAGAGGAAGAAAATTGTGAAGAAGATAGAGGTACAGTAATGTACAGTAACACATGTGATAAGTGAATGAAATGAATAGTTTGATGCATCTTAGTTACCCTTTTTAGAACAGAGTGTTAGCTTGCTAGCTTAATTCGGTCGATGGCAGCATTGTTTAATAATCAGTAAATGAATGAATCTCACAGTATTTTCATTATTAGTCTATATTAGTCTTATGTATTGCACACATCAAGAATCTGTTTTTTGTATTAAAATATAACATCCAGTGGTCACATATTCTTCTCATCTCTCACCATCAGCCAAGTGACACAGCATCATGGTCATCAGTATCAAACATCATTCACTTCTTTCTTCAGTTTTTATTTGCTGTGATACTATTATTTGTTCACTGTTTTTTTTGTATGTAAATGGAATATTCTTTAATATTTTTGTGCAATGCCTTATTTATATTGTATTTTTAATAAATCACTTGTTTCTTTCTTCACTTTTTATTTGGTGTGATATTTTTTACTTAAAAGAAATGAAATCATATATACATACATGCAGTTTCTGTGTGAGTGGATGAAAATTGATTGTGAAATTGACTGCGATGCAAGGGGGGCCAGCTAAAATCTTGCCTAGGGCACCAAACTGGTGGACCATCCTCACCAGCTGTCTCTCAGCAGCAGGTGATAGTTTGTGTTTTCTGGTTGTGGCGGTGACACAACTGTGCTATGCACTTTAAACTTACAGCTGTTTGTACAGTTGATCTTGGCACCTGGAACTGCTTTGAAATGGCTCCAGTTGACTTTCCTGACTTGTTAAAATCAAAAACGTGCTCTTTCAGATAAATGCTGAGCTCCTTAGACTTTCATATTGTAGTGTTTGTGGCTGAGTCTAATGGCTGTATCAAACAGGTCCTATTAACATTGACCCAGAAAAGTCATCAGCTGTTATCAATCAGAATAACTCAGAAGAAGTTAAGAGACCGTGATACAAAGAACATTTGATTCACACAACTTCCTATTCTAAGTTACTGTATGTATATTTTTGATGCAGCAGATTTAGTCACAATTTCACAAAAGACCAATAAATACATTTATTATTGAACCAAAGTTCATGAATGTTTAGGTGACAAAGTAGTGTGTGTTGCACTCATTCATCACAGAAACATGAGAGCTGTAGAAACCACTGGAACTGAAGGCTGCCATGAAATTACACGTCTGGGTAGTTATATATCTGTGTGTGTGTGTGTGTGTGTGTGTGTGTGTGTGTGTGTGTGTGTGTGTACGTGTGTGTGTGTGTGAGAGACAAAAGATGGCGAGGGATGTGTACACACCCTTGTATCAGTGTGTGTGACAGTGAGTTCAGGTTGATGCATGCTGTGGTCCAGCTGCAGCTACTTCCTGCCCCACGCAGCTGTGCTCCCTCCACTCTAACAGAATGAAAGTCCCAGTTTGAATCATCATCACTGTCTGTTCTGAACTTTAGATTGTCTGCAACCTCTGATTACTGATGATATTACTATTAATACTACTGATCATCAGAATACAATTTAAACAAATGGTCTAATGGTCAAACATGTTACAAATAGCAGCATTATATTGTGATAGTGTTTGGAAGGAAGCCATCACTAATGTTATCGGTTCTGTGTGCTTTCCTGCTATGACCAGATGTCTGCTGTGAAAAAGGAGAGTGATTCATTTAGGAAAATTCAATATAAACAAAAGTCCTGTGTTGTTCACAGACATGCTTCAATAATCATGTAAGAGAGATTTTTTCAGAATAATTTAAGAATAAGTTTGACATGGTTTATCTCTCTTACACAGGGGTTTTACAGAAAAAATGTTTTGATACGACTGCAGTATATACAAAAACACAGAAGTGCTGGGAAATCAAGTTGTGAAGTTCTCATCAGGATGGACTTTTTTATGTACAAGTGTTTTTGGAGTGGTGTTTCCTTCTCAAAGTCAAAGTCAAAATGTTTCCATGCGCTGTCCTGGCAGCAAAGCCCCCTGAAGCAAATTTATAATTTGTGATAATTGACTGTATAAATAAAGCTGACTTGACTGCTACATATTTACCCTGATGTTACTGATGTCTAAAACAAGAGCTGCCAAATCCTTGTGATTTTAGTTGGTCCCCAGGCATCATGTGGTAGCTTCCCACTGCTCCTCGGGAATGGGTTAAATAGAGGGAACACATATGGAGTACTCCATATGATTGTATGAGATGGATTGATTGTTCTTACAGAAATCGCATTCAAGGCAACTGAAATCTTGAAATAACAGTCTTAAGTGTGCCATCTGGAAGAAGAGGTTCAACATCTAGTAAGCTCAAAGTCATATTTGCAGATTTCTGCTTCAAAATGAACATCAACTTAAAACTAAAAATGGGTTTTTCTACAAGTTCATTAGACATGAACAAAGTCACTGTTAGTCTCAGTGTTCTCCTATTACATTAGTGTTGTCCATCTGCCTACAAAAAGGTCCCCCGGTAATCTTAGCATATTATGGAAAAAATTACACATTATGTAATTATTTTCCATGGTGTAAATATTTCTCAGAATTGTTTACCACTCTGTACAGGTGGGTAGCTCTTTTTCAAGCCATCTCATTGTAATTGCTTTCTTTGCCATGGCTAGTAATATTTGTAATAGATACATCTTCATCATACATTGAATCATTAGTGGTTTCATCCCAAGAATTGCTATCAGATGGTCCCTTACCAATTCAGCATCAAATACTTTATTCACAGTGTCCTGTGCCAAAGTGTTTCGTCTGCCGTTCACCCAAGCCCTCCGTCACAGCCTCGTCTTGTTAAGTATCACAGCCTTGTCTTGTAAAGTATTGAAGTTCATTTGGTTCTTGTTTCTGTCATTTTTTGTGCCTCTAGTAGAGTGCCTTTTTGTTGTAACCTTTTGATAGTGTAGCTCAGCTCACAGTTTTCAGTTCAGCCTTTTGCTTTCCTCCATTTTGGAGCGATTTTAATTTCATTTGTATCATAGACTAGTTCAGTATTTATAGCCCGTGATTTCCTCCTTGTGAGAGATTTTGTGAGAGATAATTTTTTTGTTTCGAGATGAGTCAGACTTTAGTTATTGTCCTCCGGTTCTCGTTGAGTTCCCACCTTTGGTGTGGATTTGTTTTCTCCCTTTTCTTTTGTTTTCATTCTCGCTCTGGTAGCGTAGTCAGGTTCAGGTTTTTAGAACATTTGTTTATCGCTCTGTCTTGATGCCTGAAATCTCAGAATAAAAGCCTGTTGAATTTAGATTCTGCCCTGCATCTGAGTCCTCTCTTTAGTCCAGGCCTGACACTGATACATTTTTCCAGGGAATAGAATCTGTGAAGCTATTGCTAGTGAGTAAGAGGACATTGTAAATCCAGTGTTTAGGAATTTTGTGAGGAAGGTTAGCTGAACTATTTAATCTTGTCTGGATACTTTTTGTGTAAATTGTTGTGAAACTGTTGAAACTAACTGTTGACAGGCAGTTTTGGCCAAGTCAGCTGTGTCCAATAGGCTTGATTGCAGGGCGGAGCTAAGCCTGCATGAGGTAAATCGTGCACATATGGGCTAGTCACTACAGCGTCAGTTGAAGCATCAGGACAGAACAAAGACTTGGGGAGTGTCTCTGCGGGAATCTTCCAAGGAAGTCAAGGTTACTTACTGTCCTCCACCGATTAGGCCAGGTAGCCATGAGTTCTACACAATCCCAGTCAGGACATCAAACCGGAGAAGATTTTACCGGACACATATTGCTTGAGGCTGTAACCCAGCCAATCTCTGTTATGGTTGTCCTGGGTGACTTCAACCCCCCAGAGAAGCTGCAATCATCTAAATTCAAGGACTTCTTCACCACATTTTGACACTCTCTCCCTCTCCATGGGCCCGGGAACCAACTCAACCTTCTATTCACAAGGTAGTAGTACGTCGGCACTCTCAGTTACCCCATTCACTGTGTCTGACCATCACGCTGTCACTTTCTCTCTCCCCTTAAAATTCACCACCTCCCCCTACACCTCACACGGTCACCACCCACTGCAATCTGAAATCCCTCTCTCCCTCCGCTCTCTCCTGTACTGTTCTTTCCTTACTACAATCCACAGTTCAATTCCCTTTGATGTCTATCGAAGAAGCCTCCTCCACTCTGCTATCCTCCCTCTCCTCCCTTTTGACGCTCTCTGTCCCTGATACAGTCAACCACCAAATCCTCCTCGCCACTCTGGCTGAACTTGCCATTGTTGATTCTGCTCTAACCTGCTTCACATCATACCTGAAAAATTGCACCTACAGGTCCTTGTCCAAACCCTGCTTCCTGGGAACTGGTGTCCCTCAAGGCTCAGTATTAGGACCGCTTCTATTTTCACCGTACACTAGATCACTAGGCCCTGATATCACATCACAAGGATTCTCTTACCACTATTATGCAGATGACAACCAACTGTTCCTCTCTTTCCCCTATCCTCCTCCAACACCCACGTTGCAAGGTGCATCTTGGAATGTGTGGCAGACATCTCTGCTTGGACAGCTGCACATCACCTCAAACTTAACCTTGGTAAAACTGAACTCCTCTTCATCCCGGTGAAAGACTGCCCTCGCATTGGCCTGTCAGTCACTGTCAAGGATTTGTCGACAGCAAGGAACCTGGGCATAAAACCATTGCAGCATATCCAGAACGCTGCAGTATGCCTCGTTTACAATCTACCCAAATTCTCCCATTTGACCCCCCTCCTCCGTGACCTCCACTGGCTTCCTGTTGCAGCCCACATCTGATTCAAGACAATGGTGCTGGCCTTCAAGGCCGTCAATGGAAAGGCACCCATCTACCTCCAAACACTGGTCAGATCACAAGCCCCAGCATGAGCACTTCCCTCTACTACATCAGCTGTCGGGCTGGTACCGCCATTTTAGAATAAGTCTCCCAAGACCCCCGGTTTCATTAAATTGGGTTCGATTATTTGTAGATAGTTGACTATTATGCCTCTGTTCCAGTTGTTTAATTTGTTCTTCAAGTTTGGCTTCTCTAAGTCTCTTCTTAGATTATGCAAATTAAATTATCTTTCCCCTGAAGAATTTGCCCACTGGTGTTGTTAACAGAAAGGTATTGAATTAACTCTGCCTTTATTTAATCCTGGAAAGCTTTGTCTTTCCAGCAATCAAAGCCACTTGTGTTGGAGGTAATAGGCTGACTGAGGGAGGCTCCAGCCTTATCTCATGATTCCTAAAATGTGAGCAGGAGATTGCCCATTGTGATGACCCCTCCCACTCTGCCTGGTGGTCTGACATGCTCTGACTGTTTTTTGCAGATGTAGGTGGAGCTGGGAGGGTCGTCTGCCTGTACCTGCCTTTCTGGGCTGGGCTTCTAGAGTAGATATAAGGACTGCCTTTAAGGGTGTCTCTCTCTCTCTCACCTGGGCCTGCAGCAGGGCCCTAAGCCTCTTTTTCCTTTGTTTGGTTTGATGCACTTGACAACACACAACACACAATACACCATATATTTGCTCATCCACACACTGCTAACACCACTGATACCTTTCCTATCGTACACATCCCACTAATTAGTTAACACTTTCTGCTTAAGATGTCTGTATGTGGCCTCCCTTCTTGTTGCCATCCTTTAGCCAGGTGGTACCAAATGGGGGCTCATGTTTCGTGTTTAAGGGAGTGTTGCACACAGATTTTGGCTTTCTCTGGTATTTGTTAAAGTTAGGGTTAGCATTAGTGCGTGGCATTAGTTTACTCGTGTTTCGCTGAACTGGTGGTAGCTGGTAAGGGCTGGTAAGTTGTTTAGAACCCTTATTCATGACAGGTATCAGCAATGTGGGGCACCTGCTGTCTCCATTGACTCTTTGTTTGTTTTAGTTTATCATTTTTGTGCAATAAGTGGCTAGAGCAGTTGCACTTCCAGGACTGCCAAGTTGATTTGAACATGCTGGGGATTAACCTGGTTGCTGGGTTTTGTGCTTAATTTATGCATTTAACTTTGTGCAGTTACCCAGAGGGATGGGGTTCCATATTTGAAGCAGCCGGTTACATGTGGTCTCTCACTGTGTGGAGGATTTTTGGTTGTTGTTTCTAGTCTGTCTGGTTGACAGGAAGATTTTGTGCCAGGTAACTGTGTCTCTTGGTGGTTTTTGAGATGGCTTCCATTGAGGATTTTTTGCTGTCTCCATGTGAAGAATTGCTCGATTGCTATAAGAAAGATCAGCAACCAAGGCTTTATTTGTGAATTATATGAGTCAGACCTTCGTGTAAATACATAATTACGACATAAGAGACACTTTTAAGATTTACCATAGTTTCGTATTTGGGCAAGTTAATTTTCAATGGAGTGCAGGGGCACTCTTAAGCTAGCATCAAAATCGCTATTTTTAAAACACTAAGAAGGCTCAACACAACATGAAACTTTGCTCGTAGTATCACCAGGGTCTCTACACATGAACACGAGCATTGAGAACATTGTTTGTTTACAGAGATTACTAAAAAGAGAGTTTCTGGACAACTCTCGTTAGCGGATGCATCTCTGGCGCGCCGCCGTCATGGCAGACAAAGTGTCGATCCCCGAGTGCAATCTAACAGGTAGGAGGACCACCATTACTCTCCTTCCTGGCTTGCCTGAAAATGAAACTACGGTAAATCTTGAAAGTGCCTCTTTCGTCGTAATTTTGCGTTTGACTCATTCAAATAAAGCCTAGGTTGCTTTTTGGCGAGAATTTCACTTTAAGGCTGTTTCTAGCACATAAGCATTGGGAAGTGATATACAAGTGTCTGCACAGCATTGTCCCTAGCCAAGATATATGGAAAGTGCATATTTGTAAAGGGTATTTCACAGGAGGGCACACACAGTTTCGAGCACTCTAGTGGTTAATTTAGATACGAGGGTCAGAAAGCTGGAGTATTTCTGGGGAGCAGCAACTGCTTTGTATAGTTGGTCTCCTTGTGGCTTGTTTTACTGGGTCCTGTACATATGGAATTATGCAACAGTGTGGAAAAATAGTCTTGCTAAGATGGAGAACGTTCAGCTACATTGTATCCTTGGTTCTCAGAGTAAAGAGACTCTCGCTCTTGGTCATGGCTTCTCAGGAACTGTTCAATCAATGTTAACCAGTGAAATCATGCAAACTTTGGCTTTTTGTGTCTGTCTATGAGCCATGTTTTGGTGTGTCTTAAAGAGATATCACTGTCAATTGCAGCAATGGGTCACTCCTCTTTCATGTATGTCAATGTGTGGAGAGATAGTCTCTTCACCCAGATAAACAAGGCTACAATGTAACTGAACATTTCCTTGAACTGTGTTCAAAAGGTGCCAGAGTGAGACTTTGAATTCTTCTCAGGATAACATTCTTAGAACTGACATACCAGTGTCTCCTTTTATTCTTGTAAGAAGAAAGACTTTGATCTGTTTGACTTCTAATACGTACTCCCCCTGTGGTTGACTCACTCAGGTTCATCAAGTTCAGCAACGTTGTTCAGCTGACACTGTGGTTTGAGATACACTCGTCCTCGACACAAACCAGAAGATAATGACTGATAATAGTGACTGAAGTTTATTTTTTGTGCATCATGTCTCTTTTTCTGATTTATGTGTGCAACTTAGTAAGGTATACCTGCATTGGTGCCATCTTGGGTTGAACATTGGTTAAACATGTTCAGATAATGTTATAGATGATGCTGTGTTGTGCAAAGACTCTCTGCTTGCTCTAAATTAGTTTTTTTGAGTTTTGAAATTAATATTATTCTCCAATTATAGGTAACAACAACATAAAAACAAACAAGTAGTTAGTAAAACAGACAAATAAACCTCACATTACACATTTGTAATGTTCATATCATGTCCGTGGTTTAAATTCTGTGTATATCTGTACAATGTAATGCAGTCCAGTGCTGCAAGATTGGGCCGTTTTGGGCTGTGTTGTGTGGGGTAAAATGGGCTAGGGTGGGTGGACAGATTTAGTTTTTAAAATAATAGCATATTCAAAATACATTCATATATACAGATCCAACCACTCACCACTTTTATGTCATTTTATTCTGCTGAGAGACGACATAAGTCACCATCTTTACCAACAACATGTGAGTCAAAAAAAATTTCTCTGGTGTTTTATGCAAATCTGTATTTTCACTAAAGCATAACATTATGACTTGTTGGCTTTTTGATAGCATGGGATTACATGAGTACTCCTCTCTCCTTCTGCTCCTCTCTTACGCTATCTCTTCCGCCTCATATACGTATGAGGGAATTTAGGCCCTTGTCAAGCCCTGTGGCTATGTAAATGATAACCTATATTTTTGTTATTTGAGCTGACCCATTATTTCTTCATTTACAAAGCAGGGGCCAGAATTCGGAGCTTCATAGCTTTATAGTTTCATTGTAGGTACGATGTAGCCTTCTCTATGCATTCTAGCACACCTATAGCCACTTTAATTGTGCAATTATATTGGCAAATTGTAATGAACCACAATAGTATTGCTATTGTTTTTTAATTAATCTGTATTATTTATTCTAAACAATATTTTATTTGTTTTATGAAACATCAAACCAATCTGGCAAAACTGAATCCAAGTGACAGTGGATAGAGAAACCAAACAGACATCAACCCATTGAATTGTTATCATGCATTCTCTGAAGTGCTGGTAGTATATCCCTAAAATTATACCTTGTCCGCATGTAAACAAGTGTTGGGGATCAGGAACAAAATGCTGCTGTTTAAACAAGAAGTTTATATGCAGGCTTGATTCCCAGGCAATTATTTACAGTTTGGCTGCAGCTTCACTTGTTCCTCCATGAAACAGAGCAGGCTCAGCCAACGTGTCTGGTTTTATTTATGAAGTTATAAACTAATTGAGCGATTGCATGCCAATACATTTGATAGTGCAGACATTTGACAGATGCTTTCAACATGACCACCAGAGGTGTCAAGTAACAAAGTAAAAATACTTTGTTACCTTACTTAAGTAGAAATGTTGGCTAGCTATACTTTACTGGAGTAATTATTTTTCAGCCGACTTTTTACTTCTACTCTTTACATTTTCACGCTATAATCTGTACTTTCTACTCCTTACATTTTAAAAATAGCCTCATTACTCTTATTTTATTTCGGCTTGTTTTCATTCTGGTTTGTCATCGTTCAAAAAAACAAAAAACAAAAAGAAACCTATACGGATAAATCGCGCCATCCGGACAGAGTGAATTTGATTGTGGTTGGATGAGAAGTATAAACATAGTACCATTCCGACACAATATTGGTTTGGACGTCGTCCCTGCACATGACACAAATCACGTCACACTCCAGCAACGACAGAGCAGCAGACGTATACAGCACTAGCCAAGTAGGAAGATGTCCGTCACAGAGATTCAAGAGACCGCAAACGAAATGTCCCAACAAAGCACCAGCGAGGAGGTTGGTAGCCAGGGAGACCAGCCAACATTGTACATCCCTGGCCGTACCTGGAAGAATTTTTCAAAATAGTTGGATGCAGAAACAACTCCTTTCGAATGCGCTGCAAGCTCTGCGCACCTAAGTACCACGAGCTAATGGCTTTCAAAAACTCACCGTCTAGTTTAAAAAAAAGCATATTGAGGTAAGCTGAACGTTTGTTATTATCAGTCGATTATTAACAAAATATTGCAGTGACCTAGTAACGTAAATGTTAAGTTTGCAATGTTTGCTATGGCCAGGTACATGCCAAGACATGCCATGGTTTTCTTGCTAGCAGTAACGTTAGGCTACGATTCAACATTGCAAGTGCGTTTGGTGGGCTCTGGGTGAGATTTGAAATTCGACTTTAGACAAATGTTATCGGAGCTTATATTACTGCTATATGCAAAATTTGTAAGTTAATTGTGCAAAGCTATAGTCTACAGCAGGTTGTTAAAGCATGTACTAAGGATATGCATGATCCTGTTTGTGTATGAGAGTGTGCGCGTCTGTGTGGGGTAGGCCCTATGTGTCCTTGTAAAGAGTGTAACGTGGTCGGTGAAGGGGAAGGTTATGGTCTGCTGCAATGGCGGTAGCTCCGGATAGCTCAAACGACACAGCAGGCAACATGTGGGATTTCCGCACATACTTTTATTCCACTGTAACTTACAGACCATACCAAGCCAGGTCGCTACGGCACTAGTAATCACACGCATACATGCTCTGACACGCATAGGCCGAGGATCCTACACCTATACATCACAATATAAAATAAAATAAAAGGGTGGTCTTCACTCCGCCGGCGGCATTGCTACGCATGGTGGAGCGGAAGTACAACAACTCTTCTAGGTACAAGTTACATTATCCACTTAACAAAAGGAGGCGCCAGCTACTGGCGCTACATTCAATAACTCTGATTGTTACAAGAGGTAATAGGCCCAACTATCAGCCAAATGCTGTTTTTAAAAATGAATTTAGTCCGACTAGCTCATCAATAATGCTACTTAATTGCATAGACCAGTGAAACTGCCTCCTACCTTGTAGTCTGACCTTCATTCATGAACTTCAAGCATGACAATTAATACAGTGGAAGTCCTAGATCAGGGGTACTCAAATACAAATCTTAAAGGGCCACAAAGACTTTTTTCAATGACTCAAACGTCCATGTATTGAGGTCAATCAGGCCACATGCAATAATGCTGTAATATTAAAAACTAAATGTCCTTTTTATTCAAAAAGACAACAAAAATACAAGCTAAAATGAAATGTAATTTCCAATTTGACATGAATTAAAATATATAGTTGAATATTTCCTTTTGTTTGCCTTCGAACATTGTGTCTATCACTTCAGTCAAGTGAGAATGGCTTCTTGTGCTTACCCAAAAATCCACACAAATCTAAGTAAGCACTCTGTTGTTTTTTGTTGTTGTGTCATAGATGTAAAAAGAATCCTGGTTGCAGCTTGATTTGACGATTTCAGTGTATTTATTTTTGTTCTTACCTCTGAATTTTGAGGAAATGTCTCTTTAAAATTCCTATGCTTCATCTCATAATGCCGTTTTCAAATTGGAAATCTTCATTACAGCTATAGTCTACAGCAGGGATTCCCAAAGTGTGGTGGGGGTGCGCGAGCTGCCACCAGGGGGTGCATGAGATGAAAAATGTAATGGTGGTCTGGTGTAAAAATATTACACAGTTTCTGTGCGTTCAGACTGAAAGCGCACAAAGAGGAAAATCCGCCTTGTCCGCCTTGTCCACTCCACCTAAGTCGCTTAGTCACCCTGTTCGTTCTTGCTTCTAAATTTAAAGGGCCCGCACGCCACTCGCGACTGGCCATCGGGAGTACCGGGATTTTTCCTGGTGGATCGATCAATATTGGGCCGATGGACGGCCGTTTTTTATTTTATTTTTATTAATTCATGTATTTAGTTATTTATTTATTTCTGCTGCGCCTAGACGTTTCTCTGTCGACCCCAAGAGAGTGAGAGATTGGAGAAAAAA